>CAWUFW010004145.1:507500-1075000 GCA_963921515.1 Calotriton arnoldi
CCCTCCCTCTGTCTCCCCCTGACTCCCTCCCTCTGTCTCCCTCTGCCTCCCTCTGTCTCCCTCCCTCTGTCTCCCTCTCTCTCTGTCTCCCTCTGCCTCCCTCTCTCTGTCTCCCTCTCTCTCTGTCTCCCTCCCTCTCCCTCCCTCTGTCGCCCTCTCCCTCCCTCTCCCTTCCTCTCTCTCCCTCTCTCTTCCTCTCTCTCCCTCTGTCTCCCTCCGTCTCCCTCTCCCTCTCCGTCTCCCTCTCCATCTCTCTGTCTCTCCGCCTCTCTGTCTCTGTCTGTCTCTGCTGGGTCTGTTGGCTCAGTGGACTAATGCGTCCATTGCAGGGGCCTGTGTTCGACCTCATGGTCACAGGTTCAAATCCCGGCGGGTCCACTCAGCCTTTCATCCATCTGAGGTTGATAAAATGAGTACCATTGAGTTGGGTAACAATGAACATCTGTTATTCAGCGCCAAGAGACCTCTGGGTGAACGTGCGCTTTACAAATACACATGTTATGTTATGTTATGCCTCTATCTTTCTGTCCCTGTCCCTGCCTCTATCTGTCTGTCCCTGTCTCTGTCTCCCTCTCCGTCTCTCTGTCTGTCTGTCTCTGCCTCTATATGTCTGCCCCTGTCTCTGTCTCTGTCTGTCCCTGTCTCTGTCTGTCTCTATCTCTGTCTCTGCCTCTATCTGTCTCTGTCTGTCTCTGCCTCTATCTGTCTCTGCCTCTATCTGTCCCTGCCTCTCTCTCTGTCTCTCTCTCTATCTCTATCGCTGTCTGTCTCTGTCTGTACCTCTATCTGTCTCTGCCTGCCTCTGTCAGTCTGTCCCTGTCTCTATCTAGCTCTGTCTGCCCCTGTCTCTATCTGTCTCTGCCTCTATCTGTCTCTGCCTCTATCTGGCTCTGTCTCTATATGTCTCTATCTGTCTCTGCCTCTATCTGTCTCTGCCTCTATATGTCTCTGTCTCTATCTGTCAGTCTGTCCCTGTCTCTGTCTGTCTCTGTCTATCTCTGTCTCTATCTCTATCTGTCTCTGTCTGTTTCTGTCTCTATCTGTCTCTGTGCCTCTGGCAGTGCACACGTACTGTGTCTACACGTCCCCGTCACCAGCCCAGAGACAGCCCCCCCCCACTCCCTCCTCTCCCTGTGTAATGTAAAAGCCAGCTCGTTTTCTCTCTAAATTTGCTGCTTCGCGGGGTTTGTGTCCCACCACTGGGCCTGGGGTCACATCTGTCGCTGGCTTTAATTCTGACTCTCACCCCCGAGCTGTCAGATCAAAGCCCCCCTTTGGCGCCAGTCACCCGTCCGTGTAGGTATGCATGCATCAATTATATATAGCGCCAACCTGGCGGCGAGCATTTGTGCGCTGTGCTGCGAGAGCGGAGACCAGGCCTGAGCTCCCTGGCCTTGGCTCAACCCTCTGACTACAGGCTGGCGGGAAACATCACATCACAGGCTCTTAACGCACACCTCACCCGGCTCTCACTCGCTGCTGCCCTCCGTCACCTCACCCGGCTCTCACACCCTTCTGTCCTCTGTCACCCTCTGTCACCTCACCCCGCGTGTGTGGCAGCCCGGGCTGAGACAGCTTCCCGGGCACACACACAGCCGCACCCGAGTACTTCACAGGTCTTTAAAAGACCATTTACTTGTTAATGAGGCTTTGTTGTATTTCACCTCTTCTTAGCGCCCCTGCATCTCCACTCTGACTATCGCTGGAATCGCCCGGCCCCCATAGAGCAGAGTCTCTTGGAGTCCGCGCTGCTGCAACCGGCGGTGTTTGCTGACACTCTTTAAAAAAAAAATTAAAAACACAGATACGATGTCTACAAGGTCCGCGGGCCGCCAAGGAATGCTTGCCGGGCCGCTGGCGGCCCGCGGGCCGTACTATGAGTACCCGTGGTCTAAACTAACCAAGTAGGGCAGATCTGTAAATATACTTATATGAGTGGTAGAATGCACACGTAATCAATACATTTTATTGACGCCCGAAGGCAAAAGTTCGATCTGCGCCCCTGGTGTGGTGCGTGAACTGCCCCAACCATGTGAAAAATACTTATCACTAGCTGGTGCCAAGGAAGGCAGCAGACCTTAAATATTTGCTGAAACTAGATTTTCACACATTATTGTTCGTGTCTGTGTAGTTTTATCCGTACAATATGTCTGTACAAACTAAGTCAGAATGTGCTGCCTGTAAATGACAGTGGCTACCACACCATCCTTTAGTGATATATTTGTGGCAGTGTGCTCCAAAAGGCACCACCAGCCAGCTACATACTAAACCCTTAGCACTCTCCTGCTGAATGGGCGTGGCTCATGGTCTTTGATTAACGCTTGGATCATTCACAACGCCCGTGAATTCAGTGATGTAACATTGACGTCAGCACCATGGGCGTCCGCAGGGAGGGGCAAGGAGGGGCGCTTGCCCCCCCCTGGAGCGCCCCTCCTTGCCCCCCCTCGTGTGTGTCAGCCGGGGCTGAGACAGCTTCTCGGGCTGTCGATCGTCTTGTTTGCAGCTGCACCCGAGTACTTCACAGGTCTTTAAAAGACCATTTACGTGTTAACGAGGCTTTTTGTGAGGCTTTATTGTTTTTTTCACCCCTTCATCTCCACTGTGCCTGTTGCTGGAAGAATTAGCCCCCTCCCCCCCCCCCCGAAATTTGGGCTCTAGTTGCGCCTCTGGTCTGGGACTAAATATATTTTCACCACCCCTTCTGCTGTGCTCCGAAACCGAAACTGAAGCTACATCCGATGCTTCTACCAGGCCAGAGAGTGGCGTGCGTTGTACACCACGGATCACTGGAATTTTTATGTGAGGCTAACCGGCTATGAGTATGACTGTGATTACAAGTAACATTACTTGAGAGGCCGAGTGGATCTGAGACTAACTAACTATATTGTGTACTGCTTACTATTGCCAATGATTTCGTACCGAAGCTTTCTGATAGAGTGGGTGTTCTCTTTTTGTTGAATCCACTGCAGGCTGCCCGGGGTCCACGAAGGAGACCCGCTAAGAGGGCGGCCACCTTAGTGCCACAGGAGGGCACAGGAGGCAGCCTTCCAGTGTTTGGGACCCTCAGTGGTCCAGGTGCCGCGTCACTTCCGGGAGAGGGCGAGGTACATATACCTCTCCCCGCCCCTGGGCGCCCTCTTGGCCCATTCCCCTGACGCCGTTTCGGACGTGCCCCCCGGGAGCTGCTAATTGCGCGGTGAGTGCAGATTCCCCCCTCCTCCAAAGAGGACAAGGGCTGGGCCCGACGTCGGGCGTAGCGGCTGCCAGTCAGTGTGGGGGAGGACAGCTCCCACCGGGTTAGTGCAGTGGCTCCTTCCCCGGTCAGCCCAGGCTGGCCTCGACCAGGAGCGCCTGGATCAGGTGCGCCGCCCCCCCGCAAACTCCGATTTGGTTGGAACTTAGCGGGGATACAGCTCAGCTGCAGAGCCATGCCTCGCAAGTGGGCAGTCCTGGGTTCAATCCTCGGCCTTCCAGGAGTCTGTTGCGTTTGGGTCACAAGGGCCAACGGGGACGTAACACACGTGGTGTGTCTGGGCCTAAGTGGGGGCTGCAGCGGAGTGGGGGGTAGCCTATGCAGCGATGGATTCTTCCCCGGCAGGCCCCCAGGGTAGCTCGCGTCGGCTAGGTGGCTTTACCCGAGGGGTTTCGTGCCCTCACCTACCAGTTATGGGCAGGGGCGGGCTATGGGGGGTTTTTGGCACGATGCTTTAGCAAGGTTGGTTGGGGCATCTGGGTTACTGCTCGCTTTTCGCGTGCAACAACGTAGCCCCACGTTTAGAGCTACTGACCAGGGGGATTGGGGTTGCTCCTTTGGTGGCGCGAAGGTGCGCGGGTTAAGCGCTCCGATTGCTGCGATGCTCTGCGTTCAGCATCCTCGGGGGGGGGGGCAACTGCGGGGTCGTTAGGCTCTCACCGTGAGGAGGGCGGGCTGCAGGGCGCCTACACGTGCTGTTGTGGGCCTGCTGTGAGGCGCGGGCAGTAGGCAGGCTACTCCCGCTCTTGTCTGGCTTGCTGGCGCCAGCCTGCGGCTGGCCAGCTCCGGCGTAGCCCCAGCTGAACATGGCATACGTGGGCCTGCTGCGAGGCGCGGTCCGTGTGCTGCTCCTCCCGCGTTTGCCCGGTGTCGCTTGGGCTCCTTCTTGCGGGGCCAGTCCCTGCGGTGCCAGCAGCTGACTGGGCCTGAGCGGGTCAGTAGTTACATACGGGCCGGTTATAGGCACCACCCGCGTTTGCCGGGTGTTGCTGGTCCCCTCCTGCGTGAGGGCCGGATGCAGGGCCTCCGCCGGTATGAGGTGCTGGGCACCTCCACTTGCAAAGTATGTGGCGGGAGGGGGCCAGCATTGCAAGGGCCCGGGAGAGGCTCCCCTTCTGTTGCACGTGTAAAGGCACCAATACCTTCGGGTCGGATAGGATGTGGTCCGGCGGCTAGACGGCAGACTTTGGTGCAGGAAACCAGGGTTCGAGCCTCGTCCCCATCCTGTGCTTTTGGCAAATCACTTGATCTCCCCGTGCCTGAATGGGTAATGTAATTCGGTGCTCATGGAAAGCGCTCCAATACCTTCGGGTCGAGTTCGCGCTATATAAATATGCAAATCTGCACAAAAAAAAAGTGAGCGTAATCAGTGCTCGTAGCAGCAATGCATGTGGGGCCAGGGGCGCAGGTCCGTTTAGTGCTGCCAGCTCAAGTGAAGAGTTTGGTACTTGCAGGCTGCGAAAGAGGACCCTGGTCCGAGTGGATGTTGATTCCTCCCAAATCCACATCTCTTTTAGAACTTGTAACCTGAGCCCAAGTCTTGCAGTGATTGTGGCGCACAACCATGGAGCTCTCCGAAAGGGCCGACAGGCGGCTGTGTCGTTTCCTAGTTTAGGGACCCATTTCAGCACCTGGAATTGGAGGGCCTCCTCTCCAGCACCCAAAACAGAGGTTTGAGGCAAGTTAACAGACTCTGGTGTGGAACTAGCTCAGTTAGAGTCAGGCATGCTTCACAATGGCCTCCGTTCCGCCTCCTCGAGCCAGATGGACCACTCTGGGCTTGTTTCACTGGACCCATTACCTTCGGAGGAGTGTAGAAAAGGTCAGACAAGCGGGGCAGTGTAGTTAGCGAGTGCCATCCTGGTCTGTGATTTAAACATGAGAATTGTCAGGGGCGTGGCTAATTTTGTAGCCAGTGCAAAGGCACCAGGACCCAGACGTCAGAGAGGCCCAGCCTACTCTATACTGTGCTGTTTATTTAACAGGTTAATTTTGTTTTTGGTAAGAATTGTTTTGATGTGCGTTCCTGGGTTTAGATCAGTGCGGTCGTTTCCTCTATGAGGGGGTTGGGGAGGAATCATTGCCACCGAGGCAGGTGCTGGTAAACCCAGAACGGAGGCTGGAGTGGAGCAGACGCTAAACACTGCATTCAATGGGTTGTGCACACAGGGATCCTCACAAGATAGAAAAGAAACGAGTATTTGCAATGCAATATGTCTCGCATTGCTCCATTGCTGGGGGCTTCCGGGGTATGGCACGGAAGGATAATGCTATGTTGCCGGTGTCTGGGTTAGGCCTACTGTGCCTCTGAGGCCCGGGATGGCTCGTTTTGGGCTGACTGGTTGTTCAGCATGCGGGGCAGCAGCCTAGATGTGAGCTGGGAGTTGTTTTGGTATTTAACATCTTCACTTCGCCTTAGGAGATCACAGCGGTCCGGTACTGGTTCTCGAATTATGGTCTGATTAGGGATTGCTCTACTTGCGACTCCCTGCGCAAAAGATACAGTGTGTCCTTGAGAACATAGATCGATTTATAGTGAAGCAAACCTGGCCCTTTCAGGGAGACCTAAATTAACCTAGTGGAAACGGTATTACCATTTCAATGGTGCAGGGCGTCTCTCTAGGCCAGGCACTGCACCACGCATATGGATTTGGTGCTACATTTGGGCCTGCCCGCATGAAGTAATTGGGCCAAAAAACTACAGCTGCTGTCTGATTGTGAGGAAGGGGTGTCTACTTTCCAGATCATTCGGGGGTACTTTTCTCAGTCCTTGCACTGGATCTGGCTTAATTACTGTACAATGTGCACAAACTACATAAAACCAGGAAGAATATGTTTCTATCCGATTCTCCCAATCTTCATTTCTCTTTTGGTCTTCTTATAGTACTGTTTCCAGTGCTATTTCCAGTACTTAATTTGTAAAAAAAGTAAATAAATAGGTTTAGGGACCCAATGTTTTTTTCTTAGAAGCTGCCAGCAGCACTGCTGAACACCAGGGTGGGCAAATACCAAGGCTGCTTACTCTTGATTCCAGCTCACGCCTCTTCTGTTCACCACCTTACACTTCTCTCTCTTTCTCCGAGTCTTTCCCATTCTTTTTCATCTCTGCTTCATGAACCCAGTTCATAAGTGGGGCCTCTTATTTTGGTATCCTGGCCTTTTCTACTCCAGTCTGACACTGACTGAGTCTCCCAACACTTCTCCCCTCCTTAGAATTCAGAGACGGATCTCCCCTCAACTCTTAAACCTCCAATAAGTTTTGGGTTTTGTTTCTCCCTTGTCAGTTGAAAAATTAGATCTGTTCTCTGTTACTACAGATGATTCCAGTCCTGCAGTTATGGTAAGTTGACACTCACTTGGGCCATGTGCCACAAAGTCCACTGTAGAACTACAGGCTGGATGGCACTAGTCACGCTGGTCGCAGAGGCAGCAGTAGACGGGCTAGCTAAACAGGTTTTTGTAGCATCAGCCAGTCAAAATCTATTTATAGATGTTAAATCACGCAAACAACCACTATATGGTGGCAGATACTGGAGGTGCCTGCATTCTCTTTCCTCAAGGACATTTTATTAACTTACAAACCGGTGCTTCTGAGTCCCCTCTGCCGCTCATGGTCCAGGTGATGCTGTCTTTCCTGAGAATGTTTCTAAAAGGCAGAGCAACACCCTGATGATCAGACAAAAAGGAACCATTAACTGAAAACAAGCTGAAAAAGATGGGGCGCTATGGGGTCTTACTTACAGCATAATTGCGCTGTGCAAATGTTGATGACCTAGTGTCCTTGCACTTTGCTATCAAGAGGCCCCAGTTGAGAGACTTATCACTGTGAGTACTGGCGTTTTAGCCAACAGCAGTTTGGATTCTGCAAATCTGCTGTGATGCAGGCAATTTCAGAGTCTTAGGCAAAATTAAATTTTATCTTTTGTCAAAGTATTTCCCATAATAACAAGGCAAATTTAGGCCATTTGTTGCAGTTTTTCACTTCCTCCTGTTCATTTGTGATAGTGCTGTCAAGTAACTGCCTGCAACAGCCTTAATTTATATCCGGCAGCCGCAGCCTGTGCAGGTAAGAGCGGTGGGGGTGGTGGGGATTTCGATGGACAACGACGAGTGAAAATTAATTATTTATTTAATTTTCTCTCGTCATCATCCGTCAAAATACCCTCCCCCCACCCGGCCCCACCGCTTTTACCTGCACGGACCGCGGCTACATCCGGCCCATTAAACCCTGATAATCCCAGCTTTAGTCCAGAAGGCCATTTTCATTGCTTGCACCAGGGCCCAAGGCATCTATACTGCTTTAGTGGGATAATACAAAATAAACATATATGGCAGTGGGAATTTCCATAGATTGAGTTGTATCTTCAGAGCAGAGACCTTGCCCAGAGAATGATGTGGTTGCCAAGTCTGCCAACATTCTGATTATTTGCTGGATCGGGCTGCACAGTACTAGATGGGGTCCTGAAAGTTGGGGTTGCATGCACTGACCTTGTGGCAGTTTTCACTCAAAAGAAAGTTTCCCGTCAAATGGTGTTGCATGAGTTCTGTGATTTTTGGCCAGATTTACAACTCACAAATCTTAAATTTACAAAACACTGATAATGTTGTTTCGAAATTGTGAAAATTAGTTGTCAGATAACACCTCGGGGTAAAAATGGTTGGCAAAGATGCTAAATCCCAACTTCCAGAAATGTAAGTGATTGGGGGGGCCTCCACTCCTAACAAATATTGTCAGGGGGGGCTTGGCCTAAAAAAGTTTGAAGATCTCTGATCTACACAGTGAGACCTTCGGGAGGAGCTGGATGCCAGGACGACAGTGCTGCTGATCAGCCCGACTCCACTGAGTAGTATCAGAAGAGCAGGCAGCAGTTTTTAAGTAAGTTCCAGTAACTTTAATGCATTCTACAGCATCAGCATTACCTACTGGCTGCATATCTAGGTTACTCTAAGTGAACAGTGTTCTAGACTTACATGCATGGAAATGTCAAGGAGGACAGTCCCCTCCGAATATGCAAATGTAGTGTGAGCTTGTAGTGTTCAGCTTTTGGGGTGCCAGGGGGTAACTTTAGGGTTCAGGTTGGGTGTGGGTTTTGGGGTACCAGCTGCCAGGGGGTAATTTTAGGGTTCCAGGTGGGTATGGGTGTTGGTGTGCCAGGGGGTAATTTTAGGGTTCAGTGTGGGTATGGGTTTTGGGGTGCCAGGGGGATAATTTTAGGGTTCAGTGTGGGTATGGATTTTGGGATACTAGGGGGTAATTTTAGGGTTCAGGGTGGGTATGGGTTTTAAGGGGCCAGGGGGTAATTTTAGGGTTCAGGGCGGGTATGAGTTTTGGGGAGGCAGGGGTAATTTTAGGGTTCAGGGTGGGTATGGGTTTTGGGGTGCCAGGGGGACAATTTTAGGGGTCAGGGCGGGTATGGGTTTTGGGGTGCCAGGGGGCTAATTTTAGGGATCAGGGAATGTATGAGTTTTAAGGGGCCAGGGGGGTAATTTTAGGGTTCATGTGTGCTCTAATTGTTGTCCAGTTTCAAATGCAGAATTCACCACTTTTTTTTTTCAGCTTGGCCTGAGCATTACCCGATCCTGATTGTCTGCCATTTTAGCCCCGCCCCAATTGATTAACATTAGCCACGCCCCTTCATTTGCCAGGTTAGCCCCCCCCTGGAAAAATTTCTGCGGACGCCCATGGTCAGCACCCCCCTCTGAAAGTTGTTCCAGCCCCGCTGAGTTTCCACCTCCGGGCTCACATGACTGCAGATTCCTTCTTTAGAAGGTCAACATCACACACAGTCTGGAATGGTCATTTCAAAATGACCCTATGTGCCAAAAGGTCGGCCTGGTCACATTTAGAGCTACAGTCAATCGTAAAATAATTGTCACACTTGGAGCCACTGTATGGCAAAACTGTGAAATGATACGCATAAAAACTCATTCTAATAGGTGTGCCAAGGCCTTTATAAATAAAAGCCATAACATCCTGGAGTATTTTCGTTCTGAAACAAAGCAAATTCTCTGTCGCCGAGAAAGCACTTTCCCGCTCCATATAAACACCTGTCAGACTTTCATGACTTGTCTGTGATTTCGCGTGTTTAAGGTGCAGCTTTTCATAGCAGCGTCGGCAGGGGTTCGAGTCCGGCCTCACTGACGTGTTTTGGTTAAATCCTGTGACGATGACGAAATCGGGCGGATTATCTTCCTTTGTTAAAACACGCCCGCGCTATGTACATACTTAAGGCTGGATGACTGCCAGGAACTATTTCGTTTGTGAAGCCCTGGCGTGCCAGAGTGGAACCGTGGAAGGCATAAAGCTGATAATAGTCTGCAGCACCAAGTCTGCTTAATCAAGGAAACAGCAGCACCATGGCAGTCGAAATGTATAATGCATTGTCGGTCGAGTAAGCCCAACACGTGACTGTCTTAGACAGGACACCCATGAAACAATTATAATATTCTACCTACCTACCTACCTACCTACTTACCTATCTATCTATCTATCTATCTATCTATCTATCTATCTATCCACTTCTGTGTTGGTCCTCCACTGAGGTGTAGTTTCTCCTTAAAATAGTTGCAGGGAGGACTGTGTATATTCGATTTACGTAATCCAGAAACATCATTTTACTGTGTTTCTGAAGTGCAAGGGAGAGATGGAGATTTATGGCTTCCTTAGAAGGAGGACTTGAAAGGAGGCAGTTGTCCAGAGTTTTTGAGATATTTGGACTCTTACAGGGCGGTTCACAAAGGTAACTTAAACTTCCGAGTAACTTACACATCTAACTTACTCTTATGCGTTTGAGTAACTGTACTACTTTTGGCTATTCACAAAATGTAAGTGTAAAGCTACTCAAAGGTGTAGACTTGGCCATCTCCAGCCCCTGAGAAAAAAGGTGGAGCCAAATATATGAGTGTAAATCACTACTGCCAAAATGAAAGAGAAGTAAATCCAGCACCGCACTTGGACAGCCACTGAATACTGTAACATTCTCCCATAGAAAATAATGGAGACAGCGCGCGGGCCGGGGAGGCGAAGCCGGACCACTGAGGGGCCCGCGGCAAACCCTACCGGGGGGCGGGCCAGTGAGCGAACACCTGACAAGCCGGGGAAATCGCCAGGCACGGATTGGGCCACATGGTTCGAATGGCCCAATAGGCAGGGGGCCCCCTGGGGGCGCCCCAGGACTTAAGGGCGTAGGAGGCCCCCACCAAGAACATGTGCATTCGCTTTAGGATCCCCTACCAAGGCCTCGTGAATCCATGAACTAGCCAGAACTTAGTCAGTTAAGGACAACCCATTAGTGGCCAAGAAGAAGGTAGACAAGGAGGTCCACCTAGGGAGAGTGTCCGGCCCCTTTGCAGAACCCCCATTAAAACATTTAGTGGTATCACCCTTAGGGTTGGTGGCTAAAAAGGATTCCGGGCAATTTAGATTAGTCCACCATCTATCATACCCAGCTGGGGAGTCGGTGAACGATGGGCTGGAGCAGGACGTCTGTGCGGTATCCTATGCCACCATTGATGACGCCATTGACCGAATCAGGGCAAGTGGGAAAGCGTCCATGCTAGCAAGGCGGACATCGAATCAGCCTTCCGGCTGCTACATTTGCACCCAGAGAGCTACCACATGCTAGGTTTCAAGCTGGGTGATGGGTACTAACACAACAGGTGTTTACTGATGGGTTGCGCCATCTCATGCGCGTATTGTGAGGCCTTTAGCGGCTTCCTGGAATGGGTCATAGGGGCGCGCAACCCAGCTGGGGGAAGGGCACACTACCTAGATGATTTCCTGTTTATAGGGAAACCGGGGACCACGGAGTGTGCAGAGCTACTAAATCAGTTCACAGCACTGGCCAGGGAGATAGGTTTACCATTGGCACACGAAAAGACAGAGGGCCCCACCACACAGCTTTCCTTCTTAGGCATAGAATTGGGTACAGTATTGGGCATGTGCAGATTGCCAGCAGCGAAAGTGGAGGAGCTGAGACACACAATAGAGGTGATGCTGGAGTGGAAAAAAGTGACCTTAGGAGAAATACATCAGCTTGGGGGCAAGCTCAATTTCGCAACCAGAGTGATCCCTGCCGGCAGGCCTTTCGCCAGGCGTCCGGCCTGGCTAGCAAGAGGGCTCACAAAGAGACATCACAGGGTCAGGCTGACGCAAGCAGCCAAAGACAATTTACGTCAGTGGGCAACCTTCCTGGTCGACTTTAATGGGGCATTGATCTGGAGGGAGCCGTGGGTGACGGCGGAACAACTGGAACTGTTCACAGATGCAGCGGGGGGCGAGGGCTTTGGAGCCATCCTGGGGGCCGCGTGGGCGGCAGCACCCTGGCCAGCCAGGTGGCACGGAAGGGGGATCACCAGGAACCTGGCCGTGCTGGAGCTCTTCCTGATCATTGTGGCCTTTTCCTTGTGGGAAAAGCACCTCGCCAACAGGCAAATCACACTATGGGTGGACAATCATGCAGTAGTTCAGGCTTTGAATCGGGGATCGGCGCACTCCCCAATAGTGGTCTGCCTGCTCAGGGATCTTACAGGTTGCCAGCTGAGGTCCAACATCGCTGTCTGGGCGCGGCACATTCCAGGTATTAAAAATACAGTGGCTGATGCAATATCTCGTTTTCAGTGGCAGAGATTCAGGGACCTGGTGCCACACGCAGGCCGCGAGGGGACGGCAATTCCAAACGAGCTGTGGAACCTGATAGACCTGACCTGAGCATGCTGGTAGACTGCGCACTAGCCCCCAAGACCGCATCAAAGTATCGTAAGTGCTGGGAGAATTTTAAAACAATAACTGGGTCCCAAGACATTGGGTAGGTGACCAGCAGCAATGTAGAAGCATTCATACAGTGGGCCTTTTCCGGCAAAATGAGTAGATCATGGGCACAGAACCACATCAGCGCAGTTGCATATTATGCGAAACTGGCAGGCCTAAAGGACCTGGCAAACACTTTCTACTGCAGGGCGGCCATTAAGGGCTGGGTGCGCCTGCAGCCCAGAAGGCAGGATGGGAGACGGCTGATAGTCTTTAGCACCTTACGGCAGATATTGGAAAGACTGGGTAGCATCTGCAAACAAAGACATGAGCTGCTGCTCTTTTGGGCAGTCTTTTTACTCGCTTTCTTTGGGGCATACAGAGTTAGTGAAATAGTGTACACGGCCAGGTTCGTGGCAGGGGCAAGATGCTTAAAGAGGGGGGACCTAGTGATGGAGGACTGCGCCATGACAATACTCCTGCACAGGTCGAAAACAGACCAGGCAGGTGCAGGCAAGCACACGTGCTTGCATTGCATGAGAAACAACGATTGCTGCCCAGTTTGCTGCATACGAGAGTACCTGAGGCACTCAGTACTAAGGGAGGGGCCGTTATTTTGCCATGAGGATGGTTCATACCTCAGCCGGTTCCAATTCAATGCAGTCCTCAAATTGGCGGTCAGGGCAGCAGGGCTCCCAACAAAGGATTTCACACCACACTCCTTTTGCATAGGAGCAGCCACATCTGCGGCGGTTTGTGGCCTGGAGTCGGGCCACATCAAGCAAATCGGCCGGTGGGCATTAATGCCTTTCGTGGATACATACGCCACAACCTAATATAAAGTTTCTTTACCGCAGGTCCCCAGGGGCCGGCGCACAGGGTATGGATCCTGGGACACTCTTATGTTACCAGGGCGCAACGGTGGGCAACGACGCGGAGAAACAATGAAGGAATGTGGTTGCGTGATACAAAAGTACACTGGATGGGCAAGCCGGGCATGAGTTGGGAGCAACTAATGTCCACCATACAGGAGGCCATGCGGCACGAGGAGAAACCGGACGCTGTAGTGATACACCTAGGGGGCAATGACTTGGCCAACTTGGGACGCAGGGATTTAATGGGTAGCATGATATCAGGACTGACGGCAGTGGCCAGACTTTTAAGACCAGCAGACCTAATTTGGTCTGAAATTATACTGCGTGTCCATTGGAGGGGGGCACTGGACAATGCAGCGGTAGAGAAATCTAGAAAGAAGTTGAATTGCACCATGTTCAAAATATACAAAGCAAATGGTTGGGGCTTTGTGAGGCATGGCCTCATTAACTTTAAAGGGCAAGGTTACCACGACAAAGATGGGGTACATGTGTCAGAGGTGGGCATGGGACTGTTCCTCCTCAACATAGGAGGCGCACTGGAGTTATTAGGTTTCAAGTAAAAGAGCCGGTTACGAGCAAGGGGGGAGCTGCCTGAGGTCGAGAAACCTCAGGCAGCATGGCGGAGACAGCACAGAGGGACAGCAGTCACAGCTGAAAAGCCAAAGAGGAGCCGCTCAAACCTGTGTCCTTGGGATGCCTTACAGCAGGGGCACAGGAAGCAGGCAACAGGTCAGCATGGGTCAGCAGAGGGCGGACACAGCACTTGCAACCCGGGCCAGGCATGAGGGCCGCCCTCAACACTTGGCAGTAAGGTGTAGCCTAGAGGCCGCAAAAGGGCTAGACCCGCTGATAGGGGGCATTCGCTCAGTGCACTGTCAAAAAAGGGTTGTGCTGTTAAGGTTTAAGCGAGGAGCCAAGAATTACATGATTGATTGAAGTTATAATGGCATGTTTGTTTATGACAATATGTAAATAAAAGCTGCAGCCTTTTGCACCATCAACGAATTGCGTTATTTGTGGAATAAAGGAAGTTGGGGGTGCATAGGTTAAATGCAGAGGCTGGAAGCTCAAGGGGCTTGCCCCTCCTGGGAGGGGTTATGGACTTAAAATGAAATCTCATAGGAAATAATGTTAAATGATATAAAATGATTTATAATAATTTGCAATATAAATAGATATAATTTAAAGTAAAAAAAAAAAAAAAAGACATATTTAAAATATTTTAACAAACTTTTTCAAATGTATAAACTATTGGAACATTACTTTTTATCGAAGTATATTTGAACTACTTCTAATTAATTCTGTACATCACTTTTAATAATTATTAATGCATAATAACACTTTTGTTTACTTTCTGTGAGAATTAGTTTTTCATGTCAAACTACAGAAAACCAATTTTAATTCAATTTATTTAAATAACTAAAGATTTAATTCAAAATTAAGTTTATAGAACTGTACTCAGTGGCAGCCGGTAATTTTACCAGGGAGGGGGGCGGGCGGGCCACACACTCACACATACACCTCACTCACACCCATTCATTCACACCCATTCATTCACACACACACACACACACACGCCCATTCACAACACTCACTAACAAATACACATACATGAAAAACGTACACGCAGGCACACACCAAACATTAAAAAAAACACATAAAACTTACCTCAACAGCAGCTCTCCTTCGGTCATCCAATGAGGGAAGGCAGCAGTCCCAATCTCGTCACACAGTGGTGGAGTGAGATTGATGACCCCTCCCCACTCTGTGATGAGGTGTCACTGATTGACACTCAACCCTTCAGGGCTTAAAACAAAGCACCCAGGTCCGAGGCAATCAGTGATGCTCTCCCTGGTCCCGAGGGGGAGGACCTTGAGGCTCTTTTGCCAGGCTGAGGAGGTCACTCCCAGAGGGCAGTGAAATCCTCAGCCTGGCAAAGTTCAGCTCAGGCAGCCGGGAGCCTGCACATTTAGTGCATGTCTAGCTCCTGGCTTCCTGACCTGAACCAGAAGAGTGTCTGTCAGTCTGACCTTTGTTCAGCCTGACAGACACTCTTTTTGCCTGGAAAAAAGTAGGGGACATGACTCCTCAGCCTGTATGTACGGACTGCAGCTGACTGTACTATTTTTCTTCATTTGTTCTAAATGTCAAATAAACATATAAACCTAATTTACAATAATATTTAACATAAAACTATTTTACAAATTTATTATAAAGTTGAATAACCTTTTTTAATGTTTGCTGTGCTTTAGAATAGGGGGACCAATACCACAAATATGGAGTCTTCCTATGGTAAACTATAGGGTAAACTAAAAACAAGTTTATTTAACTAGACAAGAAATAGTACATATATTTTATGGTTAAATATTAATGTAAATTAATTTTATATATGTATTTTAAATGCAGAAGAAAATAAGAAATGCTACAGCACTATTAACGTAATTTTGAATGACATATTTGCCTAATTTAAATATATTAAATTTAGTAAAAATTATTCTTCTGAAATTAAATTTAAAAAAAATCCCTACTTAAAGTAAAAAAAATACATTTTTACTATGCATTCATATTTATTAAAAGTGATGTATGGAATTAAATAACATTAATTTATAAATTCAAAAAGGTTGTTAAAATATTATATAATTAAAGAGTAAATATGTTTAGATATTGTTTCACATTAAATTATGTGTATTTACATTTTTAGCTACCTTAAATAATTTAGTTTAATTTAATATTATTTCCTATGGAGTTTTATTTTAAGTTCCTACTTCCAGGGTGTTGCAGTACCAGGGGTTAGCCATGTGGGGTGCTGAACTTACTCAAGCTCTGAACTGGAGTAGTTTACTACTGTTCCTGGTCCCTTTTTGACTATATTAACTTTAGAAATGCAATTTGTGAAAAGCAGTGGACTTGCTATTTTGTGGATGGTTGCATGTCCCTCCTAAACCCCTACCTAAACCTCACTAGCTCCCTCTTTACTCAGCCAGTCAGGCAGTCAAATCACTTTATTCGATACTTAAGAAATTAAGATCATAAAAGAACCAAAATATACAGTATAAAAACAGACTTTAAAAATGCAGCTTTCATAGTACAGACATTTAAAACAACGATTTACAATCAGAATACAAATGCATAATTCATTATGAAGGATTACAGAGTCGTCTAGTCCTCCATGAGAGTAGTAAAAAGGAAGCCACAGAATAGCACTCTAATTGATCAGGCAATGATTGTAAAAATACATCCCAGGACGACATTGAGTAAAACGGTATTTGCACCTGAGCGGCTGGATGAATCTAATACGATGATCCTTGTAAAATTTACAAAAGAAAAAGATATGTAAATTTGATTGAAGGGAAATACCAACGCACGGGCAAGGGGGGAGGTCAGGGATTGAATATATTCCAGCTGGATAGGAGAACATACAGGGGATCAAATTCAATCTGAACCTCACTAAAATAAATCAGTGGCGTGAATTAGTCACAAAAGATAAATAAGGGGCTACGCCTTCCTGATCTATTGGGCCTTCTAGATATAATTTTACAGACACTTTTGAGCAATTCATCTTAAATCGCTCAGCTGCTCTTTGTTTGAAATATAGTGTCTTAATTTCTTTTTTTTGAGACAATGGTGCAGTTTGATGGAGATGTAAACAAGTGCCCTAAACTAAGGGAAGAGAGACTATTTTTAATGTGTGTTAGCCACAAGATCCTATGGGCATGATCGAGGGAGAAGCAATCTTCTATCAGCCTCTGCGTGAGGTTCACCGATTCTCTCCTCCAGATCGAGTGCCATAAAAGTTTTGGTGCCAGCCTAATTGTGTCATTAATATAAGGGATATCGAGTTCTGCATGACAAATGAAAATAGAACAGCTGGGCGGAAGACCAACAAGTGTTTTCCAAAAGGAGTCCTCAATGATCTGGAGGTTATGGGAATTAACAGTTACCCAAATCCCTGCCCCATAGGTTGTTACTGATTGCGATTTGGCGGAGTAAACCTTTTTAACCATGTCAAGGGGCTTTGCGCCCAGTTTCTTGATAAAGGAGTTTAATGCAATAATGCTCTTCTCGAGCGCTAAACCCCTATTGGTGATCATTTTAGACCAGGTTAGTTGTCTGTCGAAAGTTATTCCAAGATAATAGAAGGTGTCTGTGTGTGCTATTCTACGTCCCGCTATATGGAAATTTGGGACCCTCCTTTGTTTACTCCCAGATATTAAGACGAAGGTCTTCGCCTCATTTGTCTTTAAATCTAAGCTTCTCATGTATCTAACGTAGGTATCCAATAGCTGCTGCAAGGCTCTACCAGTACGGGCAATTAGTACTGCGTCATCTGGTCATCTGCATAAAGCAGGATTGGGGCGCGCGTTTTGTTGATCAACGGGACATCCTGTGTGGAGTTCAGCAGGGGTGATTCCACCCCATTCGTGTAGAGGGAAAAAAGAAATGGGGCTACAACACAACCCTGGCGCACTCCCGTATAGATTGGGAATGACCTGGAGCACTCACCCTGTTTCCCGTAACGGACACTAGCTGATGCCGATGAGTAGAGCTGTCTAATGAAATTAATTATCAATGCCCATTTCTGCCATTATGCACCACAGATAGTGATGGCTGTCACAGTCAAATGCTGCTGAAAGATCCATGAATGCCAGGTATAACCTCCTCTGCTTTACTTGGGTGTACTAGGCCATTATTTAGCTTAGATTGAGACATTGATCCTGAGTTCCGCACCCCTTTTTGAACCCGTATTACACAGGGATCAAAACGTTATTGTGGGTGGCCCATTCCTCTAGCCTACTTAATAAGATGCTACCCATCAACTTGGCAGTGCTGTCCAGTAGATAAATTGGCCTGTAATTTCTGGGCTCAGATTTGTTCCCTTTCTTATGGATTGGAATTATAATTGACCTCTTCCACGAATACGAAGGGCCTACGGTTGCAATAGTGTTAAAAACATTGGTCAGGACCGGACCCCATAGATCTGGCTGCTCCATGAAAAAATCAATTGGTGTGACGTCCGGACCAGGAGCTCTGTTGGTCGAAGACTGTGAGGGAGCCTCTCTTATTTCATATAAATTAAAAAATAAGGGAGACTTAATTAGAGAGATGCTAGATGTCTGCTGGGTGACCACTCCCTCCACAGGTAGGTTAAAAATAGAAGAAAAATGTGCAATCCAAGCTTCGTCATCTACGTGGCAGTCTGTTCTTGGCTCCTCTGGAGGTTTAAGAAAAGGGGCATTGATAACTCTCCAAAAATCCCTGGCGTTGTTCGAGAGGGCCGCTAAATGCAGCTGCTCTCACGCTTCTTCCTTAAGGGTTTTGGTTCTTAGCTTCCTTGCCTCTGATTAACGGTGACGCAAGATCTTAACTAGTTCCGCATCTCTGGGGATGGATTTAAGAGCCTGACCTAGGGCGGATAGGGACTTGGTGTAAGACTGATCGAACCATTTGGGGCCTGATGAGTTTGAGGTTGGGCTGGCCCTGGTTAAGGCTTGTTTGGCCTCTAGTAATATCCTGTCGAAGGCCTTGATTATCAGTCTTGAATCAGGGTTTGCTGCCAGGCAAGTCATGATGTCGTTATATCTTTTACCAACCACGGCTGTAGTGGTTCTTGCTCTGTCCACCATTGCCCATTTTAAAATCATCCCGTTCTTCCTTGCTATCGTGGGTTTGATGTGCCTAGTCTGCTCTAAGTGAGTTCCCCCCCATTCCAAGTCACTGATTATGGCATCATGATCACTAAATCCTAAGGGCATAATTACAATTTTGGAAACTAATGTTTTAAGGGACGAAGATATCAATATATAATCTAGGGTCGAACCCTTGCTAGCCGAACCAAATGTATTTTGTAAAATGCCCGAGCTAGGGTCTACGGGATTCATAATTTCCATGTCATGAATAAAAAACAATCTATTCAGGGCATCACCATAAAGATCATGCACGAAATGTGGAGTGGGGTCACCTGATTCATTGGGCATGCCACATCCTATTTTGTTTGAGGAAGGACAACAGTGCGCGTTAAAGTCACCCACCCATAAGATTTTTAGAGATTGGTTAAGGGTGTTAGAGAAAGTAGTGATGTCCGTTTCCAGTGTGTCAACAACCTGTTTCATATTATCGTTAAAATTATTATTATAAAAATTAATTAATAAGATTTTATCTCTGCTCAGGGCTTTTAAGAGGAGAAATTGGTAATAAGAGGAGTCAGAAAACGATAAAACTGATAGTTTTAAAGTGTTTTTTAACAGAGTTAGGATCCCCCCCCCCCTAGCACGGCCCGAAACAGAGGGGTGTGCTGGAGTGAAAAAAGAGCGATAGCCATCTAGATCGATTGGTCCCGTATCCCATGTTTCCTGAAAACAGATCAGATCATAGTTATTGACGATTCCTAACCAATCAGGGTTAGACACTTTAGATCTTAGTCCGACAATGTTCCAGGAGATAAGTTTGACATAATCACTAGGGTTAGGTGATTGATTGTGGCTAGCCATAGTAGAAGTAGGAAGTTCGGGGTCTGGTTTACTTAGGGTATGGACAGAATTGAAAGAACACCTATTCCCCCACAGTCAGTCGCACCCATCCAGCTCTGCTAGGGCACTAAACCGGTTGTTGACAGGAAAAAGGGTGAAAGGTCAGGCCAGGGAAGGATGGGGAGGCTCCTAATAGTTGGCACTGGGCTCAAGCGAAAGGACTTCAATCCTTATAGAGAAACTAGGCGGTTTGTAAAAATGGCCGAGTGGCAGCGCAAACATTTGGGATTGGTTTGAAGGGCAATCGAGTAGACTGCCAAATAATAACTGAACCAGGTGGTGCGAGTTAAAGCTAACTACCACAGAGTCCCCCTGAATTGATTTAATAGAATTCCCCACCCAGACCTCCCTTCTTGCCATTAGAATACAGGGTAATAGCTCCCCCCGACCCCCTCCGTGTTTACTGATCCAATGGCATGCCTTTGTGATGAGCTGCTCTGTAGATTCTTTCTGGGTTGGGTCCAGTTTGGGAACATTCTCCAAAACTATCATGTAGGGAAATGCAGCTGGGGGGAGGTCTAGTCTTCGGTCACAAGGTTCTTGTGCCCCATTTGTCAATTTGTGATAGAGGCTTCTGGTGGGTGGCACAGTGGATAGTGTAGGGGGGCTGGAAGCTCTCTGTGGGTTCAGTATGTTACTACGAGGTTGAGGGAGAGAGTGGAGATCTTGCAAAGCTAGAGATCCTGAGTGATTTTTCAATCCCCCAGCCATCGGACCAACTTGTTGACAGTCTCTTGGCTTACGGCCCCCTCTTTCGAGAGTTGTGCTGTCCTGGAGATTCATAGAGGTACACTGAAGTGTCACGGGCAAGTCAGGTTTCAAGGATTGCAAGGGGTGCTCCGTTGCCCATGTCTTTGTCCGATTAGAGTTAGTTGTATCGGTTTGGGTGGGGATTAGGGATACTAGGCAAGTCTCAATTTTAGATAGTCTGTCTAAAATAGGTTGAAGGATACAAGTGAATGACTGTTAAATTTTCAAAAGTATGTCGACCGCTAAGGGTGGAGAGATTGTCTCGGCTCCTTGGGGGAGCAGCAGATGATGGCTAAACGGTTGGTCTTCCTCCCCGTCTTTTCCTCTTTAAGGGTGGCTCAGCAAGGGCCGGTGGTGAGTCAGCTGTGGTTTTTGCACAGGAAATTGTGGGTTTTGAGCGTGAAAGAACTGCCTTGAGCGGTTGAGCGGTAGTGGGGGGCGCCTCATGGGCGCTTGGGGGCTCGATAATGGCGCACACACCTGGGCAATCAGAAGGTATGTGGTCACCCATAGATAGTCTACGTTCCACAGTCTGTATCTCCTTGTTTATGGCATCGGGAGCCCTAGTGTGGAAAGCATCTAGAGTGTTTGATGGCTCACCTCCATTTGTGGTGGACTTCCTTTTCCCCATCTGTTGGTATGGGTCTGGGCTAAAGAGGTAAGAATTGCGGAAGTTAGAAGGGGGGACCGACCCAGCTTCTTCCGGGCTCGGACGGGTGTGGACGGTTCTGCCCTTGGCCCAGGCACTCCAGCACGCGTCCCGCGCTGCGGGAGCCCTGGGAAGGCTGTGTGCGCCTCCTGGCATGGCAGAAATGGCGGCGGCAGCGTGCAAGCCTCTTGGCAGTCTGGGCCTTGAAGTCCCGGCCCCCGCGGCCGCAAAACAACACCAAATGGACTTCCCTCTTTACTCCTCCCGAATCCCCTCCCATTCTCTAGTAAATAAGTATTTTTTCTGTCACTGCCTCTTGCTCCTCACACATTTACTTCTAAGTAGTAGTCTTGCATGTGTAAGGATCTCCCCTAGAATGATAGGAGAGGTGGGGATTTACACTCGTAGGTTTGCGAATAGCATTTTGTAGTGCTCTAATAGTAGTGCTCTAGTACTACTAAAAGTACTACAAAATGCAGTTTGAGAATAGTCCCCTTAGGATTTGTTCAGTGTTGTAACCAAATGGTAATGAGAATGGAACCAAGAATAGGGAGATGTCAAGATCAGAGATTGTGTCCATCTGTTTTGAACCAGAGAGACTTTGGAGAGAAGAAGAGAGAATTTATTTTCCTTTGGGTTTAAGTTCAAGGGAAAAAAATCACATCTAGTTAGTACGAATCTCAGTAAAGTTTCTAAGCTCAGTATATCTGAGGGTCCAGTGATTTTGAGGTACACTGTGTACTCTGTATGTGTTAATGCATCACAACCTTTTTGTCTTGTAGCATTGTTCTAAATGCTACAGGTTTAGTTTGAAGCATACAGGCAAATGGTTGAAGCCTTGGGGTAAATGGTGGTTGATCTATAAAGAGTGAGATCTGAAATATTGCAGTTTCACAAACTGGGATCTAGATGAAAAGAAGAGGACAAAAATATCTCAGCCTCTGAGCCTCCACTCCCATTCCAGCGGGAAGGCTATTGACTAGTTTCTTGTGGTAGATGGTGTCAAATGCAGCTGAGAAGTGGCAGATATTTTCTTCATCCATAATATTTAGGACCTCATCTTGTAGATGGAGGCTTGCCGGTCTGTTGCATTTAAACCAAAAGCCAGAGTGGAAGGGTATAGTAGACCTAGGTCTGAAATGAGTGGGAGAAGTTGTAGGGGAATTTCAATCAATTTCCCCTGCAATAGGAATTTCGATATTATGCTTCGGTTTTGCAAATCAAATTAACCATGAGATGCTAAAAACTGAAGATGCCAAATCAAAAGCATGAATCTTGTTCTCTTTTTTCCAAAAAAACACAAGACACCTGACAATTTAATACACTAAATTATGCCTTCATTGTATACATTATTTATTAACATGTTTAAATCGTTACAACCACCTAATTGAACATTGTGCACTTTATAGTAATTCTGCTTTCTTCCCTTTCACCTTATGAATAACCTATTTAGCATAGCTATACCAAAACTCAGTATGCATTTCCAAAAGGTTTTTACAGTCATTGATTGTCAACATTTGCTCTCTTATAGCCAGTTTAAGCATCATCTTGAATTCACCTTCTTGTTACCAACTGTGTGCACCCCTTTCCACCTGGTGTAACATCTGTGGAAAACAACACCAATCTGCCTCACAACTCATTGAACTTCTCTGAAATAATCATAATCCTTGACCAACTCCATGCACTGTCACTTCTCTTCCTCTTCCAGGATCTGTCTTGATCTCCACACATTCCAACCTTTGGAGTGTCATCTCCTTTAAAGCTAGTATAAACATCGAAATCTCCTTCCGGTTTCTTCACACTGCTCCTCTTCCTTAAAAGGAACTTGCATGTGCCTCCCATGCATACCCAATTTATATTCCCGGTCTTCCCACACGTCATCTAGTCTTATCCAATTGCTGTGCACTTTCTGTAATTAGGCAGATGGGGCACTCTTTGTCCCGTTCACATGTACTTATGATTCCACAGTCTGTTGCGTCCTTAGTCATTTCCTGAATAATTCTGTGCCAAATAATTCTACTTTTTTGCAAGCTGCACCTTCCTCTTCTTTCACCACATTAACCTTCAACCCTACAATTGTTTTATGTCCTCCTACGTCATTTCGGTGTTTTTTGCTAAGTCTAACACTCTGTCTAGCCATTTATCACGCTAAAATGTGGATTTATAATGCCAAACATCTTTCTTGAACTTTGAACAGCATCTTGTTATCAACTGATCCCTTGCCCTTTTATCAGTTGTGATATGAGCCCTTCTAAATCACAATGATCGAAAAAAACACTTAATGTAACCACATAAGTATCAGAAATGTAATGTGCAACGTGTGAAAAACGTGTAACTGTTACGGACAACATGTTTGTCCATAGAGTAGGAACAGTGACGTTTCCCCATCCATGCAAAGCGAGCACACATTAAATGTGTGGAACAGCTATTTGCCTAAAATGGGCGGTGGCCCGTTTCGTGTAGCTGTCACGGTCTGTACACACTAAACGATATAAGTAAACTTCACAAAAACTCTACTGTCCTGTCACAGCTGTTGCCTCACACCCCGTGGTACACCTCACAAACCCCCACAGGTAAGTCTAGAAAATGTTACGGTTCTGGTGAAACTGCTGTGTGGAAACTTCTCTGCCAACCAGCACTTGGGTTCTCCCTCTTTTCGCTGAAGTCTGTGCAGCCCCACAAACGCCCTAGAGGTGAAGGTCAATGGGAGACTGCTCAACCCGCGTGCTTGCCTTATTGGGTCCTTGTGATACTGTGCTCATGAGGCAGTGTATCCCTTGTTTATTGTCATGCCACGCATGCGCAATTCAGATTTTTTCGTACATTGTCTGTATTTCACTGAAACAAAGCCTAGTGTACACGTCTGTGATGTGTGCTTGCAACACCAAGTAGTACCTTCTGGAATAGGTATTTTGAACAGTTTCTGTGACCTGGTGTTTTGTATCTGAAGCCAGGGCAGCCTTGGGGCAGTGAAGCTAATTTTAAGTGCTGCGTTAACCCTAATCAGCCCTCAAACCCTTTTGTTTCATTGATTGTGGAATGTAGAACATGTGACTTGTGATAGACCACTGATGGATCTGTACATTTTTCTCCGATTGCAGTCGAAGTCCACGTGATCCATAAATTTCCTTCACCTCGGGTTTTCAGCCTAGATACATGACACAGTGACCCATCGCTGAATGTGGCTCTTTGTTGTGGCATCCATA
This sequence comes from Calotriton arnoldi, assembly GCA_963921515.1. Lineage (NCBI taxonomy): Eukaryota > Metazoa > Chordata > Amphibia > Caudata > Salamandridae > Calotriton > Calotriton arnoldi. Next base: position 531,510 of record CAWUFW010004145.1, read on the forward strand.
GCCATCCTATATCATCTGCTCCACCCCTCCAATGTGTGCATCCTGGCGACCATGAGGAGCACACATTGCATTGCTCTGGTTCCTCTAACCCATAAAAGGGACGCAGCAGTCATGGTTGGCTTAAGAGATCAGGAAGGATGTATAGTCGCCACATCATAGCTGAGAAGCCAACAACACCAGTGTCTCACTTAAAGAGAAGGACTCCATTGTGTTGTTTTATGGAATCTAAACATGACGTACGCCATCATGGTCCATGCATAAATATGAGTTGCAACACTATGACGTTCTCATATATACGAGTATATTTATTTCCTATGAATCAGGCAAGCCTTGTTGTATGTCCCTGTACTGGCAGGGCTTCCTTAAACTGAACAAAGTATGAAAAGTGCACTTTACACCATCCGAGGGGTAGGGAAGACACTTGAGTTTTGAGGGCTACTCTCAAGGGGAACGCTGACTTCCCCAAAAGATACTAAAGACTGAGGTTGTCCCAAACAAGATTTAAAAAAAACTCAAGGAAGCTGTGTGGTAGGCCTTCAGGACAGCTCACTACAACCAGAAGCTTGTGAGAAGGTAATCACCTTCCTCCTTGCTTTTCCTGCAGTGGCCTGTTCAAGGTCGGGCAACAGACAATGATACGTTTCCCCAGATAAAAACAGACTATGGCCAGCAGCCAAAATCCTTCGGAGCTGGACTAGGACAACGGTGTGCTGCTGTAAAACATAGTTGTTTGAAAGACGAGTGAGTCCAGATTGAGCTTCAACGTGAATGCTTTATTAAAGGAAAGTTCCAATTATGAAAGGAGCAGCAAACATTGTGAGAGCCGGTTCTATCACCAACCTCCATACAGTCCAACGGTTTCAACTTTCAAACCTCAACATCCTCTCCACATTACATTCCGTCTTCTCGCTTCCACTCCAGAACACACACCACATTCCACATTCCTATGCTACATGCTAAAATATCATTGACACAAGCACAACACCATACACTGACATGAGAACATGAGCTCTCTACACACACACACACACACACACACACACACTTGCAACAACAACCTCCACACACACACACACACATACACACTCTCTTTCTCACTTTATTCCCCCTATTTATTCTCTCTCACTTTTTCTCTCTCTTGTTTGTGACAGGCAGTCACCCCTGCCAGACCTTGAGTCAGCCCAGGCACTCTCAAATACGTCAGTCCTTCAGGTGCCAGGAATGGCACTACTACACCTTCAGGCAATCTGCATGCATTCTTTTGTCATATGAAATGAAATGAAGATTTATAAAGCGCTCTAATACCTGGAGGTGCCTAGGCGCTGAGCCAGAGGGAAGAAGTCAAGACCTCTCAATGCGGATAGCAGGTACAGATTAATGATTAAAGAGCCATGTTTTTAGTGCCTTTCTGAAGGCCAGCAGATCAGTGATTCTTTTAATGCTGAGGGGAAGGAGTTCCACGGTCTAGCAGTACAGACCATAGAACATCTGCCTCCCCAGGAAGACCTTTTAAATCTAGGAATCACTAGGTTCAGAGAGGCCTAGCTGGAATGTAGCGCAGACATTTTGTTGAAGATATTCAGGGCCTATGTGATGCAGAGACAAGAAGGCTATACATAAAACCTTGAAGTCAATGCGCCTCCTAATACCAGAAGGATATCATTTTCAAACTGCATCCTACATTTCCCATCAATGAAGTCTGCATAGGCATCTATAAATCAAAAAGTGGTGCCAAATAAGTGTCAGCTGCATATTTCCTCACCTAGCCAGACCTCTGTCTACAGAGGAGAAAAAGTACAAACAAGACTCTGAAGCAGTCAGCTTACATCCATACTCCCCAAAATGAATTTCTAAAAAAATAGAATCACATTAATTCATATCCAAACCTCACTTCCGTCTACCAGACATCAGGGCAACAGAGCTCCACCTCATAGCTGTAACTAACAGAATAAATAGGAGACTGAAAACTGAAACATTTCCTGTTCTCTATTTTCTTATTCCTAAGTTTGGTCTGTCGTTAGAACACATTTAAAGTAAGAAAATATATCACTACTTGCTTGTGATAATACGTTTTCACAAGTGAGTAGTGATGTCAGCGCACTTCCACTTTAAACTGTTGCAACCGCCATTGTTGGGTTCCAGGGCTCTCCTATCCCCCCCCTGTAAGCTCACCCATGGAAAGAGTGAGCTATGCCTCTTAGCATCACAGCACTGCCATGTCTGTCTGCCATCCCCCCTTCCCCCCACCCATCTCACTGTCTTGATACCTATGGGACACTACAAGCCGGTCGCACAATGGAAGGCGGTCAATCCGCATTCTGCACAAGAGTTGGATGGTGCTGTCTTTCCAGCATCACCTAGATCTTGAAACTGAAAGACCCAGCTGTTGTTGGAGGGCCATCTTTTCAGCATTCCCGAGGACCTCTAACTGCCTATAGCTGCTGTGAGCTCCCACAAGACTACTCTGGACCAATGGCGAAGGCTTAGGTAGGCTTTCATACGATAGCACATTATTTCAGTTTGTGGGCACAACTTCTCTGCTGTCCTCTGTCAGGTGTGCATAATAGATCTTAATCGATTTGTGGTCCTCCTTTTACAATAGCAGCAATTACATGTTTCAGACTCTAAAATACAGAAGGTTTGCCAAAGCAAGCGGTTCCGATTATTTATTTATTTTTTCATTGCAAGCGAATGCTACAAAAATAGAAAGAAGGTGGCCATATGCTTGCCATAACATTTAAAAAAAAAAAAAACGGGTGCATATAATTTTAAATAAACAGTACAGGTTCTTCCTAAGAGGCGGAGATGTTTAGAACACATATAGAAACACTGTTTTTTTTTTGCACATCTCAGGAAAATACGATTCCTATTGGCACAAATTAAAGGCATTATTGGCGCTAAGTAAAGTATGGGCACACCAGCCCTGGCACTGAAGTGCACTTCTTTTTTAGACTGCTGGGTAAATGTGATCATGAAAATGCTGTCACTCATAGTACAAGAGAGCCAATGGTTGAAGTGGGTTGACCCATTTCTTCATGCTGTATGACGTGGTAGAGAAAAGCAAAATCTGAATGACTGTTGAGCAGACCAGTGAATAAAGAGGGTTGACTGAACACCGTTCTGCGTATGTTTGTATGTGCTAATAACTTTAGTACTGTTTGACAAATCTCCACAAAACCTTTCAAAAAGGTGCTACTTTTTTACTAGTTTGTGCATGGAACGTTTTTGGGTGATTGGTCAAGCAGGGGCCGAGAAAAAAAGGAGGTCCCAAAATGCACAATATCCATTCATTTTCCTTAGACTTCTTTAGACAAAGCTACAGCAAAAACTGCTGAACAGAATTTGGCAGGAAGCTAGATCTTGGTCCACAGATTGTGCTTTTTGTGTTTGATGTAAATCTGTTCAGTGGTTTATGAGACATTAGGGTTACAAAAATAATTGTATATCTGGACGGTTAGGTCAGCGAGATTCTTGAGAGACTCTTGTGGGAGCACCAATTTAAAAGTAGAGCGTTCTGCTTGGCACAGGGGACTTTATTTCCCTAGGGCCATCTCGCTCCCATGGGAGTCTGACTCCTGCGGGAGTGAGCACTCTGACTGGCTGGCAGCAACACGAAAACTATGTTGTTGGCATCCATTGAGGACTCAGGGACTTAGTCCCCTGTCCTGAACATGTTTATAAAAAAATATAACGGGGTAGGGTAGGCCTAGGCCCGATTGGGGGGACCCAGAGAGACCCACTTCCCTCCAGGCCAAACACACAAAAAAAAAACCTGCAAAAATGAACGCGATCCCACAGAACTCAAGTGAGATCGACAAAAAGACCAACCTGGGGCCACAAACATAGTATATGGGGATGTGGGGATGCATGACCCCCCACCCTGAGCCATTAGTGGACCAGGGGAGTCCACCTCCAGGGTCAAAAACATAGTATATGGGAGGGGAGCATTAGTAGCTGCTCCCTGCAGGGTGGAGCAATGCCGGCTCCCTCTGAATGCCATGGCCGGATGGGGCCGCGGACCTGTGGGGCTCCCCTTGTGTCCCCCAACGAATGTATGGTGGTTGCCCTGGGTGGGCACCGCGGCAGTCGCCTTCAATAGTACAGGCCCCAGGGGATAGGGTCCCCAGGTCCGATAATATCTCTCCCCTTTTAACATAGGCCCTGGGGAATGGGTTCCCCAGGGCCTAAAGAGGCTCAAGGAGTGGGGCCACACGCCCCCCTCCTCTTTTAACTTAACATATACGTAAGGCCCTGGGGTCCCTAGGGCCTAACGAGGCTTGGGGAGGGGGGCCACACAGCCCCACTCTACTTTAATTTTTTTTAGGGGGGGACCACGGGCTCCCTGCCTATTTAGGGGACGGGTAGCCCCCTCCCGTTTAATAAAAAAAAAAGCCTTGTGAATAGGGTCCCCAGCGCCTAATAAGGCTGGAGAAAGGTAGCTGCATGGCCCACCTCCACTTACAAAAATAAGGCTCGAGGAGGGGAGCTACGTGCCTCCCTAATAATTGCATTTGGCCCCAGGGAAAGGGGTTCCCGGGGCCTATTGAGGCTTGGAGAAGGGGGCAGAGCTACCCCTTCCCCTTTTAATTGCATTTGATCCCACTGGTATTAATGATGCTCGGGAGGAGGGGGGCCACATGGCCATGCGCCCTCTCCCTTTTATTAAAACATGGCCCCAGGGGATATGGGTTTGGCGAGTGGGCCACATGCCCTCCTCCCCAAATAATAAGGTATTTGACCCGGAGCGGCGTCCCCAGGGCCTCTTAAGGCTCAGGGAGGATAGGGCCTCACTTATAATTAAAAAATGGCCCCTGGGGATGGGGTCCCCGGAGCCTCCCCTATAATTAAAATATGGCCCCAGGGACTGGGATCTTTGGGGCCCATTTGGGCGTGGGGAGGTGGGGACACACCCCAATGTAAAACTATTTGGCCCGATCAGATGGGGATGCCATGCGCCTCTGTCCCCTATAATTAAAGCATTTCCTGAGGGATGGGTTCCCCTGGGCCCATTTGGGCTGGAGGAAGGGGGCCAAGTGCCCCCCTCACCTAATGTTAATGGATTTGACCCTGGGGGATGGTTTCCCCGATGTCTCTTAAGGCTCTGGGAGGGGACCACGATAATACCAAGAGTTTACTATTTAGTTGCCTTGATATAACAGTGCTGTCCTTGTTTACACACCAAATGTACAGAAAACACACTCTTGTTTTTCACAATCACAATTTACTACAATATTACAATTTGTAATGCGCGTTTCAGAGAGAGAACAAGAAGCACGAGTGAGAGAAAGAGCATTTCTGTGAGAGTTTATGTGTCTTTGATTATATAGGGTAAAAGATCTGTGCACTATATTGGCCAGTGTCAGATGCCGCAAAGTTCCATGTTTTATGGTTTGTGGTTTGTGCCCTCACTCTCTGTGATGTCACAAAATTGCACGGGTACTTGATTTAAACAAAATTGTGCCATTACAAGTAGTTTATCTTTTATTAGTGGCAGCTCCTCCGCTAAGGCAGAAGAGCGTCGCCCCACTGCCTCACAGCACGGCAAAAAAAGGAAAAACAAAATGATACTAACGCAATGTTATTATCGTTTTATTTTTCTGTACTAGGGCAGTTTTGTGGGGCGGGACTGGGTTGCGCAGGGGGGAGCAGTGGTGACACCCTTCTAAGTGAACATGAATGTTCTCCACCCAGGCCACATTACAGCCTGGGTGGAGAACATGCCCAGGCTTCCATTCCCCATCTGAGCGCCAAACCACAGCGCTCAGACCAATCACAATGCTGCATTGCAGCGTTGTGATTGGCTAAGAGAAGCCTGGGTGCTTACCAATGATTTGCTCAAGGGAGCCTATCCTGCTTCCTGTTCCAGCAGAAGCCAGGAAGAGGACAGAAAAGAGGCGGCGGCCGGCCTAGCGGCCGGCCGACAGGTAAGTGATTTAAAAAAAAAAATTCTCCTCCCCGTACCCTCATCCACCCTCACCGCCCCCGCCCCACTGCTGATTCCCGGGACCAGCCGTGACTGTCTTTTATACATATCCATGTATGTGTATTCTGATTGTTTGTACGGCCTGCACTGCTCTGTGCCTTGGTTAATACCATCAGATCTTCAATTTTCATCAAGTATCAGTAAGACTTAAGTAATTCTTTTTTTGCCTGGACATGCCATGATCTCAGATATTTTGTATTACATTCTCCTGAGACACTTACACAATGTGAAAGACTATTTACTCTTCGTCATTAAAGGCTAGAGCACTGTTTTAAGATGATTATCAATGAAGCATGCAGATTGAAACCTCCAGCCCTTTAGAAAGGAAGGCAGGGCTTTGTTTTTTTAAGGATGTGCTTATCTACTCAAGACACACAATAGGAGAAATCCATTAGTAACCCCTGCTCTTTTATTTTTTTATTACAAAGAGTACAAGGGGCAGGATCGTGATGAACTGTGCTGCTTCACCGCAGTCATGTTCTCGTTTTTTAAAAATTTATTTGAGGTGTGCAAAGGTATCAGATATAACTCAGAATTTCTCCTAGTTATTTCATGAGCTTTATACAGCAAAAGTTGCCGACAGATGGAGGCAGTCCCTGCTCACTGTTTCCTACTTGTGCTGCCTGGATTTCATAGAAATTCTGAGTAATATGTATGATATTTTGACACCTTAAACTCAAAAAAACAAGTGTTTATCTCTGTGCTGAGCCAGAGCACCTATTATACATGCCATGTTCTCGCTACCTGCGAAATTCAACATGCAGTGAAGCCAACTCTGGACCATACAAGGCGCAGTTATAAAAATGTGTGCTGACGAAGGAGACTTGCGGGGAAGAGCATCTCAAATAGAGTCTTAAACCTAACATGGTCTGCCAGGCTGAAAGCCATGGAGACTTCTGAAAATAGGCCAGTCCAGCACAGAACAAAATCCCTTCAACTGTTTACCTTGTCAGTTCAATGGCTTATATTAGTTGGTATATGCTATCTCCTTGTTGGCCTGATCTTGGAAAGGCCACACACGATTCCTGTATCTCAGGTAATATAGGTTCAACCCTCTGTGTCAGTATTAAGGAAGATTCAGCACTAGTCAAATATCCAGGAGGATGGAGTAGTCAATGGATCCATCGAATGAAAGGAATACCTTTACGCGGTTGCGGCCCGAGCAGGAAAGAGCGGTGAGGTGGTGGGGCGTGGTGGGGGGGATTTGACAGACGACGGCGAGGCAAAATTAATTAGTTATTTCATTTTCCCTCATCCCTCCTCTCTTACCTGCATGGCCCGCTCCTGCCTTTACTTGAATATGTCACAAGAGCAGTAAACTCTTACTGGTGGACCAAATGATAGATGTTGCCATTCTAAACTGAAGGAAAGTAAACTAGTGCCTGTACCTGCTAGTAGAGATGGAAGCTGAGGTAGGGGCCATGTAGCATTTGAGGGTGAAAATGGAGTTGTGATTAGGTTTGTGGTTGGAGCTGGGTTAGAACTGGAGTTAAGGTTGGCGTAAGACGTGGAGTTGGAGATGAGGTTAGAATCTGGATTAGAGATGGGGTTGGACATTTTATGAGGATTGACATTAGGATTATGGTTGAGTTGGAGATGGGTTGGAAGTAGGGTGCTAGACCAGGGTTGAAGACTTATTGAACAGGTCATAGAGCCATGTGCCGCCAAATGCTGCTTCCGTGCTCTGCTTTTTGCAACAAACACGCCGTGCGCGCGTGACCCTGCTGCATGTTAGCATGCTACAAATGATCATTGAATTATATGCCTTATTGTAGCTGTTCATGAATTTATTGTACCATCGGATTGCCATTGTATTTTACTATATTTTTATTTAATGCGTAATAACATGTTTTTTATTGGATTGTTGATTTTAATATTTATGCATTGCTGCAATTTTAACTTTTTTAATGTATTGTGCTTTTATGATTTGACAATCTTAAATCGAATAAAGCGTAATTTGATTTGATTTGATCATTAAATTAATGATTAAATGAAAAGACCGCCTAGAGAATGCCATCAAAGCTATGTGCTTAGATCTGTGGAGTCTGCAAAACTAAGAGCCCCTTTGTTACTCCAGTTTGCAGCACGGAAGCGGAGAATGTCCAAGCTGAGCCAAAGAACTACAGCAGCCTCCTGGTCACCTGGGAACGGCCACGTGTTGTGTACGATGCGGTCATTGATAGGTTTGCTGTTTTTTATCAGCAGCTGGATGGGGAAGACCAGCCAAAGCAGGAACTTTTGACTGACGGCTATCAGGATCTGGTAACTATCAATTCTCTTTTGTTCAGAATGTGCCCTATGATTGCCGAATCCTTGGTGTATATTGTCTGTATTGATGTGTAAGAATTCTTGTAATGTACTTAAGTATAAGGCCGAATGTGGCTTGTAAATGTCATCAGAACCCCAAGATGGCAATATTGGACCATATCGCCTGTTAGTTATTTTAATATTACATGCTTATTTTGTTGCCGTTAGAATGAAAAGTTTTTTTTTAAAACAGTCAGAGGTTTACTAAAAACCATAAGTGAAATACTGGACTATATTGTTTGGTTGTCTGAAGTAAAAAGAGCAGATAATATGGAATAATGTTGTTGAAGCAGGGTTTTAAAACCTACGTTTTGCGTTGTTCAATTTTTTTCTGTCTACAGAAGTCAAAGGCGTGTTTAACTTGCTGTTTGCAAGGCACAGCTTACAATGGGCCCTGATGGCAATTATAATTGCTTTGTTTTTCTTAGCTTTCACGAAGAGGGCACTGATTAAAAAGGGCAATTTTGAAGCCCTGCAGAATGGTTTAACTTGTCAATATCTTAATGTACTGTGGTTCTTATAGACCAGTTAGATGACGCAAAGGAAATCCGGCTGAGATTAGGCTCTCCAGGGGATGAATCTAGGTTCACAAGAATGAAATCTCACGAAGTAACATCAAACTCAGGTCGCCAATGAAATTCATGCACAGATTCATTCTCTTGAAAAGAAATAGTTATGGTTTCATAAACACTTTCCAAGAAATGAAACGGATATCAGAGCTGTCTACCCTCAAGTAAATTATCATACCTCAAGGTACCATGGGTATGCACACATATGTAAAGTTGTTGTGGCCTTTGGGAATGTGCATTCAGAGCAGCACAACAGAAATAGTCCCAGTCGTCCAAGCTTTCAGGACAATTTATCAAGTCTGTCCATTCAAGTGTCAACATCTCAGCTGTACAGAGAAGCTCCCTTTTGAACAATACAAAAATTACAAAGAGATTTAAGACATGTGCCCTGACGTAGAGATGCGGATCATTTTGCCATACATGTATGATAAACAAAACCCAAATTGAAGACACTGACTGTGTTAGAATCTGAGGACTGAGGAAATCAAGATGTTTGATAATGCCAGAAATGATGAAACAGCACAACACAGTGCAGTGTTGCATGTTTATAGCATTTTGTGATGCAGATCACGCTTTGCATTACCCTGTCAATCGTGTGTAGGGTTTGCAATATTACATCTTGTTTATTTCAAAGTTTGAGTTTTGGTTTTGTGAGTGACTCATGATCACGTAGCAGCATCAGCGTTTGGACTCCATCCTAGGTTTGGTTTTGGTTCGTTATCTGATTCAGAGCCAACGTTTGGTTCTCTCCCTTCAAAACTCCATTGTGATCAGAAAATTAAAAATTTAAGAATAGAGAGTACCGGATGAATCTGACGACCTCTATTACGTGTGAGTCATGGAAAGATACCGACTCAATGCATCAATGATCAATGAATCCTGCATTCTCACCTTCCAAGTCGTATGAGACTGATTCTTGGGAGGTAGGGGATTGAAAATATAGCATTTCAATGTTGTCCTCAATATCCTACAAGGTTATCGCAATCCAATCATCATAGAGTTTGTATTCTGTTTCTTCCAAGAGATCACGATGAACAAAGATGCTCAGTGTGCCAGCATTTCAGTTGTAAACTGACTTACTGTAACTTTCCGGATCCTAGGTGGGCAGCTACGGTATTGGAATATCAAGACAAATTAGCTCTGGGGTGTATGAGGACGTTGATGCAGACGAGGACTCTTGCAGTCCTTGAGGAGTGCAAAACCAGGAGCAAGAAACTTATTATTCATATGGAGGATCTGAACATGATGCTGTTAACAGGGTGAGCCAAGAAAGGAGAGGTCCATAGACTACACCTCTGGTTAAAATACAAGCTCCATCTCCATGTGAGTGTTACTTAGAACTCACACCATGATGTACGCGGACTCGTTCCAAGTCTCTAGTGCAATCAGTGGAACAGACATGAAGCACTGCCTTGAAAATTGAAGAGGATTGAGCCCCAAACCTACCACACCAATAGAGGAATGGCATTGATGAGCTGTTTCTGAAGACACTCCTTCTTTGGAGCTGACTTTGGAATCATCTATTCACCAGCACCAAAAGCAACCTCGACCACGAAAATATTATGAGGAATACATTCAGAAAACACATAAGCAGTAAGTCAAGATTTGAGATAAAAGCACATTGTATTGACTCACAATCCTGAAAATGGAAAAAACTTCAAAAGTATAAGTTTAATCCCACAAGTCTGGTCAGGTGTACCAGTCCTGTATCAGAAAGTGTACCCCCTTCAGACAAGAAGATGCCATGTCATCATATTTGTTCCCCTATCACATTTAAAAGTGCACGAAGACTACTAAATGTGATTGGGAGCATCAGGCTATCATTCTCAGTAGCAACCTCCTCATGATGACAACACATAAACAACATCTGTCGACCTTCCCTCACACACTGAAGGTGCATGAAATAAGTAGGTATTGACTCAGATGAGGAACTATCGGAATATCTCGGTAGGACTTTACCTCCAGGCAAAACCTCTGCATACAAGGGAAGCAATGTACTATGGCGTCATCATGGCAGATGAACAGGAGGAAACTGATTTCCTCATTAAAACTTTGTTGAAAACATATTGCACACTACCAAATAAAGAAAGTAACTACCTCAACTCAGTCGAAAAATTGTTGGCCATTTGGGCAGCCCCTTCATAACTCTTTGTGAACCATAGACACCTCTTGACTGATGTGAGCACTTCCAATGGGAACAAATGAAAGAACTTCTTCAACACCTACCAGAGAAATATCATAAGAATGTAGAAGACATTGTTGCTGAAGGAAAAATTATTACAAATGCTGGAATGCTCAGCACATTAGATACCACCAATAGGGCATTTCACCAAATTAACACCAGCATCAGGTTACATCACCACACTTGGTTACATATTTCTGAATCCCTCCCAGAGGTACAACATCTTTTTGATTTACATACTGATAACATTCACCTTTTTGGTGGTGATGAGATTATGAACTCTAGCCAATACGTCACTTTACCAGCCAACAAAGCTAACAACCACAGGAGTGGTTTCCAAAACCAGCCCTTGCACTGCAGAGGTTCCCACGCCACCGACAATGGTCGTGGCAAAAGCTTCAATTCCGAAAGGAGACTCAGCCACTACCGAACACTGACTCTCATTATTCATTTCTCCTGATCCCTCAACACCTGTCAGGGGGAAGGTTGAAATATTGACCTAAGGAATGGAGAAAGATGCGATTGGAAAAGTGGGTGCTGTCAGCGGCACTAAATGGATATTCAATTTAACACATCTAGCTCCAAATACACCACCGTGCTAACACAAAAGAGATTTGCACACTATCAAGCGAGGAAGCGATAGAGGAAGTACTGCACCATTAACAGTGGGCAGGAGTCTACTCCATGTATGTCCTCATACCAAGGAAGGATAGCACACTGCATCCTATCCTAGCTTATAGACTACAGACTTCAAAATTGCAACTTTACAGTAGGCCCATAAAAAGGGACCTTACTGGCAACACTCAACCTGAAGGGCAAAATTGGCCCAGGTACCTTTGATTTATGGTAGGTGTAAAAAAAAATGTCAGTTTTCTGATGCCTCTTGAAATAAAATCAGCACAGTGTTTACCAAATATCTTCCCATGGTGGTGTCTTACCTCGCCACCAAGGAATTTATGTTTATCTGTATCCAGACAATTGGCAGGCAAAAGGGATGCCATGACAGCAATGCTTGTTTCACAGAAAATAGTGTCCATGCTCCATCTGATAGGGCTCACAATCAATGCCAAAAGTCGTTTCTGCTTCCTCTGTAGAACCAACATTATCTAGTGACAACTTTAAACACCTATTTATCTCAGGCTTGCTTTCCTAACAGTGGAGAGAGCACCGGCAGTTCAGAGACTGATTGCAAATTTCAGGCATTACAATCTCTAACAGTTAGAATAATGATGCAACTGTTGATGGATTTGCTTCTAGAGCTTGTTCCCAGTGCACGTTTACATGTGAGTTCATTGCAAGAGTATACGGTCTCCAGGTGGGCACAAGCCAACAATGTTGGACCTGGCCATTTCTGCAGGATCACCCCCAAACCTTTTGCCTTCCTCCTCCCCTGTTTTGCTGAATTCATTTTTGTTGGCTTTAGGACTCTGTTAACCAGGGCTAAAGTGCTTGTGCTCTCTCCTTAAAATGTAGTAACATTGGCTTAGCCACAATTGGTTTATTCAATATACTTATAAGTCAATAGTAAAGCGCACTACATGTGCCCAGGGTCTGTAAATTAATCGCTACTAGTGGGCCTGCAGCACTGATTGTGCCACCCACTTAAGTAGTACTTTAAACAAGTCCAGGCCTGCCACTTCAGAGACTGTGTGTGCAATTTTAAACTGCCATGTCAACCTGGGAAGTTAACCCTCTTGTCAGGCCCAAACCTTCCTTTTTAAGACATAAAAGTCACCTTAGGTGGGCCCTGGACAGCCCCAAGGGCAGGGTGTAATGTATTTAAAAGTTTTACATGTCCAAGTAATGAAAAACTCTTAAATTCATTTTTCACTGCTGCAAGGCCTATCTCTCCCATAGGTTAACATTGGGATTACCTTATTACATTTTATAAGTGTAATTTCCAATTGGGAAAAGATGGATATTTCAAAATTATTGTCTCTGGACTCACAAATTAAAATCACAACTTATTGTAAAGTCCAGTTTTAAGTTGTAAGTCTGAAAAGTACACTTTTAGAAAGTTGGCATTTTCTTACTTTAGCCATTTGGTGTCTTCTGCCTGTCTCTGAATACAGAGGTGGGGTGGGTGACAGCTGGGCTTTGTGCTTTCCCTCTAGACAGCCACACGCAATGGGAGCTTTGGTTTGCCTTGATGGGCCGTAACGGGCCATTAACTGGCTTGATGGGGTGGGGGGGCGGAGCTAAGCACCTGAATAGGCTGTGCCCTGTCTCCACACAATAGGCCTAACGACCCTGTATTGTCACTCCAGCCAGCTTGGAGCCAGGGCAGGGGAGGAAGGGGATTCCCTGCACTTCAAAGTCACTCTCTAGAAGCTTCTCCCAACTTCCAGAACCAGGGCACCAAAGTATAAATACTGGACCTCAGACACCACCACCTCAGTACACTTCTGGACCTGTGGATAATCTGCCAGGAAGAAGGACTGCTGTGCTGCTGAAAGGACTGGCACTCTGCTATACTCCTGCTCTGCTGTGCTGACCTGCTGCTCTCCTTGCCTGATAGTGAGAAGGATTGGGCCTGTATCTCTCCAACCCAGAACCAAAGTGACTCCAAGGGCTTGCCTCCTGTTTTCTGAGGACTTAGGGGCACTAACTCTCACATTGGGGCAACTCTTTGCATATCCCCAACCACACTTAACATTTGCCATGGAGACCGCGTTTCAGGGATGGGATGCCCAACTTGCTTTTTTCATTGTAAGGATAAATGGACCAATGCAGAACAATTGTTACACATCAGTGTGTTAAAGTGTTTCTAGCACTAGAGGTTTTGCAGAAATGTCTGCACGGCAAGACTGACCCATATGTATTACATTTGGAAACTGAGGGCCCAATTCACAAAGGGTCTCTGCACTCGTGGCAGAGGCCTCGTAGTCGTTGCGGGGGCCGGCACTCGTGGCGGGACCCCCACAATGAGAAACAGCAATGCGGAGGTCCTGCCATGACAGCGGGGCTCCTGCCTTACTGCAGGGCCCTCGCCACGAGTGCGGAGGCCCTTTGTGAATCGGGCCCACAGTTGTTAGTTCTTTCTTATATCGCTCAACAAATTCAACACTGAGTGCTCACATGCAAATTGTACAACACTGCAGAACACCTTCCATGCACAGATTACCACCTCGCAGACCTGCTCATCAGGCGCAATCAAAACAAACGAGTGAAAGATGAACCTCCAGAATTCTCAAACTTTAATTTCACAGATGAGTCAACAATGTTGGTCTGTTTGCCATATTTCAAAACAAAAAATGGCCATGCTTTAGATCCAGGTTTCCACACCCCATTCTTTAAGGAATGGTATGTGTATAAAGCAGACGGAGACATTTGTTTGTGTTTACACCTCTATGGCAGACATCATTTATCAACCCCAGCTGCTTATTTACAAAACAAACAATCCATTAATCTCCTGAAAGTTCTTTTTAGCAAAGCATTCATGGTAGGATTGAGAAGGGATATCACCAAGAGAACCCTGGGTATGCAACTGGTATCTAAATACAGTCTTAACAAGGTTGATGTATCCACCAATTAAACCGCTACATTCAAGCCCTCTGCAAGTGTTACCTTGGAAAGTTGCCTTTGTGCACGCAATCACTTCTTTAAAGAGTTAGCAAATTATAAGCACTATCTGTAGCTACCTTGTATTCAAGTTCACAAAGACAAAGTAGTCTTAGGTACTCACCTACGCTTTCTCAGAAAGGAAGTATCACCTTTTCAACGTATTCAAATAAATGAGCACTCTTTCATAAACTTTAAACGCAGGGCATAAAGAGCACTACACTTTCTAGAGGTCAAACATGCGCTCATGTTGTTCATTAACAGAACCAAACCCCCAGGCTAAAACAAAACAATTATTTGTTCCCTTTGCACCTACACAGCTGAGCAACCTTATTTCAAAAGAGGGCATAGCCAGATGGATTGTGCAATGCATACATGTTAGCTATGCACACACAAACAGAAAACTTGTGGAATTTGCACAGACTCCTTCCTTTTTTTAAATTGGGAAAGTATCAAAGCATCTAATACAGTAATACAAGAATATATTTCAGTTACATAATAATGTGCCATGTGCGGTACAAATTCATCATAGCAAATAAACCTAAAACATTTTAGGAGAGTAACCAGGAATTAGAGTCTGCATCCAGTCTTTCATAGGATCCCAAATGCGTATAAGTTTACTACGACTTCGATCATTTTGTATAATGGAAATTTCTAACACTCATAATGTCATGAACTCCTCCTGCCCCTGGATCCACCAGGATCTGGAGGATCTTTTTGAAGCCACAACCTAGCTATTCGAAGTCAGGTGACATTAATGGCGAAAAATTTATTTCTATTTTAGAATGAGGTATCCTAGGTGAGTGACTTAATACAACCACATTAGAATTCCAATCTACATCGGTTTTTGTTAAACTATTCAGTTGCCAAAGCATCAGATTCCAGTAATTCTGAATAAAACTACATGCAGCGAAAATTTGTGTAATATCTGCCTCTGAGCTCTGACATAAAAAAAAGTGTAACTTTTTTTAAGTCCTGCGAGCTCCAACATTGAAAACCCTTAGAATTCTCTTCTAACCCTCATTTATGAAGTCAATAAGAAATGTAGTATAAATGATTCAAACTTTTAAAATGAGGTACTGGAATGCGAGAGGAATTCAAGATTGATTGAGAAAAGGATTTTACTCTGCCTAACTTCATCTATTGAAAACTCACTATCAAGATGTCTATTCCACTTTGCGGACAGATGATCAAAATTATGTCCCATACTCGAGCTTATTAAAAATACTTATACGACCTCAAAGAAGGATCTTACTAAAAAGATTCAGGAATGCAATATTTGTAAAATCGATCTCTCTGGTAGGAAGCTGCTGAAGGAAGCTTCTCCACTGTTGGTATCAATACAATAAACCTATCTGGGCATTAGATAGTATCTTTGTAGGACTTCATAGGGGGGCTTAAACTAGAATCAGTAATTTACCCTAAAGGTATGATGTTCAGATGTCGCCAGCAAGATGCATAGCTAGCATGTAGAGATGATGGTATATTAGGATTATAGCCTAGCAAGGATAGCTGATTGAAATAGGAGATGTTACACAGGCTCCTTATGCTCTGCCATATTTTATGAAATATAAGGAAGGAGAGTTTAAAACCTTGTATGTTTAATGTATCCTGTATCAATCAGACTTTTCACTGGCTTCAGTGCCTGATAATCTGGAAAAGAAAGTCCCAAATGCCATGCCACTCTCCCCATGATGACCGAAAGTCTAAAAATAAAACCAGAAATGCAAAGTAACCAAATAGATGGAAGTGACATACTGTCCATGTTGCAAGAAGTTTGAAGGCATTCTAACCTACAGTGTGGTTTCTTGTAATGCCAAATAAACGTATGCCAGCTCGATTAGACTTTTTTGAAATAAGGTTTTGGAACACAGAGAGGCCTGCACCGAAAAAAGGAATATAGCTTGGCAAGATCGTCATTTTTATCGTAATACACCAACCAATTGGGCCAAAAACAAGCAATCCCATTTCCTAAAAGTAAAAATTAACTGCTCATATAGAGCATTGTAATTAAGGCTGAAATGGTACCCTGTGTCCACAGAAACATGCACGCCAATGAATTTTGGGAAGTCAACAAAACAACCTGTATTTTTACGATATTAAGTTTATAGCCAGATACAGCCCCAAAGTGCTGCACCACTGTTTCCATTGTTGCTGACCCCAAAACCAGACAAGACAAGATAGCAATGTCATCAGCATAAGCAAGTATCCAAACCTCTGAATTATGCAGCCGAGGTGATGGAAAACTAGTTAATGTCGTTAAATCTTGCATATACATATCTAGATGTAGTGCAAACAGTTGACGAGAAAGAGGCCAGCCCTGCCTTGTTCCTCGATGAACCACAGTTCTATCTAACAACCCTCTGGTACAAACTATATGCACAGTAAGTGATTAATATAATTCCCTAACTCAATTTAAGAAGACAAGGCAAAACCCATCGGAGTCATGGTAGACGATAGGAACCACAAGTAGACTCTATCAAATGCCTTTTTGGCATTCAACAGGATCATTCCGGTGGGCCACCTATTATTCTAGAGATCTCAAGTGGTGTTATCGCATTGGTAACATGGGAGGTTGTGTCTGTGAATAGGAAAAATCTGTGTTGCATTGGATCCATAAGGTTGGACATGATAGTGGTCAAGGTGTTAGACAAAATTCTAGTATAAATTTGAGAATCAGCATTTATCTGTGAAATTGGGCAATATGAGTCACATTTGCATGGAACTTTAAAAATATTCCTATGTGTGTTTCCCTCTGTTATGTAGAGATTAAATATTAGAGCATTAAAGAGATCACTTAACAGAGGGTTTAATACTGCAGAATAACACCTTATTAAAGTCAATGGGTATAGCATCAGGGTCAGAGGCTTTCAAAGCACCCATGTAAGAAATTGCATCCTCTATCTCTTAACTTGTAATAGATGACTCCAAGGCCTTCCTCTGTATGGCAGATATCTCTTGAATTTGGACCCTTTCCAGGTAGTTGCCAATCTGCTCTTGTGTAGCGCTACGATCTTCAGCATATACTCTAGAATAAAACTGGTAAAAAAAACTCCCTTATTCCCTTTTGATCATGGAGCAAAGCACCTGTTAATCCCTGATGCTGGAGATTGAATTCCTACTGTTCTTATCCGTAATTTGAAATGATAATAAGTGTCCAATTTCCCTGCTGTTCTCAAAGCATAAGCTCGGATAAACCTAGAGTTTCTAAGACAGTTTGCCAACTAAATGTGGAGTGCCACAGGGATCATCACTTAGCCCTACGCTGTTTAACATATACGTTCGACAGCACAGGAGTTCGACATCTCGGCTGTCTCATATGCAGATGACACCCAGCTGGTTGTCTTCCTGACAAATGGTCCCAACTCCGGTAACCAACAACTGGTACCCTGTTTGGATAACGTGGCCCATTGGATGGCGAACTGTTGCTTAAAGCTAAACGGCAACAAGACTGAACTAATGATATTAGGAAATGGGGCCTTTCCCAGATCTTTGAATAGCTGGCAAATTGGTATGGGTAACCCTCCTTACCCCAAATCCTCTATAAAAAATCTGGGAATTTGGCTCTATAGTGCCCTTGCAATGGACCACCAAGCAAATAAACTATCGGGAATTGGCTTCGGGCTACTTAGAATGATCAGGAAAATACTAACATTGATTCCAGATCATTTAAGAAAAATCATGATTCAGTCCCTTATAGGCTCACGTTTGGACTATGGCAACTCATTTTATGTGGGCTCACCTAATTATGTAATAAAGAGACTTCAGGTGGTGCAAAACGTGGTACCCAGGCCCCTGCTAAAGGTTCCAAGCTACGTTTCAGTAAGAGAATTCTTTAAACAGCTCCATTGGCTGCCGATTGAGGCAAGAATCAAGTTCAAATCTCTTTGCATCGCTCATAGGGCCATAAATAACAAAGATCCAGTAAGGCTCAGACATTTGGTATCTATGTATGTTCCAACCAGGCTCTTAAGATCCTCTCAACTACATCTCCTCAGCACGACCAGAGTCAAAAGGACAAGATGAAGAGGAAGATCATTCTCAGATGGCTTCAGATTACTTCAAGATGAACTCTCCTTTAGGAAAAAACTCAAGACCTGGCTGTTTCCCCTCTAATGCACCAGTCGGCATAGTCACTCTGTCAGCACTCACCAGCGCGGGGAAGCCCTTGGGCAGCCATGTGCTTTAGTAAACCAAGACATAAACATAATTAGCCGGATCCCAGATCATCTTCTTAAGCCCCATTTGAAGAGCAGTAAGTTGTCCAAAAATTAAGGCTGTCCTTGAGAATATATATGTGCCTTTAGGGAATCGCAAACCATTGTGATAGAAGTTGATCTGATATTGATATCAATAAAGTCCTTATAGGTGGCATCAACATGGAGTTTACGATCAAATGTTTATCTAGGTAGCTCAGCATAACATCTGGGAATAGTTACAGCTGATGTAAAGAGATAGCTCATTATGATCAGAAATAATCTATTGGTTAAGTTTGTTCTCTAGTTATTGAAGCAATACTTGACTAGCAATAAGCATATCAAGATGTGAAGATGAATGGTGAGGTGTTGAAAAGTAAGTATATCCATGCTCCCATGCACGACAGAACTGCCATGCGGCCATTAAGGCATATGATTCTAGAAGCTGTTTTAGAGAGCCTCTAGGTTTCCACATTCCTCTATCTGCTAAGATAACATTATATGTTGAATCAAACCCAGTCTGGATGGATAGAATAAAATTTTCGCACAGGACCATGAGCTCAGGACAAAAGTGCAGTTCTTCCAATAAAAAATAAAAATAAAGATGGATCATCTATATTAGAGCATAAACAGAACAAACAGCTATTTCAAAATGTCCCCTCTTAACCCATCTATTATTCATTGGCCCAAGCTATCACTCTTTACCTTCCCTACCGACCATTGTGCTAAGATGGTAACTCCTTGTTGTGAGGTCTCAGTTCTAGATACTGCCAATAACTCATAACCCAGCTTTCTCAACTTATGGGAATCTCCAATAGATACATGCATCTCCTGTAAACAGATCATTTGTGATCTGATTGTATACATTTCTTCCATGATGAGCTTTAGCTAGGCAGAGGCTCTTATGTAATTTACATTCCAGCATACTATGTGAATATTCTGGTCACTATATCTTAACATATTACTCATTAGGTATTACTTTGTCTAAACCTATGACACAGCTGAGAATCCATACACTTACAACCTTCTTGTTTTTTTCATTGCTCTCACTCCAAAAGTGTCATTACCCTTTAGAGACCCCAGTGAACCCACAATTCCTCACCACCTTAAGCATAGATTATTACCCCAACCCGAGCCAAAAATACAGTCATCATCCCAAACCCATCCATTCCAGAATCGGATGAATATCGACCTAACCGTACCAACTAGCAACAGAATAATAGAAGCGTTAGGAGACCGCAAACAGTCAGACACTAATGAGACCTCCCTGCAGCAGCAGAGGTGAAAAAAAGAAGAATAAAGCTCAACATACATCACAGAGGAAGAAAACCCATCCAAGAAGAGATAGAAAAATAAAGAAAAACTTGTTTAAGCACAATCCTGCACAGTGCCAGCAGCTAGTAAAATTTGTGCAAGTTAACCTTCATAATTCCTGCCCCACATTACTGCCACCATATCCCCAAAACAGTTAAATCGATTTCCAGTCACCCTCAGTCCTTTTCATCTCAGTTCCCATATTCAGTTGTTCACCCTTTAGCTACTTTTCAGTAGTCTCAGTAAGTCCTGCACTTTAAACCAATACTGTAGATGATGAACTTGGCCCTTATAGTGGTACATGAGAGTTGCAAGTTCCAGAAGAGATATTGTAGCTCCAGCCTTCTGTACGGCAGGTATAAACTACTGCAATCTCCGATGATGTTCCAGTCTGCCCATACAAAAAATTCCACTCTATAAACTTTCACCGGAATGCATGATGGGCCACTTGAAAAATGAGTTGCCAAAATATAACGTTTCGAACATAAATGGGCCAAGGATATTGTACTGCTCTGCCCTTGCTGGGCTTAGGAGAAGGAATTATGTGTGCTCTTGTTTAAGGCAGTCCATATCCCAATCAGCAAACTGGGGAAATGCCTGTTTGAGTAGGTTAACAACATAAACTCGTGCATCATCCCCCTTATAGCTTTCTGGAATACTGACAATTCGCTAATTGTTCTGGTGAATGTGATCCTCCATGTCCTCCATTTTGGAGGCCAGGGAACTGAGGTTACCTTTATGAACCACTAGCTGGCTTTGAGTGGCCTGAACTGTCTCACAAAGGCCTATGGATCACCATTGTGAAATATGCATATATTTTTGGACAATTCCTGAAGGACCACCTAAGTCTTCATCAGCGTATCCCTCAGAAGCCGTATGAGACCAGCATCGGAACAGAGGACCCCTGGATACTTTAACATTCAAAACACTCGATAAAATGACCACACAATTTCAGCAGGGGATTTAAATGTGGTAACCTTTCCAGAGAAGAATATATTTCTACACATGCCCAGAAATAAAAACCTAGGGCTACAATACATACAATAGTTCCACTAAACCCTACTCCTCTTACTTATGAAAGTAAGGCCATCACTTCTGTGTAGATTATTTCATTATTGCTATTAACCTTACAGAATTCAATGGTCAGCATATCTACTGTGTTAGATCATGCTGCAATGAGGCTTGTGTTTCTTGTAGCCTAATAAAAAAGAGATGAATTATTCATCAGAAGCTGTTCTTTGGGGCTTCTGTTCAAGAAGGGATCAGGATATGATTTGCAGAATATTTTTTAGTCTGAATTGTGATACGGCTGCACTGCAGGTGTTCTGGGATACGTTTAAATCTTTTCTCTGGGGAGTTCTAGAAGAAGTACCATACATGAACTTTAAGCATAAACAGGGTTGGGCTAAGTTAGAGAGTCTGGAAATGTTACTTCATGGAAAGTACCTACCATAGGAAGTTACAGACTATCTGGAAAAAGGCATCCGGAAATGAGGGTGGAATATAACGCTGGAATGCATAAAGACACAAGGTTAAGCAGAAATTCTAGTGGAATTTGAACAAAAAGAGTAGAGAAGAGCTGGCAGATTTTGAGTTGAGTACTTAAATCGAAACAGAATGGAAGCTATGTGCCCTAGGTCTGTGATACAGGTAAATGCTGTTTTATACAAGGTATTAGACACACTTTACGTAAATGCTTCCAGCATTTAAACAAGGATGAGTGTGCCTTTAGTGAGATGATAGTAGATGCCTGGTTATTTTCCCTAACATTGTCTAGAGTTCCGCCTGAGGAGGTGTTTTACACATTTAGCCAGTCATATTCTTAGATGAGGGTTACTGCCTTTAAGCTGGGCCAAAGCTGCAATCACTCTGATATTGAAGACCAGGAAAGCATTTACGTTTTGCAAGAGCTACAGATCTATATTCATCTCTAATGCAGACACTCAATTGGTTAATAAAAATTCTAGCTTTAAGCCGTAAAAAGGAGATAGGCAATGAATGGAAATTAGAAGGACTTTGTTTCCCAGAAACCTCTTTACTACTTTACACAAGATCTGATAGGAACCTTCAATTTCAACCGACATGGAAAACCTACAAATGACAATTTCTATCACAATCACCGCAAAGACCTTCAACATGGTAAACTGGGCTGATTTGTGGCAGGCGCTGAGGTAGTTTGTCTTGGGGAAAGGCTAGCTTACACCTGTCTTAAAAGTTGTTCAAAGCATACCTCTCAAAATTTTGTATCAGTTTGACAAGAGAGACTCAACTTTAGAAGGAGACTCCCAATTCTTTTTAAACTAAGTATGAAATAATTTTATCTGTCAGCTGTATAGTAGAAACCGTACGTTTAATTCAGGCTGGATTACCACTGATCCAAGTGCCTGCCATATTTAACAAAGTAGTGTTCATTTTGCACGTGGGCTCTGTTGTGCTCAAGCTATTCTCAGCTGAGAAACTATAATCACCATGCAGGGGAAACAACAGCTCATTGAGGTGAATGTTCTACTGTGAAGAAAGTGTTGATCGGCAGGAGTTCAAATCCTGGCAAACCCACTCATCCTTCTGTCCTGATTGGTAAATTGAGTACCATAGTTTGGAAACATCTGTTAAGTACAAAACATGAAGGAATGCACATTGTTAAGAGCCCTGATGTTCATTAGCTGGCACTTCAGCCAGGAGCCTGTTGAACCCAGCAGCAAAGCAGGTGAAGAAGGGAGGCTGGTGGCCGAGCGGGTGCCACTCACAAAAGGAGGGTTAGTTGAGAGCCATGACATGACTTTGGCCTCATTTAGAGATTGGTGGATGTGCTATCACAAGTGTGACAGATATCCCATCTGCCATAACAAAGTGCATTATAGCCTATGGCACTTGTAATACAGAGGCCGGAATAGCAGTCACATTTTGATAAACTCTAAATTAAGTCCATAGTTACTCAACAAGAGTGGAAATGAGTGGATCTCGGACAAACGGATTCCTTATATCTGAGATACAAGAAGAGAGGGCCCTGTTTCTCCTAATATATTTAATCAGTACTTCAAACTCTTTGCAGAACTTGTTAAACACGACAAATAAATTATACATTTTGTAACCAAACATGGCCAAAGGAAGATATATTTGAATATTAATTGTTCAATACTACAGCTTTAGACTCTTCCTTCCTAGCTCTTAAGCAGGGAGAGGGGAACTTTGGAGACATCTCAGTTTTTGGGTATCTAAGGGTAAGTCAGAGATACTGATATTGAGATATTGATATGGAATACTCAGTACTCCTTGACATAGGTCGGAACTGACATCATGTATAGAGACGCTGCTTATTGCCAATATCAGTAATTTGTTGTCCTCCATCATAGAACATTTATCTACTTAGAATCAACGCCCACTCACTGTTAGAAGAAGAACAAACCATCGAAATGGTTACTCTTCCCAAAATTACTTGCTTGTTTGTGTCAAGATCTTGAATATAGAAAAACAGCATGTATAGGTTTCGCATTCATGGGTAAGAATGTTTAAATGGGCATTGAAGGGGGTTAGGGTTGAATTGAAAAAACTCAGAAGCTCCAAAATAAAAAGTGGCTGAGTGTTGCCAGCTCTGCAGTTAAAATACTGCATTATTCATGGTCACCACGATGATCTCAGAAGCAAATCTGAAGACGTACGATTTATTCATGGTCATGACCACACTTACAGAGTTGAAGGATTCTGTTGATAAGATTAACACTCACATTTTCTAGGCTAATTAACTTTTAGGTACTATGTTACTTCTCTAGAACATGGAGGGCGCCTTGTGGTTCCTCGGAGAGTAACCTGGGTAAATAAGGAGCTGGCACTGAAGCAAGGACTAGTTAAAGCTGGGTTACAGCTGTGCTGAGGGAGGTCAGGTCAGTGAGTCACAAATCATGTGGGTGAATCTAGGACTGCCTGCTTGCGTCAAAAGAAGGACGTTGACTTGTTTCTGAACTGTAAAGAGAGTAAAATTGATCCTTTCAGTGAAGCTTCTACATATTTCAGAAAAGATTGAAACCATTGCAAGGGTCTTCTGTAAATGAGGCAATTTTTTGCCATTTTTTATCTTTATTTTGTAAGAGAATTGAAGGTAGTCCCTAAACTCTTGAATATTTTTGAGGACAGGACATCTGATCCCTGAATTAATTAGGGATCAGATCAGAAAGTAAGATCAGAAATTAAAGTAGGGTGTGAGCCACTGAAGAACTTTATTACTATATCCAGGAGGTGCTCTGTCTTGGAACTGTCTCTTCCTGTGGGCAAACACCTGGGTTGTACTGTACAATGGCGTGGTGCAGCGGCCAGGGCAGCTGACTTCGGAGCACAGCGTTCACGGTTCGATCCCCGGCTCTGGCGGCAGCTCAGCTCAGCACCATGTGACTCTGGGCAATAGTTCACTTAATTTCCACTCCGGCCCCCAGCGCCTTGAGACCCGTAAGGGTGAGTAGCTGCGCTATATAAAAACGGACTTTACATGGCGGGTTTTGGGCTGGGTCATCCGATAAATTTTGTATCAAGGGCATATGTGGATGAGGGGTCCATGCAAAAGAATGTGGTCTAGTCGAGGCATTACATAAATATTAGAAAATACACCCGTAAAGAGGACAGTCTCAAGACTGTCACTGTCCTTTGGAGATTACTTATAAAGAATAGTTGTATTTTTAAGATAGCAGTTGGCTTACTGATGAAAACTACCTATGCCTATGTAGAATATTTCCTTTTTTTTTTTATATCTGGCTACAAAGAACTTGAGGTATCTGTTGCAAGCACTAATGCCACGGCATATTGCAAACGATTACGCTGTTCATTTGACTTTACGATATTTCGTTAGTGTAGTGAATGTGGTGATTTTCTACTTTACACTTTGATATACATGCAACAATGGTGCCACCCTGTGTCTTATGGGTGTATTACAGCCATCCCTTCAATTTGCACAGAATGGGGCCTATTCATAAATGTACATTTGCACATGCAAAGTTACCATTATACTTTGTAATAAACTTAGGGACATATTTACGAGTCCCGTTGCGTCGCTCTTGCACCACGCAATGTGGACATCTGACATTGTTTTCCTCGTCTCCCCGTTGTGTTTCCTTCCCTCCCCCGCCTCCTTCCTCCATGATTCATATTATTGTGTAATCTCATGTTTTTCTCCTATGCCTATACTTGGCTCCTGTTATTGATGTAATTATGGAATATGTGATGTTACAACGCGATCAAAATGATCGCGGTATGTAACATCACAGTTTTTACAACGCAAGTCGTTACAACGACTTGAGCTGGAGGGCGCTGGACTTAGAGTAGTAAGATTTACTATTCCAACACCAGTCTACGTACAGTAGGGAAGGTGTTGGAATAGTAAATCTTACTATTCCTTAGGTTATAGCGCCCTCCAGTGCAAGTCGATGTAACGCTTGCGTTGTAATGGCAGTGTTCTAAATGCATCGCGGTGTAATCACCGCGATGTAAAGGATGTTTCCCGTAATTATGTAACATGTAAATCGCTGAAACTCGTGTAAAGCGCTCTGATACCTCCGGGTCTAGCCAGCGCTATATAAAACTTTGCAAATACATTTTAAAAAAAGCAAATAAAAATAAATGTGCAATGTAGTGTAAGAGCAAACAAACCTTAAGTAAGATTTATGAAGCCACGCAAAGCCACTTTGCGTGGCCCCGAGTGGCTTTATAAATCTGGAGTAACGTAACGCAGCGCAAATCGCTGCTGTGCATTACTCTGCCCTGGGAAGGTGTACCATGGGCGTTGCGTTGGTGTTCCAACGCAACGCCCATGGTTTTTGGGTCATTCCCAGATTTGCCAGAAGTGGTAAACCTGGGAATACGCCAAAAGTTAAGGCAGAGTAGGTGAAACCGGAAGAAATATCTCTATTTCCCCTCGTTTCTGCCTCTTTCTATGTGTGCTGCATTCTATGTCTGCAGCACCCATAGAAAGAGGTATATGCCTCCCAGGATTCTTTTTGTGCAGGAAGGTGCCCCTTCCCGCATAAAAAAGAATCCTGTATGCAACACATGCACCCTTGTACCATGGTGCAATGGTGCCTGCATTGACGCTAGGCTGCCAAAAGGGTGCTAGCACATGGGAAAGGACAGGAATGCACGGTATTGCCTTAAATACGGCACAATCCTGCCCTTTCCCTGTCACGCTGTGCAGCGCAGCACAGTGACTTGCTGCTCTGCATTGCAAGACTTTCCCATAAATGAGCCCCTTAATACTTTTGGCTGCTCACCATTTTCAAGTGTGAATTTATTACAAAGTATAGACTTGCATGACAATACCCCCTGAAACTGGGGATGGAGCCAAATTTACAAGTGCAAAGTAATTACAGTTCAAGGGACACAAAACAGGGAAAGCTCAGAACTGCAGTCAGTCCTACACCACACATGCCCAACCACTGATACTGCAACCAGTGGAAATAAAAAATTATGAAGCAGTGAAAATTGAAAATAATGGAGGCAAGGACTTAAAATACAGCCCCATAACAAAGAATGTTAAAGTAAGTTGATTTAGTTTGACTTTTTTAAATGTATACATTTAATTTAATGATACAAATGTGTATATAAATAAAAAATATATTATTTAATGCTAAAATATTTTAGTAACTTTTCAAATCTAAAAATGAATGTTAATTTAATTTTTCGATAAGATGATTAGATTTATTTAGATTCATTCTATACATAACTTGTTGTAATGTTTAATACATAATAATTATTTGCATCCATTTTACTTTAGGTGGGATTGTTTTTAATAAATCTTTAAAAAATAACTGTAATTTAATTTAATATATAAAATTAATTAAATATTTCATTGAAAATTAAGCTAATAGTGTAAATGTACTGCTAATAACTTTCCATAGTTAGGCAGAGTTCTATGACACAGAGGCAGAGCTCTCCCTGTGGCAAGGGATAGGAACATTTTTAAAAGATTATTAAACTTTAAAAATATTAGTAGTACCGTTTTATGTTAAATATTCATGTAAATTAATTTATATATTTATTGTAATTAGTTTATTTGTTCTAGATGTAGACCAAAATAAAGATTCTACAGTATCATGAACATAATTTGGATTGAAATTTTTAATTAATTTAAACAGATTAAAATAAAGCGCAATTATTTTTCAAAGATCTATTTTAAAATTCCATTTAAGTTATTTATATTACTGTTCATTAACAATTATCAAAGATAATGTATAGAATTAATTTACATTAATTTATTTGCTTTTGTAATTAAATCCCATTTACTTTAAAATTTTAAAAAGGTTGTCAAATAGTTTCCCATAAAATAATATTTATTTTTATTTATACAAGTATTTTTAACATAAAATAGTCGGAGCCGTAGTAGATTTATCCCTTTTTGGCTATAGTAAGTTTAGAAGTGCAGGGTGTGAACAGCAGTGGGCTTACTCTTTCATAAGTGAGTCTCTATCCCTCCCCGAATCCACCTTTTGCCCCCCAATCCTAAACCACTCCCATTTCATAGTAAGTATTCCCCTTTTTCCATCCACTCTCCCAGGTCCCTCCCACATTTACTACTAAGGGGCCGATTACGATCTCTTCAGGAAAGGCTCCAAACGGCATTTGATTCATTTGAATCCAATTCGGAAGCCTTGTTTCTAACCGAATCGGTCACCTTTCCGGCTGTCCGAATCGGTTCCAAACGGGATTCAGGCAGCCGAATCGTACAGCCCAATGGAGACGGTTTCCGAATGGGCGAGTACGATGACCGATTCGGACAGCCGTTCCGAATCGGTTTGGCCGAGATGAAACAGCTGTGGGAATCGGATTTCAGGGGCCCGTAGCAGGCCCCCCTTCATCCAGGGCCCTCCGAATCGGGCCCGTGGGGGTACCCATGGGTCTCCCATACCCATGCATTCACAGTGTGGCAGGCACCATGGGGTGCCCGCCAAAGGGTGCATGACGTTCCCCAACCACCCCTTTTTTCAATGGGAGCCTGTGTTTACGTTCGGAACACAGGCTCCCATTGAAGTCAATGGGTTTCCGAACAAATCGTATCCAGATACATCCAGATGCATCCAAATCGCTCGGTCGGACTCCCCCAATCCGAGTCATCCGGAAAGCATTCCACAACCGAGTCGGTGGGAATGCTTTCCTAACGACATCGTAATCAGGCCCTAAGTAGTAAACATACATGTGTGAGAATTTCCCCACTGGAAAGATAGGACAGGTGGAAGTGGAGATTTACACCTGTAGGTTTGTGAATTACCTTATGTAGTATGTAATACTAATGTAGTACTACTTTATGTACTACGAAATACAGTTTGTGAATTGGGCCCATAGCCTTTGCCAATGCTTGCTTAAGGCTTGATCTTTCCTACTGATAGAAATTGCCACCTCTCAAAGAGACTTTCCTTTTTTTAGGGTGCTTGTTGGAATATTGTTAAAAACTGCCATTGCTCATTAAAGAATATTTTCTTTTCTAGGGTGCTATTCTCAATGATCTGCTTCCAAACACAAGTTACGTTCTTCAGGTGGTGGCCATCTGCAACAATGGCCTGTATGGAAAGTACAGCGACCAGGTGATTGTCGACATGCCACTGGATGACCCTGGTGAGTCTCAATGTCGTCTCAGTCCCTTCACACCTCTTAAGGGTTCTATGCAAACCAGTTGTCATCTTGGGCTCAATACCCAGCTGGAGTTCTATAATCAGAATAGTCAAAGGCTATAAACTCTTTTAGTGCATTGGCATTGTTATGTCTCAACTTGGAGATTTGTGATAGCCAGAACTTATTATGGCTTTGACATTTTTTCTCAAAATATATAATTCACAAATCTTTATAACTGTTAAGGTAGCTCATGGCGTTTTAATGTAATTGTACACGTTCAATATTTTGACTGTTCTGTATTTTAGGCACTCCAGCTGAGACATGAACTTTAAACTCTGAATGGTGATGGTGTTTCCTGCTTCTTATTCGGTTATATCATGGTTCTACACCTCCATAGACATCAGTTAGGTATTAGCTAGGGTTTGCAGCTGTTACCCCTTGTATGCATTTGTTACTTTTGATGCACAGAAAGTGAGCTATATAATAAGTTGCACGGAGTCACAGCATAGGTCCACGACCAGTGCAAACCACAATTCAGTGATCAGTGTTTAATGTAGGAATGCGATGAAATAATCAAATCCAGTTCATACACAAACAATTAAAGTAATTCTAAAATCCCCAGCATTGAGCATGAAAAGCCCTTCACTTACCACCCCAACACACTGTATTTCAGAGATGCTCAATGTCCGTCTTCATGGCATTACTGGTTCCTAGTGGGTGGGGAAACCGTAATGCAACACGTCACTTATATTGACTTAACCTTCTCTTTGGTACTCCTAGCACTGCTTTTGCTAATACAGACCTATAGGTCATTAAAGCAGTGCAGGCATGTGAAAAGTTTTTGCGGAGCTCAGTCAAAAAACTGAGATGCAGACTTTCATTGGATGAGTGTCTGTTTCAAAGTTTAAATAAAATACTCTGCAGGGAAAGAGAAAACATGGCGGGTCCAACATTTGGTGCCATCAAGTGGTATTAGCTGTGTTATCTGCCACTTTATTAATGAAAAAGCAACTTTCCTTTAAAATATGTAAACAAATATTGAAGCACGAGCTCCAGACCTTGAAAATGTTTGGAGCCTGGGGAATAATGGCCGCTCTGTCTCCCTTTCTGATGAGTCTGAAGACAGTGGCAGGAGCAGAAAGCAATCACGGTACCAAGATCCCTGTTCACTTTCTGTAGTTTCCAGTCCTGGCCATTAGCTTATTCTCACATAACAGTCAGGATTTATAAAGCATGGCTAATCACCCACAAGGTATCCAGGCGCAGAGGGCCTTGCTGCTTCGGGTGGGTTCAGTTGAACAGCCAGATCTTGAGTCCTTTCTTGAATTCTAGAAGAGAGGATGATGTCCGGAGTTGAATGGGGAGGTCATACCAGGACTTAGCAGCGAGGTGGGAGAATGAGCATCCTCCACTGTTGCTTCGGCGGATGCGGGGTGTGTGTGCAAGGAAGAGGGAGGTGGAGCACAAGTGTCTGGAGGGTTTGTGGAAGTTCATGCAGTGGTTTATGTTAGCTGGTCCTTGGTTGTGAAAGGCTTTGTAGGTGTGGATCAGCATCTTAAATTTGACATCTCTTCTGAATGGGGAGCCAGTGGAGCTTCCTGAAGTGGGATGTGATGTGTGTCCGTTTGGGGAGGTCAAGGATGAGCCTGGCCTCTGAGTTCTTTATGGTCTGCAGGCTCTTCAGGAGGAGGATGGTAATTATAGTAGAGTGCATTGTTGTAGTCCAACCGACTGGTGACTAGGGCTTGAGTGACGAACCATCTGGTGTTGACGGGGAGCCATTCGAAAATATTCTGAAGCATGTGAAGAGTGAGGAAGCAGGCAGATGAGACTGCATTGATCTGTCTTTTCATGGTGAGCTTACTGTCCAGGATAATGGCAAGGTTGTGAGCATGGTCTGTCAGAGTGGGTGAGGGTCCTAGTTCAGAAGGCCACCAGGAGTCGATCCACACAGAGGTGTTGTTCCCGAAGATCAGCACTTCCGTTTTGTCTCTGTTGAGTTTTAGGCCGTTACTTTTCATCCAGTCAGCAATGCTCATCATGCACCTGTGGAAGTTGGCCCTTGTGGTGGAAGTGTCTTCTGATAGTGACAGGATGAGCTGGGTGCCGTCTGCGTAGGATATGATGCTTAATCCACGGGTTCTGACAATGTTGGCCAAGGGAGTCATGTAGGTATTGAACAGTGTGGGGTTAAGGTACGAGCCTTGAGGTATGCCACAGATGATGTTCTTGGATTCCGAGGTGAATGGAGATAGGCCCATTATCTGGGTTTTTCCAGTGAGGAAGGAGGCAATCCATTTAAGGGTGTCTCCTTGGATTCCAATCTGATGAAGCCTCATGTTAAGGGTGTTGTGGGATACAATGTTGAATGCTGCTGAGAGGTCGCGGAGGATCAGGGCTGCTAATTCTGCCCATTCAAGGATGTTTCTGATGTCATTGGTGGCAGCGATCAGGATGGTTTCAGTGCTGTGGTTGGTGCAGAATCCAGATTGGGAGGTGTCCAGAAGATTGTTGTTCTCCAGGTGTTCCGTGAGTTGGTGGACGATCGCTTTTTCGAGGATGTTGGCCAGAAAGGAGAGCAGAGAGATGGGATGGTAGTTCTTGAGTTCACTGGGGTTGGAGGACGGTTTCCTGAGAAGGGGTTTGACTTCTGCATGTTTCCAATCTTCGGGGAAGGTGGTCATGGTGATGGATGCATTGAAAATGGCGGTGAGCTCGTTGCTGATCTCCATGCTCCCAAGGTTGAAAATGTGGTGGGGGCAAGGGTGCGTGGTTGCTCCTGAGTAGACGGAGTTCATGATGGCTGTGGTGATCTACGTGGTGAGCTGGTCCAAAACTGTGACTAGGTGGTTGGGTTTCCATCTGTGGGAGTGAGGAGGCTGTAGAGGTCGGAGGGGGTGGGTTGAGGTTCGAGGTTATTGAAGTGGCTATTAAGGGATGAGAATTGGGATAAAGGGTCAATCCTGTGATATCATCAGTGGCCAATAGTGTGAACAGGGCTTAATTAAAGCTTGTGGTTTCCAGTCCTCGGCACCCGCACTTAATTGTCAACACCGGCACTTATGACAGTCTGCCACATGGTGCCACTATTTGCCTAATTAAGAGATAAGCACAACAACAGTTGTTTATTAATTCAATATACATTAAAAATTATTAATACCGGCCACTCAAGCCATTCTTATAGCTTTGGGGGCCTGGAATACTCTGAATTATCACACTTGTAGGAGTGTGATAGTTAGTAGTTGTGTTGGTACTGTCATTGGGAGCACTGACAGGGGCAAATGGGTGGTGCAAGCTGCAGTGGCCGCCTAAAGAGGGTCGTGGCACATTTTTTTAAAACTAATTAAGCTCTGACTGCGTCAATAAGTCACTGTGGTTGGCACTGACATTTTGGTGAATTGACCCTCGTGTAGAGCTCGAGTGATTTCCAGTGGCAGGGAACAGGGGTGGTGTGGCGAGCGGGGAGTTGAAAAAACCCAAAATATTTAAGAAAACATTTACTTCTTGACAGCCGCCGTCTCTCCTCCGTCTTTGCTTTTCTTCCTGGTGAGTCCCGGAAGCAGGCAGCACACAGGCTCCCCTAAGCCAATCACAGCGCTGCTGTTTGCAGCGTTGTGATTGGTCTGAGTGACATGGTTCGGCACTCAGACAGGGACTGGGAGCCTGTGCATGTTCACCACCCAGGCTGTGTATTACAGCCTCGTGGAGAACATGCCTAGTGTGCTTGACGGTTTGGCCGGCCTGACACTGCTGGCCAAACAATCATGCGCACTTAGAGAGTGCCCACCACTCCTCCCCCTGTGACACCAGCCCGCCCTAACCCAGCCCCGCAGCTACGAAAAATAAAATGATAATAACTATGTTATTATCATTTTATTTTTCCTTTTCCCACTGTTCTGAGAGCAGTGGGGCGGTGCTCCTCAGCCTTAGTGGAGGAGCCGCCCCTGGCACTGATTTCACAGACAAAGGTCGCTTCCACGGGCCGAATCCCCAGCTAATATCAGTTAAAGGCGCTCCCGTTGTCTGCTGTCGTTGTTCACAGAGGTTAACTGAGGCGTCTTGGTCGACAGATGCTGTTATCCAATTAATCATGTAGTCTATTAGAATGTACAATAAAGATGTGTCAGAAGCCAGTTGCATGCTGGGATGGTATGACATGTCTGACATTTTACTATGTTTTCAAATGCTTTTTAAAGCCTAAGGCCAGAAAGGAGAATGGCATCTCAGTGGAAGAGTGGATATATTTTTGTCCAATACTGCCATCTTGTGGCATTTTTGGTTCGCGTTTCTCTAATCGAGAGTGAAAGAGTGACAGAGAAAATAATCTATTAAATAATGTATGTTCCAAGTTACATATATAGACGGTGAGAAGGTAATATAATATAAAATAATATAATATAATATAATGTAACATAATGTAATATGATGTGATATGACATCCATCACTGCAGATAATTTAATGTTTCAACAAATTGAGCTCCGCCTTCAAAATTTAACTTGTATCTATAGAGTTGAGGAGACGTTTACAGAAGGGCAGTATGCAGGCACAAGACAGTATGTGGGCAGTTTTCGCGAAGAGAGGGTTACATAGAGAGAAGTTGATGGGGTTTGATGGTTTAAGGGTATGCATCCTACTTATTTTTAATAGGCATCTCTAAAGCTCAAAGGCGTTCAGCAGAGCCTAGAAAGACCAATGTGTTTAAGAAACCCACTATAATGATCCAGGGTGAACAGTTTGCTTCAGAATGATTGTATTGTACTTGCATTGGTACCACTCAGGGACACATCTTAGTCAGTGAGACTGGCGCGCGGTGGACTGAGTTTCAGCGTTCCCAACAAGAAGCCCTGCATACCCAGCTAAAAATGGGGAAATGGGCTGTGTGAAGAGGGAGTTTTGATGAGGATGTTAATGGGAAGGAGAATGATGGTATTAAAAGTAGACAAGCAAAACGTTATTGTATAGAAGCATAAACCTCAACTCTGGAACATTTTAGAATTTCTTCCTGCAGAGCCAGTCAGTATCCAGCCCATTCCCCTTAGCAAATTAGTGCTTGTACTCATAGGCTAATTCATTGTAATACTACAACCTACTCATATGTGTGCTGCCCTAATTATAAAAATCTCAAACCGAACGTGAAAAAAGTTGCGATGTGCCCAACCGCGATAAAAAAACAGCGATAAGCAGCGCCAGGCCTGCAAGTCCCACAAGTCAGGCTGCAAAAAGCACAATAAAAGCGGCAACACAAAACACAAACAAAACACAAACAACTGCGAAGCACCATGGAGGTAGCCGGAAAATGATGACCACAGTCATCAGTGTGGAGACGGTGGTAGAAGTTGGGGCACCGGACACTGCTCAACATGACCCGACACAACAGCAACAGGGTGAGTAACCACCAGGGACTGGGGGGACGGGGGAGATGGGCACAATGGCACACATGCACAATTAAGTAGAGCACATCTGCGGACAAACCATGCCCAAGAGTCACAACACCAACCAAGAGCCCAATTTACCCAAGTCTGCAACATCACAGCACTGCATAAGCACAGAAGTGAAAGCCACACCGCCTGAAAGGGATAAGGGCCAGCCAAATCAGAGCTGAAGGGGCAACTCACCTACAATGCAGCACACACAAATAAGATCCAGAGCACCGCAACATTTACAACAATGTTGAACAAACAGCAACACCAGCACAACAGAACAGAGGACACAACTGCTGCCGCTTGTGTGTGGAAAATGGCCATTCGCATGTGGCATAGCAGGAAACTGTGAGATGATAATGTACTAGTACAACCCCACATCCCTGATGGTGTAGTAATGCATGTATGGCCGTGACCCAGATAGGCAGTGAGACACACATTGTCATACAAATCAACACTCATCACAGTTGAATACAAGTGAAGGTGCGTAGACTTTATTAGCATATGCGTGTCAGTACGGCCAAGATAAGTGCCACAACATGCAGACCAATGCAGCAGTATGTCAGAACGTGGAACGTTGCCAAGCGCCGCTGTCCACTCCGGGGAGTGCTGCACCATTCACAGGTGTGTGTTTACCCGCATTGTTGTCCGCTCATGTATTCGGAGTCCAGGCGAATGCAGCCATGTCCACTGTCGTCGTGGGAGATGTGACCAGAACCCCAAGTTCCAACAAGGTGTCGGGACATGTGCAATGTGTTCCAAACTGTTGTGTCTGCAGGTACGTAGTTACACGTCCATGAAAGCTAGTGCAGCTTCGTAGGCAATCATTTCCAACATGAGGTCGTTGTCGACTTCATCGAACAGGACGGCGAGGCTAACCATTAGCAGGTCCGGACAGATGTGCTGCATCCACCCCTTTCACCAATTAGCACTACAGCCCAATAGGGGAGCGGCTCAATTTGGTCACTGCACACGAGGAGTTCTGCAATCTCCCAGGTCCAGCTGCCAGCATGTATGCCAAGTATCCAGGCATCCCATAGACGGGTGTCACGGTGACACTCATGGTCGTGGGCCAACAGGGGCGCACACACATGTCGAAATCCAGTTCGGCTACCGTCCTGTTGGATAGGCAGACATCCATGGACCACTCGAATATGCACGAGCGACAATGCAACACAGGCTGCACGCAGGTGACGTTGGCAAGGCGGAAGCTAGCCGGTAACTGATCCGCAGCACTACCAATGGCAGTGCCCCCAGTAAATGCAGCATACGTGCACGGTACAGTTCCACATGACAGCGGTTGTGCATGTGTCCGGGATGTTCTGCCATTGCGTTAGTGGCCCTGGTTGAAGCGGCACTGTCCTGACCTGCGCCAGTTCTGTGGATGAAATGCCACAGCTCGGATCAATGAGTTGTTGAAGTGTGCAACGGTTGTACGCCTGGGATGGTGTGGGAGTAAGTGTGAAGGCCATTCCATGCAAGATAACTTCGAGCAAGGACTTCTGTGTGTGGGGTGTGTATACGTTGGTCTTTCGTCGGGCTGTGCGTAGTGTGGGAGTCGTCATCAGCTGCTATAGTATCTGTCAGGGGTGTCGGGCACATGCAATTCCGAGGTCGGAGGTGCAGATGTGCTTCCGCCTGATAGTTCAGACAAAGGAGCTTTCATCCCTAATGTTAGTTTGTCATCTGCTTGCAGTCAGGAAATGTGATGTGGCTTGTTGGGGGTGGGATGTGTGCGACTTTGGGATTCATGTTTGACATGTCTTGCATGTGGCAAATGAGCGGCATCACTGTGTGTTACGTTGCCTCACAGCTGCTCCTCCCTCCCCCCGAGCCTATTTACTTGTGTGCGCTGCGCGGTTGCATCACTTGCACTCCTACGGCACACCATTGTCATGCCTGTCTGCGCATGTCCACAAGCCTGACAACGACACTGTGATGTTGGCCGTTGAAGGTGGGCGGCCACGTGAGTGTAGGCCTATGGTAAGGATAGGGTGGACACAGATGTAGAGTTCATGCCTGGCTGAACTCGTGCTGCGATTAAGGCTAGGCATTTGGCTCATGCTGCGGCAATACAGATACACACAACACTTGGCATGTATGAGCAAAGACCCCGAGCGGTCTTGCGCTCCTTCATTTCCCCGTTCGTGCAAGCCCGCCCTCCGGGTGCATGCTACATTGCAACATTGTCGATTGCGGACTGGGTGGCGCCGACACTACAACAGTGACACACTCATTAGTTACTTCCTTGTCCAGGCCAGAACTGAACCACGCCCAGAGCCCCGGGCAAATCCTTCACACCCCTACGCTGGCTTGGCGTTCGCCGGCCCAGCCCACTCCGCTTACGCTTACAGGGGGGGACGACAAAGCCACGTGTCCAAGGTCTTACCCACTGCCTGAGGTGACATGGTTGCGTCCGCTGTCCACAGCACAATGTAATGTGGTAGGGCCCTGGCCCATCATGCATACATAATGACCACACGGACACACTTAGATAGATAGTGGAACTGGCTACGGGCACGTGCGCCCGGCCCCTTTTTATTACCAGGGTCACATGTCCAGTGACGCCTGTGCTGGATGGGTGTGGGGTGAGTGTAAGCCAGCCCTCAGGGAGTGGTTGGTGCTGGCAACAACTAGAACAGTGATCATCGGATCACACACACAGATTCAATCATAAAGGGTCCATGACTTGTGGTGCACTGAGTTTGTGGCACCGGATGCACGGCGGCCGGCACGGGCCTACCGCCATGTGGCGATGACTTGAGCTGCACTGAGGTAGGGCCACCAGAGCTGAGCGTGCTCATGTGAAGAAATTGTTAATGAGTTGGTCCCTTCGGGATATTCCTGCTGCAGCTGCAGTGGGGTGTGGTACACCTGCCTCATCTTCATCATCATCGTCCCAGGTCTTCCACACTGCCTGAGGTGACATTGTTGCGTCCGCTGTCCACAGCACTAAACTCAATCATGAAGGGTCCATGAGTTGTGGTGCACTGAGTTAGTGGCACCTGAAGAGCTGAGCAGGGTATCAAGCTGATGATGGCATCCAAGACAGGTGTGAGCAACTTAGATAGGCTGGCTGTGAGACTCCTCCGACTCTGGCAGTTGTTGGTTGGAGGTGGTCCTGGCGGTGGTGGCGGGTGTGCAGCCAGCGATGATGGCGTGTCCTTGCAGGTCAGGATTGGATTTGATTTGCGAGCCCTGCTGACCGCAGTGTAGGCTGGAGGCAGCGGTCAGCAAGGGCCCACAGCCACGTGGCGTTGACTTGAGCTGCACAGAGTTAGTGGCACCTGAGACGCTCAGCGGGTGCGCAGCCTGCGATGATGCGTCGTTTGACTTGGGGGACCTGCTGACCGCAGTGTAGGCCAGAGGCAGCGGTCAGCAAGGGCCCACAGCCACGTGGCGTTGACGTGAGCTGCACTGAGTTAGTGGCACCTGAGATGCTCAGCGGGTGAGCAGCCTGCGATGATACGTCGTTTGACTTGGGGGACCTGCTGACCGCAGTGTAGGCCGGAGGCAGCGGTCAGGAAGGGCCCACAGCCACGTGGTGATGACTTGTGGTGCACTGAGTTAGTGGCACCTGGAGCGCTCGGCGGGTGCGCGGCCTGCGCTGATGCGTCGTCCAGGCGGGCCGCCCTGGAAGCAATGTCTGTTGCCTACTGGACTCTGCCATAAATTAATCAAGACTCAATTTGATTTGCGAGCCCTGCTGACCGCAGTGTAGGCCGGAGGCAGCGGACAGAAAGGGCACACAGCCACGTGACGATGACTTGTGTTGCACAGGGTCAGTAGCACCTGGAGCGCTCAGCAGGTGCACAGCCAACGACGATGCGTCGTCCGGGCGGGCCGCACTGGGAGCAATGTTTTTCGCCTACTGAATTCTGCCTCAATATTGCCACGTGGCGTCGACTTGTGTTGCACAGGGTCAGTGGCACCTGGAGCGCTCAGCAGGTGCACAGCCAACGACGATGCGTCGTCCGGGCGGGCCGCACTGGGGGCAATGTCTGTTGACTAGTGGTTTCCTCCATTAACAGAAATGTGGCACGATTTGAATTGTGGGACCTGCTGACCGCAGTGTAGGACTAAGGCAGTATCCGGCACACACATGACTCCGTGTTGCTGTGCCGCTGGATGCGCTGGGGGCCTGTGTCGTGGAGTCTGGAGGTCACGGCGGTGGACTCGTGGCAGGGTGAGGTGCGCCGCCCTGGCAGACGCGTTGCCCATCACGGAAGAGAACCACGCCCAGAGCCCCGGCCTTTTTATCTGCACTCCTACGCTGGAGTGGCGTACGCCGGCCCAGCCCACTGCGCTTACGCTTACAGGGGGACGGCACAGCTACATGTCCAAGGTCTTCCCCACTGCCTGAGGTAACATGTTTGCGTCCACTGTCCACAACACTACATACCCCAGCAGTATATGTCCACATGGACATGTCTGTGCTCTGCATTCTGTGGTCTGTCCAGCACATCACCGCCACACTTGGCATTGTGTACATTCTTCTTCATGGGTGAGTTGCCTCCTTCACACATACTTGGTTCC
This sequence comes from Calotriton arnoldi, assembly GCA_963921515.1. Classification (NCBI taxonomy): domain Eukaryota; kingdom Metazoa; phylum Chordata; class Amphibia; order Caudata; family Salamandridae; genus Calotriton; species Calotriton arnoldi. The sequence continues at coordinate 570,165 of CAWUFW010004145.1, forward strand.
CACCTCTCCCCACATTCTGCACTTGTGTGGCTGAGGGGCCATGCCGTTTTAGGAAGGTCCGCTGTCTTGTCCTATGCTGCCTCAGTGGTAGTCCCAGGGGGTCCCGGGGGAGTCTGGAGGGGGGGGGTCCTGGGGGTCGTGGCGGTGGGTGTTGTGGCCCTCTTGGGTCTCCGTGCTGCATGTTCAATGTCTCCATGGCATCTGTGGGTCTTCAGATATGGCTCTGGGCTGGACTCCCTTTCATGCTGCAGGTTGTCATCCTGCTTAACACCAGTAAAAGGCAGGTGTTAAATCCCTGCTGCTAACGCGCCTTATCGCCTGTTTTTGGGTCGCATCGCAGATCTGGCTGGTCGTTGAGAATCTCGCGAAGTGGTGTTTTCGTGTGTTTTTGCACGGGAACGCCTACTCTGCATATCATTAGCGTTGGTTGTCGCACTCATCCGTGGCAATGTTTTTTGCGGCAGCTATCGCTGGAAAACTGGCGATATCGGCTGTTTGCACCAGCTTGGGAATAGGGCGATAAATCTATCGCCACTTTTGCGGCGCTAAAGTGCCGATAAATCGGCGATAAGTCCTTGAGAATATGCCCCTAAGAGTGACTCGTAGATTGCAAGACAGGTGCCCCTAAAAATGCATACCTTCAGGGGGTGTCACATACTCCCGATAAAGATGCACCATGAATCATTTCAGACCCCTGAGAAGGTGCCAAAGTGCACAGGCAGATGGGAAACATCATAGGTTGTGCTTGTTTGGAAGGAGTGGGCTTGTAGCAGGTTTCATGTAGGAAGATGTTTTGTGTTGTGCATGATGACCAGATTAGTGCTCTTATCTTGCTTTATGATACTATGTGTGTGTGTGTGTTTGTGTGCATGTGTGAGTGAAGTCTTTTAGTGTTGTTCATGAAGAGTAACAGCAAACACTTCTTGTACCACTGCACTAATGCAGCAAGCTTACAGAAGTAGACTGAGTGATAGTTGTGTAAGTGATTTTGCCTCCTATCCTTTTGTGGGACATTTGAGTCTGGGTCTTGTGTCAGTACAGTCCTGAGACATGTTAATAAGCTTCTTGTCTGGAGCCTGAAAGATTAATTCTGGTTCTTCATCAGTGTGATCCTGTATCATCCATTGTGGAAGAGCCAGGTCTTTTCCACCTTCCTGAATCCCAGATGATCTTTGATGTTTTTTTCTTTGCCACAAAGGAATTCTATAATTATGCTGCCTGAATGGAGAAGGAGGTAGCATCAATGCTCGCCTTTTGTATTAGTTGTTTGGACAGATGAAAGTCTAGAGAGATATGTCCCGTCCCATTCTGCAAGTAGTTTTGGAGTTTTGCTTGGATGAAGCATTGACCCTTTCCCTGGATAGCCCAAAGAGCAATATAGAGTACATTGAAGGTGGATCTTCTGGCTATTGGTAACCTGTAAAGTTCTTAGATGGTGAGATGTAGCACCATAGGACAAGGTGCAAAAGTAGTTTTGCCACCTCATATTGGAGTCTCTGCAGTCTTAAGAGTTGGAAGTTACCCTCCTCGACCGAGAAGAAATAGCAGCTTTGATCTTCCTCGACCTCTCAGCAGCCTTCGACACTGTATCCCACCACACACTGATCGAAAGACCCCACCACATCGGCATACAAGGGGATGCACCCAGATGGATCTCCTCTTTCCGAACCGGAAGAATCCAGAGGATCCACCTCCCACCTCTCACCTCTGAAGCCAAGGAGATCAACTGCGGTGTTCCCCAGGGCTCATCCCTCAGCCTCACATTCTTCAATGCATATATGACCCTGCTGGCCAACATCATCAGATCCCACGGTCTCAACATAATTTCCTATGCAGACGACACCCAACTCATTCTCTCACTCACCGACAAACCCACCACCACCAGAACCAACTTCCACAGATGCATGACAAATGTCACCAAGTGGACGAAGAACAACTGCCTGCAGCTGAACACAGGTAAGACGGAAGTACTGATCTTTGGCAACAGCAGCAACACATGGAATGACTCCTGGAGGCCATCAGACCTAGGACCCGCACCCACTCCCTCCAACCACGCCAGAAACCTCGGAACTATCCTTGACAACAAGCTCACCATGAAATCACAGATCAACACCGTCCCCTCTGCCTGCTTCCTCACTCTGGGCATGCTACGTAAGATCTTCAAGTGGCTAACACTACACAAGCCCTCATCAACAGCCCACTGGACTACGGCAGTACACTCTACATAGGAATTACCCCACACCTTCTACAGAGACTTCAGACCATATAGAACGCAGCAGCCAGACTCATCCTCTGCCTTCTCCGATGAACCCACATCACACCTCACCTCAGGAAACTCCACTGGCTCCCCGTACAGAAGAGATGCCAATTCAAGCTGCTGACCCACGCACATAAGGCTCTATACAACCAAGGATCTGCCTACATTAACCATCGCCTGAACTTCCACCAACCATCGAGAAGACTACGCTCTGCCTCCCTTTCACTTTCCCATACTCCCCGCATCTACGAAGCAGAAGTGGAGGACTCTCCTTCTCCCACATTGCAGTAAAGACCTGGAAAAGCCTCCCCACGCACCTTTGGACCATCAGCTCACTTCTGGAATTCCGAATGGCCCTCAAGACCTGGCTGTTCGAATAAGCCTCTGGTGCCTGCAAAAGCTGGATACCCTATCGGGTGATTAGCCATGCTTTATAAATCCTGATTGATTGATTGAAGTTATCTAGAAAAGCTCATTTTGTTGGTATAATCAAGACAGGAGGTGGGAGAGTGTAGCCTATAGTTTCAGTGAAAAACCTAGGTGTGGGAAAATGCTTCCAAGAGAAAGGCCTTCGTGTGGCTCGGTTCTCTTGGGGGGCCAGGGAAAAGCTGGAGTTCCCAGGGTTCTTACCTAATTCCCCCAGATTTCTACAAAATGCCTGAGTAGATAAATCCATCAGATGTTGGCATATTCGGGGATCCTTCAGATTCCTACATATGCATAGACCCCCATATCTACCATCTACCATTATGCTGTATTTGGTTAAGGGCTTGTTGCGTGGGACCCTGCGCCTGCAGAACCCCCAATCCCTGCCATTCCACTTATACAACACAAAACGCACGATGGCTGAGCGTAATGACTTCCACTGCTTACTCCTGTGTGTGATTCTAAAGTAACATTTTATTATCATTATTATTATTAGTAGTAGTAGTAGTAGTAGCAGTAGTATTAATAGTATTATTATTATTATAAAGCACCTATAAAGTGCATTGCTACCCGTAGGCTTCACAGAACTGATAGTGCGGCACAGAAGCAACAGGTAGTTTAAAGTTTCAAATCCTGGCAGTACCAACTCAGTAGGTCATTCTTCTGTATATCACTAAATTGGGCAATAAAATCAGCTGTTAATTACAGTGGTTGCACATTGCAAAATTGAAGTATTAAGTGCTCTATTAAAAACACCTTATGAATAACTTTTTTTGGCATCGGGAGTTCTTAGTCAAGTTAACAACCCATACCCCAGACTCTGCTTTAACATTCAACATTGCACACTTAGAAAAAGAGGATTTATTAAATGTACATTGCACCTAAACTTCATGCAGCCACTGAGCAAGCACTGTTAGTCTATGCCAGTGCTTACTATAGTGACATACCCTGAGGCCAACCTGGCCCTTTGTATACGGTACAAAGTGCAGTGGGGTCTCAAGAGACAACGCCAGGTCACCCCATCTTAAGAGCTGCAGACCAGTCACTTAATGTAATGCTGTTTGATGCTGATTTCATGTATGACTGCATTTATATACATCCAGACACTCCAGAGTCTTTCCCTGTAGGGACACGTCCACTAGTACCTTCAATATGGACTGCAGCATATTATTAAATATGAATGTCATCAGTATTAGTGACAATATTTTGTGCATTAAGCAACATACAGAAAGGCACTGGAAATAAAAGTGACTGTGCATGATCTCGTCTTGAGACCTCCATGCTGGAAAATGTGCCTATATTTTCAATAATCGTGAGCTCTATCAGGCAAAGTTTGATGCTTTTCCTATATTTTGAGAATTATATGATAGTAAAGTTCAATGGATTCCCTTTATCTTGGGCCCTTTGTGATGGTGTGGCCCAATATCTTCCCTTTAACATGGCATCAGTTTGATAAAAAGCCTCTGTATATTTACTTTCGTTTGAGAACAGTGTCATAGAAAAACTCAGGGGCCTATTAGCAATAACCGGCGATAATTATCGCTAAGCGCAGTTAGCGCTAGGATAATTATCGCCGGCTATCGCAGGTTTCTATCGTGGAGATAGCGTGCTATCAGCAACGCTTATCTCCAAAGCGATAGAAACCCTGGAGAACAGTGTGAATATCGCTTGAAAACAAGCGATATTCGCACTGTGACTCAGTGTTAGCTTGCTAATAGGGCGTATTGAATTATCGCCGCTTTAGCGGGAAAAGTCCCGCTAAGCGGCAATAATCACGTTGATAATATGCCCCTCACTATTTTCCCTTTAGCTTAAGAGCAGTGTGATTGTAAAGCTTAGGGGCATATTATCAACGTGATTATCGCCGCTTTAGCGGGACTTTTTCCCGCTAAAGCGGCGATAATTCAATCGCCCTATTAGCAAGTTGTCGCTAACTGCTGTTAGCGACAGCTTCTAGGCGATAGCGACCGGGTTGGGTGCCGCTTGCATGCCAGCGATATTTATCGCTAATGGCATGCAAAGTAGGCGTTCCCAACCTAAAAGCGACTGGAAACAGTCGCTAAGGTCGCTATCGCCTATTAGCGAGGCAGGGGAGGTGATTAACGAACCAGCGCTAAACACGCTTAGCGCTGGTTTGTTAACGCCTGGTCCAGACCTGACTTAGCCATGTAATCCAATGGGAGGTGGATTACATGGCTAAATCCCCTCGCCCTATTAGCAAGCTAACACTGGTCACAGTGCGAATATCGCTTGTTTTCAGCGCGATATTCACACTAGTTCTCAGTGGTTTCTATCGCTTTGGAGATAAGCGTTGCTGATAGCACGCTATCTCCGCAATAGAAACCTGCGATAGCCGGCGATAATTATCCTAGCGCTAACTGCGCTTAGCGATAATTATCGCCGGTTATTGCTAATAGGCCCCTTAGTTTCTTTCATTTTGCCCCAATATTGCCCCTTTAATTTCTTAAAGCTTCACGTCTTCCCTGTCGCTAGGTGATGACAAAGCTCCATCTCTTCTCCATAGTTGGAGTGATACGTGCTGTTACAGGTCTATGGGGCATATTATCAACGTGATTATCGCCGCTTTAGCGGGACTTTTTCCCGCTAAAGCGGCGATAATTCAATCGCCCTATTAGCAAGCTGTCGCTAACTGTTAGCGACAGCTTCTAGGCGATAGCGACCGGGTTGGGTGCCGCTTTGCATGCCAGCGATATTTATTGCTAATGGCATGCAAAGTAGGCGTTCCCAACCTAAAAGCGACTGGAAACAGTCGCTAAGGTCGCTATTGCCTATTAGCGAGGCAGGGGAGGTGATTAACGAACCAGCGCTAAACACGTTTAGTGCTGGTTTGTTAACGCCTGGTCCAGACCTGACTTAGCCATGTAATCCAATGGGAGGTGGATTACATGGCTAAATCCCCCTCGCCCTATTAGCAAGCTAACACTGGTCACAGTGCGAATATCGCTTGTTTTCAAGCGATATTCACACTGTTCTCCAGGGTTTCTATCGCTTTGGAGATAAGCGTTGCTGATAGCACGCTATCTCCGCGATAGAAACCTGCGATAGCCGGCGATAATTATCCTAGCGCTAACTGCGCTTAGCGATAATTATCGCCGGTTATTGCTAATAGGCCCCATTGTCTTTACTTTAACACAAGATCTTTGTGATGGTAAAGCTCTGTGGGCATATTATCAAGAACGGCGTTAAAAATTATCGCCGGTTTAGCAGCAGAAAACTGCCGCTAAAGCGGCGATAATGGGCTTGATAATATGCCCTTGAGAATTCCAATAGAAGTCCATGTTCTGGTGTGCACATGGGCTTCTATTGAAGCTGCTCAGGGCATATTATCGTTCCATTATCGCCGCTTTAGCGGCAGTTTTCTGCCGCTAAACCGGCGATAATTTTAACGCCGTTCTTGATAATATGCCCCTGTGTCTTCTCTTTAATTTGAGAGCCATGTGATGGTAGAGCTCTGTGTCTTATTTTTAATTTGAGAGCCACATGATGGTTAATCTCTGTGTTTTCTCTTCAAGTTGAGAATCAATTATGGTAAAGCTCTGTGTCTTCCCTTTAATCTGAGAGCCATGTGATGGTAGAGCTCTGTCTTCCCTTTAATTTATGAGTCACGTGATGGTAAAGCTCTGCGTCTTCCCTTTAATTTGAGAGCCACATGATGGTTAATTTCTGTGTCTTCTCTTCAAGTTGAGTATCAATGATGGTAAGCTCTGTGTCTTCATTTTGATTTGAGAGCCATGTGATGATAAAGCACTGTGACTTCCCTTTAACCTATCAGCTTTGTGATGGTAAAGCTCAGGGTTTTCCTCTCAACCTAAGAGCTTTGCAATGTAAAAGCTCCATTCCATCTTCATAATTACAGACTCAACTTCACTCTGACATCCTCAGGACATTTTGTACCTTTGGACACAGTCACTTCTCCATTGCATTAACTAGTTTATGTACTGAACGCTATACCTCCTGAGACGTAGGTTTGACATATGTTCTATAAGTTTACTAACTAGAAATGCTTTACAAGTAAGTGCAAAAGTTGCTGCAGGAAACGCAGGAACTAATAAATGGGTTTTATGACCCTGACTGTCAGACACAGCTCCTCCCATTAGAAGTTCTTGGAGTTCTGAACACGCCCTCGGAGTGCCTTGCCTTCTTCTTCCTGCTCAGTGGTTCTTCAGTGGCTGTTGTTAATGTTTTAAAAGTAAGGCAAATATGCCTAGAATGGAATAAAGTTTGTTCTCATCTTAAATCCATGACTCTTTGAATTGAGTTGTGAAAAAGCAGTAGCCTGGGATTATATTTAAATAATCAAGTCCTTCTTCAGCATGGGTCACTCAAGGGTCACGTGCTGTGCTGCACAGAGTGTTTGTCACACTCATGGTCCTATTCAAATATGCTGTTAGTACCACAGTTTTGATTTAGTTGGTGAATGCTGAGCCTCCAATGGTTTATGGGCCATAGGTTTTTCATCAGCAATGATGCCCTAGAAACATTTTTACACCTCATTGTTTGAATATTAAACAACACAAACCATCAGTGCACAATGCAATAACTTGCAGTATCTTGAAATGTGAAAAGGGCGAAATGAGAAACGTTTTTAGTAGTCCACGGGTCGTGGCCATCCAGGCACCTGAATCAGCGCGACAGCTGAATTTCATATATATGATGTGTTGCAAGCTGAATACCTTGATGCAAACATGGTTCATGTATAAGAAATGTAAAGCTCCTCTTAGCTTCATGTATGTTAGCCACTCATTTTACAGTCGGCCATGGCTTGAGATTTCAGAGTCCTCCTTCTCAATGATAGACCGACTGTCTCAAGGGACATTGGCTTTTACTATGGACTTCTGGAGGGCCCACATAAGACACCAGAAGCAAGTGACCTCCTCACCAAGCACTGTCATGTAAACACAATTCTGTTTGTCTCTCTTTAATAGGTGAGCCCACTGCTAGTGCATAGACCTTCAGCTAGTTTTCAGTCTACACTCTACAGGAAGAAGCCGGGCCTGATTTACATTTGGGAGGGAATGAAAGATCTCGGATTGTGTAGAGGGAGGGCTAAAACCAGTTTAGATTTCGCCAGTGGCGTTTCCTCCATCTTTGAGATAGCACGCTGGTGGATATATCAATGCTGGATTTTCAGCTGAATTTATCAATTACTCCAGAAATTGAATGATTTACTTCTGCAACTGAACTCTAAATCAGGTTCGAGATTAGTTATCGCTCTCTCTTCCTTTGGGAGCACATTTAACTCCAAGGCATTATAATACTGTAGATCAAGTCAACTGGGGATGTGCAGGTCTTTTCCAATTAGAAGACAATGTATTGTCCATTGATCAAGTGTGACTGTTTGTGTATTTATCTAAAACATCCAAGGCTGTGTATAGCTGTGGAATGATACAACCAACCTATTCTCTACATGCACATGGTGGACTAGGCAGCTAGCTTCATCTTTTTACTAAAGAATCCTGTGCAGTGAATTCAAGCATCAGTGTCTACTTAGGCCCTCCTTATGAGTTGCCTGTTAATTCTCATGGGCCTGGTAACTGAGGAACATGGCTGCTGAGTGGTATTCCACCTTGAGATTTCAACAGTTGCAAGCAGGGAAAGTCTCCAAATGAAAAAACATGTGAGAATCAGCCTGGTAAGTTTGACTTCTGCATGTTATTCCTCAAAAATGCATATTTCATTTTATTTCCCCATCCTGGAAAATATCAGGACCATTGATAATGGGAAATCTGGGGTGAGAAATAGCTCGGATTATTCTGGGCCTGTCGTAATGATGGCCATAATCGGGAGACTGTGTCGTTTACAGACTACATCATTGGATTCACATTCTACTTGGTATGTATTTAGGATACTAGTGAGAAAGCTTTTGTGACCACTTCCCTCGAAAACAATTACCAAACCCCCTGCACTGCATTACACACCATACTACCGGACTGGCCTGTTTAGTAAATGTACTTGTAATGAAGCATTTCTATCAAAAATGCTGTATGGTATTATAAAAAGGAAGTGGAGAGTTTATGTTTATCCATGGTGAAGGTGATGTTTAATGAATGGTACATTGAAGTACATACAAGTCACATTACACTAAACTTTCTTTACAAGGGGAAGGAAATGGTTTGCTTAGAATCACACAATGTTTTGTCATGTGTCAAAGAGGGATCTCCATATTCCGAGGTTAGCAACTTAGCCACCACACCACAGGTCCTCCCAATGCTTGTCAATAATATTTTAAGCAGTGCTGAATAGGCCTTAATGTTTTTGTTACACAATAGGCCTCACTATAGTTGTAGAAAATATGCAATCCTGAACCAATGAGAAGCCAGGAAATGCCATCACCCTTTTGCTCTATACGTTTGATGCTGGGACACCAGGTAAGATGTTTTGTCTATTTCCTTGTCTGTTAACTCGTTTTATTTGCACTTGAAAGTGTTTCAATAAACTTCTGCCTTCATTTTGCCTTATATTTTAACATGAGAGGTTTTTGCTAAAATTAGTTTTTCATTTACAGTCAAGGCACCAATGTACAGTGAGAGAAATAATGATCATAAGGGTGATCAGCATGGATAATATCACAATAGATACCCTACATTTACTTATCATGATCAATCACCAGCATCAGCAATGTCCCAAATATCCCCCAAAATATATTACATCTCAATTGCCTAAGCAGATCCCAGACGTTAATGATATCCCAATGAATCTATATTGATACTTAACCTTTTGACTTCTGTGGATCCCCACTTGAATCTGAGGACCCCCACTGAATCAATAAAGGAAGCCAGGGTCTCACAAATGATCAGAATGGACTCAGGGGACCCTGTCGAAGTAATTTAAATGATTTGAACCGCAAAACAACACACAAAAAATATGGAAACAAGCATTCATCAAAGAAATAGACTAATGAGGAAGTATTATTTTTTAATTCATAAACATAAAACAGTTTATATTTTAATGGGAAGGTCGTAACTTTGCTAATACCAAGTTATTTTTTTGCCTCCAATTTCAAATTCCTACACATTTATAGAACATTTTAAAATGTTCAGTTTTACATTTTGCTTTCTTTTATATACACCTTATTAATCTGTTAAAATTACTTAATATTCTAAGCAGTTTTAGACCCCTTGAACAGGCTTTGCTGACCCCCAGGTGTCCCTGGACCACAGGATAAGAACCACTAATCTATAATATCTGTAAATATTTGTGATGATATCCCAAAAGAGCCACAACATCAACAATATCCCAGTAGATCCCAAACATGATTGATACCCCAATCAGTTCTCAAAATCTCATATATTTTTATTTGATCCCAATTGCTCCCAAACTTCAGTAAGACCCCAACGGGTCTTTGCCATCAATAATACCCTAATAGAGAATCAACACTGATATTTCTATTGATCCTCAACATCTGTAAAATCCCATTGGATGCCAAGCACCTACAGTAGCTCAGTTGATTGTCAAGATCAATAATATACCAATAGATCCTAAACTTAAAAAATTATCTCAATGATCTCAAACACTGATAATATCATAATGGATGCCCAACATCCTTTCTGCAGATTAATACCCCTAATTGAATTCAGGTTGCCCCAAGTGTGAATGGCAGACTTAGTTCTGAATCAAAATAATCTTCTTATGTCTACTGCGAGCCACCGCTCAGAAGTACACTTTTGAAAATGTACTTTCAATGCTCAGTTTAAATATTTTGTGGCTATTTGTTTGAAGGTAATCTTTGTGGCCCGTTTTGTCCTCTCAAATCCCCTATTATCTCTAAGTGGCTAAGAAAGACCAAATCTGCCTTTCAGCCACAAACAAAGGAAAAGATGTGATTTTATTAAACATGGAACAACAACAACCTGTTCCTATGCTTTTTCAAATCAACTAAGAGGCAAACAAATCTGTTTACATAAGCACTGTCAAACAATTGTTGTTGCCATGTCAACTCAATGGAACTCACTTAACACTGATACTATGCATACTTCGTGACATGTCCATCAGTTGAGATGTATTGGGATTATGTTTTATGGAAGATTAATGGGTTGGCGGGGCCTAAGACAGTGTGGGATCCTAAACTAGTTATGCTGGGGCACTCCCCCAGTATTACATCAAGATTCGCTGCCTCCAAGTTTATGGCGATTGTTTTGGCGAGATTTGGGCTAGCGTGACATTGACTGCAGAAGGACTCACCCAATCCCATTCTTTGGTACTCTGACTTTGTCACTCTTTCTGGCCTAGAGATGTCGATCCTTCAAACAAATAGACGCAGAACTAAGTTCTTGCGTATCTGGGATCCCATTAAAGCATGGCTGTATGGTCTTCTGTCTGGCTTTGACCCAGGCACGGATGGCTACGGGATTTCTCCAATGGCATAAAGTAGGCAATTTTGGCAGGATGCACTATGCACTTTATTACTGCTACTAATCTGATCTACACCTGGTTGTCACCGTAGAGCACAATGGATTATTATTATGCAATTTCTTGAATCAATGAGATTGCAAATCTTCTGACACACAATGCGCTTTATCATTTATATTGCCTTGGCTCTCTTTATGTATATCTCACATTGTGTTGTAAAAAAAATACACACACTTATCGGAACTAAATGGCACCAACAGATTACTGCCCTATGTGTGTTTACCTACTTAGTTATCCTAACATCATATTACAGCAGTATGTGTGTTTAGCTGCTCAGTTATGCTAACATACAATCTACAAAGTTTTCCCGTATGCAGAATTACATTTAAGGACATAAACATTTATAAGTAATGTTTATTTTTGTACATAATGTATTTTTATATTGTGAACACAACTAAAATGCTGCAGATGGCTGGACACATATAAAGGATGATTATGGCCATAAAAGGGTGATAGAGAGCTCTTTTGTAATGCCAGAGGAACTGGAAGAACTTATTAGAAACAACGAGGTACTCCTTAATGCAGGAGTAATTGTGCAAGCCTTAGGTGCTGTGGGCTGTTTTTCTGGTCCTTGATGCTCAGAGGTATTATGCTGACATCAGTTTGTCTTCTTTTTCTCTTCTTGATATCCAGACTGTTCGTGACTCATAGAGATGCATCTATTTTTGTATGCACTGCAGGTGATCCATTTGCTTTTAAAGATTAAGTAATCCTGGATTGACAGGTAACACAGGCTCTTGTACTTGTTTTACACATTCATAATGCGGTAAAACCAAAGAGTTTTGCTTCCTCCTTAACTCTAGTTGGTGTCCATTTCAAAGCCTGGCACCAAGTCCTGGACCTTTCACCTCTGGTGGCCTTCTGAAATTTCTGAGCAAACAGTTGCCCCTTATTGCTGATCTTAGGTACTTGCAAGAACATATGACCCAAACAGTCTTTAAGGTAGTCAGGAACATTGCCCAGATAACTTTGTGAGTCAGCGTTGCTACTTTGGGCATAATCTTCGGTGGTGTTGGCCGTCAAAGAGGCCGCCAGCGAGAAATATTGGCATGTTTTGAACTTTTTTGCACAGTCCTGGACCTTGAGTTGTGATTATTTTTTTTAACCTGTTAACCAATTTTGTAGGTAGTCCTGGAAACAGAATTTAGAAAATTCTAGTTTGAGCCAGCAGTTGGTCTAGTCAACTTGCCCTTGTTCCTTTAATCCTTTATACCAAAAGAGACTGCATTCTAGTCAGCTAACTGAAATAATAGTTACAGCTTTATCAGACTCTAAAGCTGGTGTGCCATAAAGATATGCACCTAAGGTGGTTCTTAATATCTTTACTTATTGTAGATGAGAATCTGGCAATCATAATGATTTGAAAACCAGGTCCATCTCGTCTAGAATACCACTATGACTAAGAGTGTGCAAAGTTGCATAATCCGAGACCTGCATCTCCTCATGAAAAATTAAACTACAGGAAGTTACACAAGTGCATTGCTCTCCTTATTTTAAAAGAAAATGAGGGGCAGCATCAGCATTCGTTTGTGGCAGTGCAATCCTTTTCCTGCTGTCACTAGGGGCCACTCACTAAAGTATACAAAAAGTGACGGATGAAATGCTTGAATTATTCTCAGCCACTGGTAATTACTCGGGCCGCATTGTTATTTTGCACACCAAGCCACCTCAGCTTGGACTCAGCTATATGCAAATCAGCCTTGACCCTGTTCCAATGGGAATAGTCCAGGCCGAACTGCTGAGCCACGTCCTCCCTAAACTGGAACACAAGCAACTCAGGACCAGATTTGCTCTTGTTATGGGCTCATCAGCCGGGTTTATCTTGGTTCCAGTGACAGTGTGCACTGGACCCATGCCAGAGCATACCCGTCCCACTTAGGGCTACATACTTAAGTATATAAAAAGTGATAGGTGTCAGTTTGATGCTTGAATTAATCTCAGCTGCTGGTAATTACTTGGGCAGCATCCCAGTCCATTGTTATTTTGCACACCAAGCCACCTCAGTTTGAAACCAACCATATGCCACTCAGACCACTCAGGCCAACATGGGGGCAGACACCACTCAATAGCTGGATACTAGGTATATTGTCCTAAATCCCCCACACAAAGTTTACCTACTGGCCAGACTCAACTGTGCCTAATCTACGCACATCCAGTATGGTCCTGGATCCAGTCTGAAGAGAAGGGCTACATCACTACCGGGGTCTACTCATTCCACCAAACCACTAGTAAGTAGAGTGAGGTAGACATGCTCTTGATAATTTCACAATTTGACCTGAAGGAGGATTTCTGAAAATGATTTATAATACTCAACCATTGGAACCAGACACAGCAGAATCAAAGGGGTTGCATCCAGTTAGATTACTTCCAATCTTTGACGCTTCAAGTGACTGTGTATGGTAAACCATTCGGTGGGTCCGCATTGATCGAGCACAATGGACGATGACGTGCCAGCTTTACTGCCTTCCAGACGGGATGAGACCAGGGCTTGGACTGTCGTTTGAAGTTGTGGAGATGTGCCTTTACTTTCTTCCGCAGTGTGAGTTGGTTCCATTGTGTCTTGGTTTTCTTTGCTACTTTTGTCTCTAAGGAGATTTGCTTCCAGGAACATCTAAATGTTTAGTGATCATGTGAAATCTACATTTGTTTTTTGATATTACCTCTTTCTAAATAACTAAATGTAAATATTTATATATTTAATTGATTGAAATGTAATTAAAGATATGCTGAAAAACGTCCAAGCTATTACAAACTCTATTCAGATTAATATAATAGTGTTGCACCAAACACATCTTTTAATATACCCAAGCAGTTCCCTTATGTCCCAGTAAAGCACCAGAATTCTGAATCTTAGCATCTCAATCCTGAGAACTTTACATTTGAGGCAAACTTGTTTATAATCCCCTATAAAATCTAAAATCAGCAGTTCTATCCCTTAATCCACAAAAAGCATGATTTAAAATGTTCCATCCTGAATAAATTGAATGAAAACATTCTTGTTTTTAAAACTCTGGCACCCAGTAATTTAAAAGCATATTCCAAAGGGTAACCAAAAGTGGCTGCCATCAAATCAACGCAACCTTCCTGTTGCTTTAAGAAAAAAATCCTGGTATCCTCCCGGCGTGAACGTTCTTCACTGTTCTGCTGCTTGGGCTGAAGAGAACCTTGACTGAGCAACTTGAAGTCAGCTTTCCCACTCACCAGCATTAGCACTATTGACTGGCACAGCTCTCATACCGACAAAGAGATAGATCAAATTGTACTCAAAGGGAGGGAGAGGGCAGCTCACTGCAGCTCTGCTGCTTCCTGGTTCACCATATGCAAACAGTCCTCCCCTCTATTTGAAGTCAAAATGGCATTGCTGGCTGTCTTGTTGGGGGTAGTGATCTGGTGTGCATTACAGAAAATGAACAACATTTTCACAAGAGCTTGTCTACCCACAGAAGCCTTGCTTCACCTTGTGTAGCAGCCTCACCACCTGACCAGTGCATGATTGTTGTAAATACTAAAATATTCCAGCTCCAAGGCGCCCATGTCAACAGCTCACTCTACACTCACACAGAAAAGTATGTTAGGTACTAAAATGTCCAGTGTGAGGTACATTACCATGCCTCTTACAAGATGGTTCAAATGGTGAAGAGACAGTGTTATGCAGCACATTCAACCAACCTCTCTGCCTAAAACTTCACAAGACGTTGCGGTCAATTGCTTCTGTGATAGCCCCCACACCCCTGCCCTCTCCCCGAAAATAAACACATGCCAATTTAGATGGATCCTGCACAAAGGGGGGGGGGGGAGAGACCATCAAAATCCCAGTAAGTATTTGCTCACACTGAGGGTTGTGGAAAGGCATATGATGGTGCTTTGTTGAGATTTGTTTAAGGAATTGAGACATTTGTGATTTCCAGTGATTTTAAGGTAAAAAAAAGGAAACATATGATATTCTAACAACATTTCTTTTCATAGAGATTGACCTTTTTTCTGATTTGGAAGAAACAGAAGAAGTTATAGAGGTAATGTGCAATATTACTCTTTACTCAAAGACAAGTAGATGCTCATTTTAGATTTAACAGCTGAATTGTAGACTTCCTCAGATGAGGGCTGTATGAATAATGTCACTCCTGTGCATGTGTCGTTCAGAATATGAATGAATGCATGAATAGGATGGAAACACAGGCTGAGGGAAGAATGAATGGATCAGGAATGCGAGGCTTTGCATAAGTCATAGGATAAGGAAATGCCAGGAACAGATGTTCATTATGTAAACTATTCTGTGACAGTGACCCTCTTCTGACTGTGTTCCATTACTGCCTGTGCTCCTTGGCTCAGGCCCAAAGTTACAAAGATTTTGTGTCGGGGTTGCATCCCTTTCTTGTTGCAGCCCATCGCAAAATCCTTTTTGGTATTTACAATGCCACTCAAATGTCAATTTGCATGGCTTTGTAAGACAAAGTGAGTTTTTGGTGAATAACATGGAGATTGTGGTGCTTACCTTACCAAAATGTGAATGTTCCGGTCATTAATATTTTCCCCCAGTTACTTTCGGCAGGGTCAGTCACCCAAAATGTATCTGGGAAAAATTGCAGGTGTGCAGTGTTTGCCTCAAAACTCATAATTCCTATATGTATGGTAATAGAAGTTGCCGCATATACCAGAATGTAACAGGCCACTCGTAAAGAGGACCAGGTGAGATTGGGCTACTATCTCTATGACTGCTTCCAGGCCACTGCTGCTGCTTGCTTGGTGTCAACGTAGGTTACACGTCAAGTGATGTTATAGATCGAATAATGAACACAGAAACATTACAATGCAAAGGCAAAAACCTGGGTACTGTGAGGGGATCAACATATTTGCGATGCCTTTAAACCAGCACCAGTTTGATCTGAATGCAAACTCAAGCAGTTGTAGCGCTATTCTAAATGTCCAGGTTTCTTTATCGTTTCCTGGTCAACCACGATGACCACGGTGGAGATGCTCAACAACAGAAAGTACAATTAATGATCCCTTTTCTCTCTGCTCTGGAAAGTATGCCATGTTTGAAAAATGGAAATGGGCACCTGCTGAGCAATTCTAAACACAAATTTCTCAAGAAATTATTTTTGATTGGAACGCCAGGAGATTGGGATTTGTAATCATTGGCTAGTCTTTGCAGTTTTAGCAGCCACTTACAAATGTTTGTCTTTCTCGTAAATGTTTGCTTTTCGCATTAGTATAATATTGCTTCGCTTGGTTCAACATGAAATACTTGTTGCCATTTGGTCATAGATTAGCAATATATCTGAATAGTGGATCCTTTTCTGGAAACGAAACTAATAGAGTTGTAGCCATGTTATTGTCCCATAGGTTATTTGCTGCTCTTTTCTCCATCGCGAAGAAAAACTTAATAAAAAAGACCAAAGAAATGGAGTAACATCTGTGAGTCTAAACAACAATGGTGGTGGCTTCTTGGGTGTTATTTTACTTTAAGCTCTGTCCTGTTTGCTTGCTGTCTCCATCCTCAATAGTCTTTAACTGTAGTGCTTTGCTCTGGCTTTTAGGATGAAGACCCGGAAGAGGAGCACGAAGACAACGACTTGACTGACGTAAAAAACAGTGCTGACAACCAAATATGGGTTCAGGAACCAGCTCATACAACGCCTCGTTCATTGCAAGAAAAGACGGGGACAGAAACAAGCTTAGATCACACAGTGGACAATCCAATCACAGTGAGCCCATACGCTATTGATGGTGCATTAGAAGAAAGCGCACCTCCTACCTCCACGCTTTCAGTTCCAATTGCAGGTCATGATAATGCTGATTGGATGGATTCGAAAGAACAAATGTTAACCGCAGTAACAACCTCCAAGGGCCTGGATGTGCAAGCTACAGGTGTTGTACCGTATAGAAACATCTCCTACGCAACCAAAGATCTTTCTGAAGATGGTGCGCATGGTCTTCCAGTAACTGAACAGCAGGAAATTACCACCGCTCAGCAAAGAGAATTTTTATCAGCAGGTAATTGGCCTGATCAAAGCCATGAAGTCTTTCTTGATGTTACTCCAACAGTCTCTTCTACGAAGTTTGAGCAGGAGGATGTTTCACTGGAAAACTCCCTTGCTTCACAAAGTCCAGACACAAGCATGAGTAATGCCACCCAAGGTTACCCAAAAGATATTTCAAAAGATTTAAATCCATCTAGAGAGGAAGATCGCAGAATGGATGCTGGCGAGGTGTTTGATGATGTCACAAATGAAACAGCTACTTCTAGTTTGGCTTCAAATGGTGCGCAGGGTAATGAAACTAGTCATACTGGCCCTACCACAAGCTATTCTGCTGCTTCTGCTTTG
This sequence comes from Calotriton arnoldi, assembly GCA_963921515.1. Taxonomy (NCBI): domain Eukaryota; kingdom Metazoa; phylum Chordata; class Amphibia; order Caudata; family Salamandridae; genus Calotriton; species Calotriton arnoldi. The sequence goes on from CAWUFW010004145.1 coordinate 587,604, forward strand.
CTACAAGATACACTGGTTGCTGGTGCAGATGTGCCAATGTATTCTACTTCCACATTTTTCCCTACTGAGTTGGCATCTCATTCTGTCGCAACAACTTCTGGAAAACACGGTGCTGCAGCCGGTGAAGGCATCTCTCAGACTTCCCAACCAGTTTCCAATGGTGAGATTACTATTCACCCTTCCTATGCTAATGAGGCACTCCTTCTGCTCACCCCTTTATTGTCCGACACTCAGTTCCACCATGCCTCACCTGCCTCCCCAAGTCTTGCTGCGGCCCTGCATGCCACATCTGTACTTCCCAGTGTTGATGTGTCACTTGAACCCACGTTGTCATCCTCTGATGACATACTTCTGCTTCCATTTCCCTCTGCTTCCTTTGGTGGTAAATTGCACCATGTGTTTACAGTTTCTGAAATGCTTTTCAAGAGTACATCGGCCTTTATGAGTGACACCGTGCCCCTGCATGCATCTTTGGCATTGACTGACAGTGGTACCTTGATTCAGTCACGGGGCGCTCCGCTAGCTGATGTGATCTCACATCGGCTTCCTCATGTGGCTCCACAAATATTGGCGTCTCCTCATGAGACCAGCTCACTTCATGAAATGAGCGTGGTTCCTCAAGTTGAGACGTATGGGACGGATGTAAAAATGCATGTGCCTTCCACAGTGGGCGGACTCATTTACCCTGTGTCTCGTGATGTGGCATTACTTCACAATGTTCCTGCTTCTGATGACTCTTCAACACTGGTGCATGATTCTGTTGGTGTTTTGCATGAGGGCTTGTTTTCTAGCAAAGCTAACAATGAACTGGTGCATAGAACTTCTGTAGTTTTGCAAGAAAGTGCTTTGTTTCAACCTACACGCTCTGTGCCTTTCGCTGGGGATTTGACTGACACTTTTTCTGGCAGTGGGTTCTTTTTGTCTGATTTATCTGATTCTAATACAGGTGAAAGGCTTTCCTCAGAACCAGTGTTTAATGACGTTGATAAACTAATTCCTAGAAATGACACTGAGGATGACCTGAAAAATAATCCCTCCTCTGGTGACGTTGAAATGTCTTCATCTGATTCCGAAAATGAAGTAATTAAGAATGATTTATCATTATTTAAAACCCCAGTTCCTGTTTCCAGAACAAAAGGAACCCTTGAACTGCTGCTTGCTCCTCCCACAGTTAAGATTTCTGGTCATGATCTCAGTATGTCTTCTGAATATCTGTCATCAGTGGCGTACGTGCATGCTGCATCTCCAACCGCTACTGATGCTGTGCTTGAGTCTATGCTTACTGCAGTTTCACACCGTGCTGCCTCTCCTGCTTGTAACATTTTATCTGCCTCAACTCTGCCGCTTGCTTTTGAGCTCTCCGCTTCTTCGAGCCACGACACCCACCATCAAATGTCCTTTACAAGCTCAGGTCTTGGCACACCACATACGAGTATTCCTACTGTGCCCACTGCTTCATTGACAAATGACACCACAGGGGTTGCTAATAAGGGAGCCAGTGTTGACCAAGGTTTGCATCATAGAGCCCCAATTTCAGTGAGAAGTCAAACAACATTGTCTTCTACTGTTGAGCCATCAACTGTGGACATAGTGCCCCATACACCTAGTATTTCCACGGTTTCTCTCCATGCTGTCACTGCATTAGCTGCGAATAATGACTACATTCCCCCTGACTTGTTCAGTAGTGAGCATTTAGACTTGATTGGCCCGCAATTGCACAATAATGATAACAGCCAAAATATTTATGTTAAAGATAATCCCTCTTCCTATGAGAATAGTATTCCCACTCCAGTGCTATTTTGGCCAGCATCACCAAATATTGCTACAGATGTTACTTCAAGTGTTTTCACAACCAGCCATGATCTTTCTTTGGTCACCAGCTCTAATGTAAAGAAAGAAGTTGCTCCTGCCACTCTAGCCAATGAGATCAGTGTCTCTAGTCATGATAACCTCTATGTACCAAAAATGCATGTTTCTGTTGCAGCTGTGTCTCCAGATGTTGAGGGCTCAGGTACCTTAACCATGCTATCTGTTTTCTCCAAAGAGTCCTCCGATGCATCACGCCATGCCAGTCCTGATGCTCGTGTGTGGCATTCTGTGGTGGATGACGGTCTGTCTGTTTATGATGCTGCCACTTCCACACCACACACAGAAACTCTTGAAAACATAGTAGATGGCCTTATGGTGCTTGCCACTGTGGAGAAGGATGAAACTAACCTAACACTAAATGCATATTCTGAGCTGTCTCAGGAAGTGAAGACACTGCCAAGTGCTGGCTCAGGCAGTAGGATACAGAATCAGACAACTCACCCTTCAATGGCATCATATGTGCCACCGAAGAGCCCTGGTGGCACTTCCATGATGGAAGATCATATCCAGGCTGCCAACATCCCTTCACAGAATACGTCCGATTCGAAGTGGGTTGCCTTTACAAGCGATGAAGAGAGTGGGTCTGGCCAAGGGACATCAGATAGCCTTAACGACAATGAGACTTCAACAGATTTCAGTTTTTCTGACCTTAATGAGAGAGACCGAGAAACAGAGGGCACAATTGACGCAGGTACTGCAGATCTTACAGATGGATCCACTAAATCCTCACCCCCGTCCGCTGCTGGTGGCCACTCAGCAGCATTCAACGTTTCTGAGGCAGGTTAGTTGTGGGGCAGTTTAAGGGATGTTGTCAAGTAATTAACATATTCCTGCTATGTTTAATTTATATACAGAGGCAAATGCTGCATAGAGAGGTCTTTCTTTTGACGAAACCTTGCAGAACAATTTTGTTCCACAAATTCATTGTGGTCTTGAATCAGGCCCTTCTGCAAAGTGATTGCCTACTGGATCTATTTGCATATTAACTCCATCATAAGATACTGACGCAAAAATCAAAATTTATTTTGGGGTGTTTTCCAGGAGAAAAACCCTCCCTTTCTCCTTAGGATTAATAAATGTATTCCAGCTCCCACAAACCAAATGATTTGGCTGGCCCAGTAAATTCTAATTGTACCACAGCACAATTTACAATTCACCTCATATAGACCTGAGATCAAGTTTTTCAAATTGAAGCTTCTTCTGATTGGCTCTCAGATAGATCCAGAAATTGCAGATTCCATGAAGTGAAGTTAAATCTGCATGTCAATGTTGGGCCTGATTCGTGTAGCTTTCGTGGCATCGAAATCAAATCTAAGCAGGCACTTATACATTTCCAGTGTTTAATGCTCCAGGTTGAAAATGGAGAGAAACATGATAAGATTTTTTTCTATATAGAAGGATATTGTCAAACTCTGATGCTATTTGAACTGGAGATCCGTGCAGTCACTTAATGTCCAGTACATCTTTGATACTGTCCGAGCTTCGATGAAGTATATTCACCAAGCGAAGACAATGAGTCCAATTGAAAGCTTTGCATTGTTGGTGACATGGGCGTACTTACCATAAACTAGTGTTATACCTGTTCTGTCATCAGAATCACTCTGCAGGAAAGGTTATTTTGCAGGGACTTTTTTCAGAATTATGCCTATTGCCCAGTCATATCTTTAATAAGTGAGCCACATAGCTCCATACAGCGAACACTATAGGCTGATCAGAAAAAGCAGCCGCCCAACTGATGATGCGGGGCAAGATGCTGAAGGATGTCACGCGCCAGCCAAGAATACAACATTCTGTTATGACGTTTAGTGCAGAAATGTGTAGTGTATATCATGGTTACGAAATGTATTGTTTATTGTACTAAAATAGGATGTGTTGTACTTGTTATTAATCGTAAACTTATGTGACATGTTCGGTGTATCTGTAGATGAATGTGCAGCTTTCCACTTGACTCATTTCTTTGTTTGGCCAGACTTGCATTCAGATTATTGATTATTCAATTTAGAATTCATGTAATACTTTCTTTCTGTGTCCGATTGTCACACATTACCGGGCAATAAATTAAATTTTCAACAATTTTTGATCTCTCAGATGTTAAAAGAAGTAGTTGTATGCTTTAGCACCTCTTGTAAACATTTCATCTTAAAAGAGCGTATTTACTCTGTAATGGTTATGGTGACTCCTAAAATTCTTCAGTAATTTTACTAAAACATTGTGTTAAATTAAGCCTTCTTTAAACATGAGCTCGTTAACAATAATTGGCTCATAGAATTGCAACTGAAGTGTTCTAGATTCAAACCTGCAGAATAGAATTTGTATCAGGTCTGGCTCGAGGCAAGTGGAGCTCTTTTGTAGAGTTAATATGATTTCTCAACAGAGAGCGGTGAAAGATCATTCTCCTCAGCCATTAGCTGTTGTAAATGTCACTCACATATTGACAATCCCACATTCATCAGCCATTGGTTGATTGTAACTGTCATTTATGATGTATGGAGTTTTGCCACTGAATTGACATACTGATATTTCGTTGGTGGAACAGTCAGATGAGTCCATACAAGAGCATTTCTCTTCCAGTGCAGTGCATAGACAGTGGCATGGAGCATTCGTTCTTTGCAGTGCAGCTGCTTCCATTTACTGCTGTAAACAGCGGCAGGGTGACAGCTGGACACTAGTGCACAGTGCAGGTACAGCTGTTGCTTGCTGACGTTGCTGACAGCTGCTGCGCCTGTCTCCCAATCTGCTGCTTGTGTTCCCCTTCCCCTGCCTTAGCCCACTGCCCGAGACAAGTTTGCCTCTTTTTCTCCCTATGTCTCCCCATCTCCAGGTGGTGCCTCTGTGGCGCATTCAACCATCTGTGTCCAAATTAGTCTGAACCCACACTCCATCTCTCTGCGGAGCCAGCGATATTAACCAGATTCAATATGTGTCCAGCTTTGGGCTCCCCAAAGCAGCCAAGGCATAACATAGAGCATCTTGAATGTGATCCTGGCCTCAGCTGGGAGATAGTGGAGAGCTTCCAGTACTAGTTTGATGCGGTCACCTGTCTGCAGGCTCAGTCGCATCCTTGTGATTGTTTATAAAAATCTTAGGAATACCTTATCAAATCCATTGCAGAAGTGTAGACACCCCATGATAAGACATCTTGTTTGTTCAATTCAGTGAGAGATTTACTCAAGAGGAAGAATTTTCCTTGGATTGAAGAGTTGCATGTTGACTCGCTTTACTGTGGCACTCATTTGAGCTGTGGATGAATGATCTAAGTCAAACAGCCTCCCCAGATTCTTAAGAGGGCTTGAAGGTGGCTCTTAGGCTTGTGGTGGTGGTGGGGTGTAGATTGACTCTTCGAGTTGATGAAGACTTTGTTGTTGATGACATAATCTGGAAATGAGACCGATACTGGTGTAGTAGATGGGCACTGGGGGACACAGTGAGCAACAGTGGTCAATATGTACTTCTTGCCTCTGATTACAAAGGTAAGAGCCGGTCCACTTTAAAGCATTACCATATATCCCGTACCTATACGTCCGTCTGCTGAGTCGTAAGATGCAGAAAGATCACGTATGATCCAAGCTGCTTTCTGTCGTTCAGTTGTTCATCAGGTGTGATGACAAATTACTGATTCCAGAAAAGACAGATTCTATATAATTTTAGATAGGTGTAGGGGTGTGCAGGGGAATGGTTGTTGGGTATTTGATTTTTCACTCTTTTTTTATTTAGAAGACCTCAGCAAGTTCTGACAATGGTGCAGGATATCGTAAGTGTATTTTATTGCTTCCAGGTTGATATGTTCCTAAAACATGTTGAGGATGACCCTTGGTTTATGTTAGGAGTCTTCTAAGCATTTAGACTTTTCTGCTCCTCTTGCAGACACATATCTGATTCATGCCATCTTCATTCCAGCTTTATGCATTGTTCTTTCCAACTCAAACAGATAATGTGTAAACCACTAGTCTTTGCGTTTCCTCATTCTTTGTTGTGCAATTTTGTTCAATGTGCTAGTAATAATGTAGTAGATATTCCTAATAGGAATGTAAGATCATTCTTAGTAGCTGGTATTGGTCTGGGCTTTGTATTGGTCATCAAAATGGTGCTTGTGTTGTCCTTCAGAAGGTACCTGGTTGTTCCAATTTGCATATGGATAATTCCTGCCTGAGGTGACATGGTGGGCACAGAAAATGATGAACTGCAATGCGGCCCTGGAGTAATTATTAGTACCTGAGATTAATTCAATCATTCCATCCTTCACTTTTTTGTTTTCCTCATTAAGGTTTCTAAGCTGGACTTTCGGTTCATCTTTTTTGTTTTTTCGTGGGACATATCTTATGTTCAAGTATACTGGGTAGATAAAGAAGTGGTCTGGCCGGAGAGGTCACAGAATTTAGCTCTTTGTAATCTAATTCATAATTGATTTTATGCCCACTATGGGGCATATTATCAAGGGCCTTATCTCCGCTTTTTTGGCTTTAAAAGCCAAAAAAGCGGAGATAATGTTTTCGCCCTATTAACAAGAGGGTGATAACATGCATTAGCGCATGTTAGCACCCTTTTACCCGACGCCTCCCTCTGCATCTCTAATGAGATGCAAAGTGGGCGTCACTGGGCAGAACAACCTTGTAAATATCGCTGATGTGCACATCGCGATATTTACAAGGAGGCCAGGCATTTTGCAGACGTTAGTTTTTGCGAAAACCGCGGTTTTCGCCAAAAACTAACGTCTGCAAAAATACTGACTTACCTATACTTTATATTGAAGGTGGATTATGCTGATACGACCACAGGGTCGTATCAGCAAGGTTATCGCCGTTTTCCATGGAACATCGCTGGAAAACCAGCGATGTTCCATGGAAAACAAGCTATCGCAGGAATAATTATCGCCATTGTGCTATGCGTTGTTAATACAGCGCTAGCATGGCGATAATTATCAGCGATAGCCGGCGATAACAATTCTCACGCTGAGAACGGCCAGCGATAATTATCGCTGGCCGTTGATAATATGCCCCTATGTGAGTATCACTTGGATATCCCACAGCATATTCACACTTGAACCACGCTCTGTTGCCCATCTGGGTAGGTAGGTGTAGTATATATACTCCATACAGATATGCTTGGTAAAATCTATGAGTGTGGCACAGCCCTCATTTTGGTTTTCTATGTCTTTGTGAAGTATTTTAAGTGCTTGGGAGACTATGTCATTAATAATATGGAGGATCCATCATTGAACCAATGTCAGATAGGCCTAACATGGGACACTCACTGTTAGTGATTGGATCATGTATATTAATTATGTGTCTTCAGCCATGGTGGGTGCTGATGAGCCACAGTAAGTCGCACCCATTGCACCCTTGCTGCAACCTGGTCGTGCCTGCTGAACATCACACTTACATGGCCACTGTCACTGCATCGGGCCGCCTTCTCTGAAGGGATGACTTGTATTCACCAGCCAGAGCTGCCAGATGCAGCCCCTCTGTGCTGAATACAACCTTGCTCTGCATGCTTCAGTCTCTCACTTTATGGACAGTCACCGCTTCTGCTGCTTGCTCTGATTTCATGGACTGGACCCTATAGCAAGAGTCTCCCAGTGCAGCCTCACTGTGGCCACTGCAAATCTGTCAATGTCCCTGCAGACTCATACATTTAAATCTGCTGTCACCACTTCACAGTTTTCTCATAGTACATGTGCTTCCAATTTATAGGTTTCATTTTTTGTCATGCTGCTGCTATTTTCACTTCCATTGGTTTGGTTACGTGCCTCTTCCTGGGCCGCGCTGTGCATTCTCTCTGTCCTCCATTTCTGCTTGTATTTGCTTTTCCTTCTTGCAAGCCTCTCTTTTTGCCACATCAGCGCCTCCCTGTTCACTTGCTCACACTCTACCTGCATTCACTCTCATTCTCTCCTACATCTGTATTTTGTTTCTCATGTCTCGTACAGTCTCCTCTAAATTTAGATCCATGTAGATCCGTCTCTTTGTAACACCCACCTTCTTCAAATCAAGACTGTTGGATGTACAGACAAACCTTGACAAACCAAGAGCTGGCTTTCCTTCTCGAGGATGAATGGTTGGCATGTGATACAAATCCACTTGCATCTCTGGTGGAGGCCAGATGGGGCCTGTGTCACAACTCTATTTGTCCTGCCCCCCCCCATACCCCACCACCACAGCTGCTGAATGCGCCAGGAGGCGACACAGAAAAAACAGACACTGCACCTTGCCATAAACATTAATCTGTCCAACTACCTTATGTACCAAAGCAGTGATGTTTATTTAAAACATATTTATATCTACACATAAACATTTTAAGCAAATGTGTGTGTGCGAGTGTGCGCACATATTCCTTTGTAGAATTTTATATGTGGCCCAATCTTTGCCTTCCCTAAAATTCAGTTCTAGAGATGCCATTGAAAAGATCTCTCTATCATTTTGTCCTTTTTTTCAAGCTTTTAATACATCAGCACAGTGGTGTACCATTCATGTACAGGCAGTAGTTGCTAATGCTCTTTTACCTTTTCCTACCACCTTGGCTGTGTCTTGTGGTGCCCCCTGTTGTGGTCCCTGTCCACCCATACTCCCTACTTTTCTGTGAAGGAGAGAAGCTTGCACTGCTGCTGCTCAGCTGTATATGCAATGGTGATCAGTATCCTTGCCGCCAACATAATGGTACACCCGCCTGATTTAAATTTGGGAAGACCTCATATGTAACCACGGTGAACACTACTCTGTCTCTGCCATGGTTACACCCCTTCGATGGCCCGACGAGGTAAGGGCCATTGGAAGTTGACCTTTATATCCGCCCACCTATTTTAGATGTGCAGACATACCGGTTCGTTTTTACTGCACGTCACCGCCAGGAAAACCCTGGTGGTAAGGGGCAGTGAAAACTGCGTAATGCCCCTTCGCCGTGGGAGATATCTCCAATGGGAAGGGGCATTATTTTTTATTTTCAAAAAGAAAATCCCACTTCAGAGTTTTTCTTTTTGAAAAAAATTTAAAGTTTGATGGACATCTCTGTCATGGTGATGGAGCCATTCGGCAATCTTAAAAAAAGCATTGACAGGAAAGGCCCTCACGGTGGTTCCGGCCAATGCTTCAGGAACGACTGTCGGCTTGGCGGTCATTTCTAAATTTGGCAGGTGGTTACTTCGTCAGGGCAACAGAGTAATTTACTCTCTTCCCTTGATGGAGTAAACTCCATCCGCCAACTAATAAATGAGGCCCTCAGTGTTTTCTCTTTATTTTCTGAAGCTCATTTGGTGATTTTCTTTGGAAAAAAGCATTTAAGCAGAAAGATTAGGGAAATGAGCTACTGATTTGATGACTCTACTGCATATTTGCGACTGGCCATGCCCCCTTGTGTATTCCATTCCTCAGTGTCCAGGATTATGTGCTGTGTTATATCTTCACTTTAATATCACACTAAATCCTGGATGTTGGCTTCTTGCAGTTCTCTCCTCTGCCACCAGAACTGTTGTCCTGAGGCAGGCTCTTGTACGCTTGTTTCAAATCATGAAACTCAGCCTGTTTTGAGCAAAATGGTGGAAAACCCACCCACCACAACAGTAGGTAGTTCCTTCAGTAAAAGTAATAAAATCAGTTCAAAGCAGCAGTGATGCCATTTTGTAGTGTTATAAATCAAAGCTGTGTATTACGATTTCCCAAATCAACCATTGTCATTTAATCGTTCTCGGAAGGGTTCATCAGCCCGGCCTTGATTTGACTTGCTACTTTCTCGTAGGTTGTAATGCCAAGTGCTTTCAACAATGGACTGCCTTACCCACTTTAGTACTGGATAATGAAGTGAGTTTACTCATCCACTGTACCATCAACCACTGGGATCATTAGTCTATGTGCAACTCTCAAACCAATGACACATCCACAGACAGGACCCTACGTATATTGATATATTAATGAAGTCTTACTGTCCTTATGGGTCCCTCACAACCACCTTCTGCCTCCATTAAAAGGGGAATTAGACCCACTCTAATCTCTCTTCTCGTCCAATCATCATCACCACCATCTTATCTGCTGTTGTCCTGCGCTCCCTCATATATGGGGCCAAAATGCACTTTCTGGCATAGCGCGTTCACTCTGGATTCACTGCAATGGAATAATAAGCAGATACTTTTTAATCAGGCTCAAAATGTTGAGGTCATCTATCCTCTTTGTAGGATAGTAGGAGCACTTCTTATCTTCTTTGCTGAGAAATCCTGGTCCCCCTCCCCCCGTAACTCTCAGGAGCGCCACCCCTCTCCAGTGTCGAAAAGTACAGGTGACCCATCCTCCTCAATCTCTCAGGAGCTCTTCCTACCTGCTGCATTGAGATGTCCCGGTCATACGAAAGGTAAGCCCAGATATGGGTCCAATAGCTCATTGGTCTTACGACTCTTACGTAGCTTAGCTGTTTGGGCTGGGCTCTACCTCTTGCAGCAGGGCCTAGGCTGATTTGCTTACAGATGATCACTTTTTCTTGCTACGAGGTGAGAAAAACCCCAGTGAGTAATTACCAGTGATGGAGATTAATTCAAGCATTCCATCCATCACTTTTTAGTTTTTCGCCTTGCACATAAAACCGTGTATAATTGGATCGTGCTGTATTTGGCATCCAAATGTATTCCACATGAATTATAAACTTAGAAAACATTGTGCCTCAGTTGCTGGTAACAAATTATGCCTACTCATTCAGGACCTCTGCTGGAAGAAGTAGAAGTACGGTAGGTTTAAGGATTAAGGGCCAGATGCATCAAGCATTTTTCTCCTCGCAAATGGGCCGATTCGCAGAATTGGCTCGTTTGTGATCGCAAAAAATGCTTTTGCGATGCATCAAACCCAATTTTGCGATTTGGTAACCTGTCACCGAATCGCAAAATGGGTTTGCGATTCGCTATTGGGAAGGGGCGTGTTTAGGGCGTCCCTGCCAAATAGCGAATCCTAACAGTATGCATGAATGTTTTGTGACCGTGAATGCGGTCGCAAAACATTCGCATATTACCACCTACTTCAAGTAGGTGGTAAGATATTCGCAAATGGGAAGGGGTCCCCAAGGGACCCCATTCCCTTTGTGAATGTTTGTAAAAGCATTTTTAAGAGCAGGCAGTGGTCTCACAGACCACTGCCTGGTCTTAAAAAATGAAAAGAAAACTTTTCATTTTTCTTTTTGTAAAGCATCTCGTTTTTCTTTAAGGAAAACAAGCTGCTTTACAACAAAAAAATGATTGCTTTATTTAAAAGCAATCACAGACATGGTGGTCTGCTGATCTCAGCAGGCCACCATCCCTGTGATTTTTGCGATTCCTAAACGGTCGCAAATTGCGACCTACCTCATTAATATTCATGAGGTAGGTCATTTGCGACTCCTTAGGAATCGCAGAAAGTGTACTGCACACTTTCATGCATGCCGTTTTGTGATTCCCTAATTGCGAATCGCAAAGATTTGCATTTAGGGAATCGCAAAACATTTTTTTGATGCATCTGGCCCTTAAAGATTTGGTCATCAAGCTCTGTTTTGACATTAATGATTATTTAATCCATTGTTAGGGATGAGAACAAGAACTTCTGTGGGCTCTTTTTTCTTGTGATACTGATTTACAGTTTCTAACCATTTAGGTTAGTGATACAATGTGCATGTCCCCTGTTAAATGTGTGCTGGTAAGCAGTACATTTGATTTTTGAAATCCACAAAGCTTTTTCTTATTCACACAATTGATAAAGGCATCTCTTTTAAAAACAGACTCAATAGGTTGCAAAGTTTAGTTGGCATCGAACAGTTTGTGAGCTAATGATATTGAACTGCACAGCTCGAGTTTGCATGTTTTGGTGATTCAAGTTGTCATCAGCTGGCAGGTGTATGAGGGCCACCTGGCAGGTTTTGGCAGCTTTGTTGTTAGAATATTAAGAGGTTTATCACAGCATCTCCAAGATCAATGACTGCCATTTTGAATCACAACTGTCTGTGATGTAAGAACGCCTATGGTGCAGGTTGCAGAGCAGATGCTGAAGGATGAGGTGAAAGTCTGCAGGATAGAAATGATTACCACACAATAAGCCACACATTTCTGTCTTCGTTTTAACTTTTGGGACTGGATGTGGACTTCAATGTTGGCTTTATCTTCTGTCTGCCTGACTTCTTGAAACTGGTTTGCAAATAAATATTAAAAAATTTCTTCTGTGGCTGGTGAACGTTCGCGAGGTAAGTGATGTTACTGCAGCTCAACATAGTAAGTTTCACTGTGTAATGCACTTGTCAAGCTTTAAATGTGGCGGTTTTCATTTTCTCTGACCACAGAGGCAAGCAATAGTAGCCATGAGTCGCGTGTTGGTCTAGCTGAAGGTTTGGACCCAGAGAAGAAGACCGTGATACCTCTTGTGGTCGTGTCGGCCCTGACGTTTCTCTGTCTTTTGGTTCTCGTGGGTATTCTCATCTACTGGAGGTAAGTTTGAGCTATGTACAGACTCATATGTTAATATGTATGCATACTGGGTGTTGCCTTATAAGTAAACAAAGGGGCTGGTTCTTTTAGGAGGCACTGCAACAAACAACCACTGCTGTCGCTGTGTATAGTGCCTTTAACAGTTGGTTCTGTGTGAACTCAGTTCTACAAATAGATGGTCTGATGTGAGCTCAGCTTTACATATAGATGTCCTGTGTGAGCTCAGTTCTACAGCTGGTCCTGTGTGAGCTCAGTTCTACATACAGATGGGGCTGTGTGAGTTCAGGCTCAGCTCACACACCTCCAACTGTGCTCAGTTCTTTGGGTTTTGTTTTTTGCTCATTTCTACAGATTGATGTTGCTGTGTGAGTTCAATTCGACAGTTACATGGCCATGCATGAGTTTGGTTCTACAGAGGGATGGTCCTGTGTGATCTCACTTATACAGAATGATTCTCCAGAGTGAGCACAGGTCTACAAATAGATGGTGCTGTGACAACTCAGTCGGACACGTAGTTGGTCCTGTGTTTGTCAGTTCAGCTAATGAGTGTTCCTGTTTAAGCCTAATTCCACAATTAGATGGCGCTGCTTGAGTTCAGTTCTACAGACTGATGATCATGTGTGACCTCCTCAGTTCTATAGAAATATGGTCATGTCAGCTCCGTCTTACAGATGACCCTCTGTATCTCAGTTCTACAGACAGACGGTCCTGTCAAGAGCACATTTCTACAGATAAATGACCCAGTTTAACTCAGTTCTACGGAGAGACATAGGCCTGTCAAAGGTCCATTCTGTGGAAAGGCAGCCGCCCTGTGTGAACTTAGTTCTACAGACAAATTGTCCTGTATGAGCTCAATTCTACAGACAGATGATCCTGTGTGATCTTAGTTCTACAGATTGATGGTCCCATGTGATGTAAGCTTCCCAGATAGTCCTGTGTGAGCGAAGGTCCTGTATGGCGTTCATTCTGTTCAGTTCTGCAGGGTGTTTTCCCTTTGTGAGCTAAGTTCTACCACAATATGGCCCTGCATGAGCTCAGCTTTACAGAAAAATAGCCCAGTTTTAATTCATTTCTGTAGACAGATAGTCTGGTGTGGTCAAAACTATAGATAGATAGCCCAGTGTTCTACAGACAAATGATCCTGTGCGAGCTCAGTTCAATAGATAGATGGTCCCATGTGACCTCAGATCTATAAATATATGGCAGCGTGAGTTCGGTTCTACAGCTACGCCTCTGTCTCCCAATTCTACAGTCAAGTGGCCCTGTGAAAAGACTCGATGGTACAGCTAAATGACCCAGCATTAACTCAGTTCTACTGACAGATGGCCTCTGTGACCTCCGTTCTATAGGTAGATAGAACTATGTGAACTCAGTTTTATAGATATATGTTCAAGTGGGTTTAGTTCTTCAGACTGTCCTCTGTATCTCGGTTGTACAGACAGATGGACTTGTGCGAGAGCTCAATTATGCAGAAAATTTGGCCCAATTCTACTGAGAGAGAGATAGGCTTCTGAAAGGTCAATTCAGTCGATAGATAGCCATGTGTGTACTCAGTTCTACATTCAAATGGTCCTGTATGAGTCCTGTATGAGCTCCTGTATGACCCTATGTGATCTTAGTTCTGTAGACTGATGGTCTTGTGTGAACTCATTTTTACAGATGGTCACGTGTGAGCGAAGATCTAATTATGATCCTGCTCAGTTCTGCAGCTCCTATGCCCTGTTTGAGTCGTTCAACCAACCGATGCCCCTGTATGAGCTCAGTTTTACGGAAATAATTGGTCCAGTATTAATTCTTCTCTGCAGACAGATGGTCCTGTGTGAGGCTAAGCAAGAATGGTATCGCCTAACTGTGTGTGCAGCTGATAAAACTGGGAATGACTCAGGCAGAGTTTTCACTACATATCAGCCATGGCCCGTGCAGGTAAGAGCGATGGGGCAGGTGGGGGGGATCTCGACAGACGATGACGAGGGATAATTAAATACATAATTAATTTTCCCTTATCATCGTCCTTCGAAATCCCCCCCCCCCTCTCCCCCACCAGGCCCCACTACTCTTACCTGCATGGGCCGTGGCTGCTACATATTTGTGGTTCAACAGTGGCCTGCAGTATGAGAGTCAGGCGCTTCCTAAGATGATCTACGCATGGACCACGGGCATCGCTATCATTAGTGGAGCAGGTGCCGTGGTACCGGGTCTATAGTTCTAATGGACCTGCTGCACTCCAACTATCGCTGCTGTTAACATTCAACTGAGGGGGTAAGTTCCCCTTTTCTTTATTTCATTGGGACCCTTGACACCCTAGCTATGTCACTGCCTTGGAAGCGCTTCCTACGTAAAGACTCATTTTAAAATGTATGACTATATTTCATATGAGCTTCACTGAGCACGTAATTAAGGGGGTCACCACTGCTTCTCTGACTTTGAAGGAACACATTATGAAAATACTGCCCCCACTCATCTAAATATGTGCCCAAGATTATATTTGAAATGAACCCTCAGAGTGTGCAGAGTGCGCCTGGGTGCTCCTTTGAGCTCTCTTCAGCACAGAGTGCATGACTTTAGGCAGCAGTGAGTGAGGACTGCCCCTTAAATGGGTCTAATGCACATGCTACCGTCTGACATTGCATGTATGCAGGAGGCCATTTAGCGAAACCCTCTGGAAATAGTTGGGTGTGCCCATCACCCTAAAGTGGGCAATCACAGACTTCAGTGAAGACACTCAACAAAGGAAGCCATTGCCATGGAGTCAGGCGGAGGCAGGTAGGGTTGGAGAGTGTGGAGAAGGCAGTGATGGTGCACAGGGGTGGGAGCTTTGCACTGTCGAGTTAGGCAGAGTGGGGAAATGGGAGGTAGTCACATATAGGAGTGGGACTGAGGCTCTTAAGTGAGACAGAGTTGGAGAATGGTGTATAGGCCACACGCGGGGTGGGAGTCAGGATCTGAACTTAGGCAGAGATGGAGAATGGGTGCTGACTGCACACAAGGGTAGGAGCCAGGCTTTGAAGTCAGACAGAGTTGGAGCCCGGGTAGTGAACGCACACATGGGTGAGAGTCGAGTTTGGTAAAGTCAGGCAGAGGCAGTTCAAGTTCAAGTTTATTTGATTTAGTTCTCACCTGAGAACCAATAATATTCAATACATGATATAAAATTTTAAACAGTTTGTTAAAAAAAAAGGTTTTCATTCTAATACAAAGTTAAAATAGGTTTTAAAAATGTATATAAATTGTAGCAAACAAACTCATTTGGCGGAGCCTTACATAGTGTGATCAATTCCTGTACGGAGTTGATTCTACATTTTATATAAATTGGTTGTAGAAACCTTTTTCTTGCCTTTACCATTGTCGCATTTGGGCAAGTGAACAACAAATGTTCCAAGTCCTGCTCCCCACCATTACACAAATTACAAAAAATACTTGATTTTTCTTTTGGTAGCCACCTATATGTAAAAGATTTTAAAGGAAGTGTCCCAAATCGAAGCAGTACAATCGATCTCCTGACCCCATGCTTTAAATTAAAATTAATATACTGTTGTGTTTTCTTAAAAACCATAGTTTCTGCAAATTTTTTATATAACGACAATTTAGCGCAGTGTTGAGAGTCAAGATCAAAGCTGAGTCTTGGAGGAAAGTGTTTTAAAAAGAGCTTCAGCTGAGCAGGAGTCCATGACTGTAACAAATTAATATTAACATTAGATAACTTAAAAGCAGTTAAAAGATTCCTTGAAAATACATGTTTTGCAGATTCTTTTTCAAATGACTCTGTTTTAAGTAGAGATCGAAGCGTTCCTTCTTCAGCATGGAGGAGGTTAGATGCCCATCTAATGATATTGGTAATTCCTCTGGCAGAGGCAGTTAATTGAGGAGAATGTATAAATGGAGTGATCATACACAAAGGGGTGTAGTAGTATATTCTTGAGTCAGAGAAGGCAGGCAGGAAGACGAATGGGAAGTGATCCCAAACATGGTTGTGAATAGGGCAATGTAGAGTCAGGCAGGGTAAGAGAATGGAGCATGCGGTTTATTGCACACAGTGACAGGAGTCAGACAGTCATCATACCTGCAGACCTAAGTGCCTCCGCATGGGCCTCGTCAACATTCTATCTTCCCTATGGACAAAATCTCAAACTTTGCCTCTAAAACACTATGCATTCCCCCTAGGTCAAGTCTTGCCCCGTCGTGCCTCCACCAAGATAGTTGGCTCCCTGCCAAGAACAGGCCTTTCCTTTTACTTACTCTAGAATATAAAGCAGTTAATGGCAAATCCTCCAACATCCTATCAACTTTTTTAGCCCTCTGTTTTGAGATAAGCAACCTACAATCTGCCAATCAGAATATTTTAGTCTCAGCCAAACAGCCCTGTGCAGCAACCAGATTAAAGTCCGAGTAAGTGGACCCTTCCCCTGGAAACCACTTTGACGAGCTATTTGTGCAAGCTCCTCTTTCCAAGGTGTTTAAAACAACCCTGACGAGTCAACTCCTGTTACTAGAAAGCAACACTGACCTCTACATTTCTCTTGGATGCAAATATCTAAATGCATACATATGTTTCTTATTAGAAATAGAAATGTACCAAACTGTCCAAATGACCTACTTTTGGTCTATGTTACCCATGCTCTGTGTTTTATGATCATGCTGTATACCTCTAATGTTCTTTTGCACATTTCTGCTCGAAATGCTATGACCACCAATAAAGTGGTGGGTGATCACTCCTTGTGGATTCCCGTAGATCTGGGACGTAGGGGCAATGGAGTTACTGCAAAAAAGGCTGGAAGTTGGACGCTGCAGAGAGAGGCAGAGACAGGTAGAGTTGAACTGGTTGATCGCACAGAGGGGTGAGAGTCAAATACTTTGGAGTCCGACAGAGAAGAGTGGAGGTCAAAAATGAGAAGACGGGGTGATTCCACATGGGGGGAGTCACGCACTGTGGAGTCCAGCAGAGTTGGAGAATGTGGGGAATAGGATTTATTGCACACAGGGGTGAAGGTTGCACACCACAGATTCAGACAGAAGGGCAGAAGTAGAGAACAGATTATTACTCACAGGGGTGAGAGTCGAGTCACATGCTGCAAAGACTGTGGCATACCCTTAACCACTGATTTGCATATGGCTGGGTCCAAATTGGGGTAACATAGTAAGCAAAATAACAATGGATTATACCCAAATCTGTGACTGGGGGTGAGTGTTTGAAAAGTTTCAACACTACGTCCATCATTTTATTTAGTGATGTTGCTATGTGCGCCCTAGGTGGCTAAGGATATGCCCAGACATGGGTCCCTTGCTCGCTGCACAACTGGATTCAAGCTATCCTGGCTGATGAGGGGTGTTACCCCGAAACCGGTCCCAGGATGCTTGTTTCAGGTCCAGGGAGGACCTGGCTTGGCAGTTCGAGCTGGACTGTTCCCATGAGGAACAGGGTCAAGGCTGATTTGCATATGGCTGGGTCCAAACTGGGGTGGCGTGCTGAGCAGAATAACAATGGATTTAACCCAGATCTGTGACTGGGGGTGAGTGTTTAAAAGTTTCAACACTCCGTCCATCATTTTATTTTGTGATGTTGAAAAAAGCATTATAATCTAATGACAAACACCCAAGTGCCACATTTTCACTTCTGATTTTCCTCCTGCGAAGAAATGCGCATTTGGCATGTCAAACAGGCTTTCTTTCTTTCAAGGCCAGTATTGAGCTAAATGATTTTGTCAGAGTCTGTTTTCTTGGCACGCCCTTGGCAGCTCTGTACGTGTGCTTTTTAATTAGACAGAAATTAACACAACCTCATGGCAGGAGTTGTACTGTTCTACCTTCAAGCGTTCATCCAGGCTATACTGGTGCAAGCTCAGACTGACAATGTTACGGCCTCACCTCCCCTCTCCTTCAGTGCAGAGCACGCGGCGCCGGAGCGTGCAGAGAGCACGCGGCGCCGGAGCGTGCAGAGAGCGCGAGGCCCTGGATCCTCCTGCTCGCAGCCAGCAGCACCTGTGTTGTGACTTACCTGTTCGGGGCTTTCGTTTGACAGACGTGGTGGATGAGACGTGCAAATGAAATACTCCTCCAGGCTGTTGAATGATGGGACCTACATCTGGGAGCGTAAAATCTGTGTTACTTTTTGCATTTAATTGAGTGATAATTAGCAGGAAATACAGTTATCAACACTTAGCGCTTCGTCAGGAGAGCGGTCACCTCCTCTACTGAACAGATGGTATCTTGGTGAAATCTTGTCATACCTACTAAATAATTTACTTCCAATTTTACAGATGTTTCAGCTTCATACTGCTTGTTAAAAATATCATTTCTAAAGGGACTTCCTTCTTTCACTTGTATTTCAAATCATTTACGGTGTCGGTGCGAAGGATTGAACATGTAGATTGGCACATTCATCGCTATTTTGTTTACTCTCAATTTTGGACTCGTTGCATTTTTCGGGGACAAAATATACAGTTTCATTCAGGGATGTACAAAAGCAAAGTAGGACTAGGCAGCCACAAGGAGATCTCCCATATTACCCTAAAGGTAGCATGTGATTCTGTCCTAGCAGAGATGAGTAAGTGTTGAGGCAGCAAAATATCAGTTTACATAGGGGTGCAAAAGTCCTTGCGCCGGCTCTGGTTTCATCACACCTGCAATAGCGGAGCATTTACGAAGAGGAATGAAGAAGAGAAGGACATTTTCCACACTGGTCATCAGTAATCAGTAAAGTTAGCCAGATCCCTTAAGTACCACACCCTCTGCCAGTAGCTAGGCAGGCACATTGTAGTGCAATGGAGGCCGCAACACAGAGACATGACCTGGTTCATGCAGAGACATGACTTGTCTTCAGCTGGTTCATGCAGAGACATGACTTGTCTTCAGCTGGTTCATGCAGAGACATGACTTGTCTTCAGCTGGTTCATGCAGAGACATGACTTGTCTTCAGCTGGTTCATGCAGAGATATGACTTGTCTTCAGCTGGTTCATGCAGAGACATGACTTGTCTTCAGCTGGTTCATGCAGAGACATGACTGGTCATCAAGTGGTTCATGCAGAGACATGACTTGTCTTCAGCTAGTTCATGCAGAGACATGACTTGTCTTCAGCTGGTTCATGCAGAGATATGGCTTGTCTTCAGCGTGTTCATGCAGAGATTTGACTTGTCTTCAGCTGGCTCATGCAGAGACATGACTTGTCTTCAGCTGGTTCATGCAGAGACATGACTTGTCTTCAGCTGGTTCATGCAGAGACATGACTTGTCTTCAGCTGGTTCATGCAGAGACATGACTTGTCTTCAGCTGGCTCATGCAGAGATATGACTTGTCTTCAGCTGGTTCATGCAGAGACATGACTTGTCTTCAGCTGGTTCATGCAGAGACATGACTTGTCTTCAGCTGGTTCATGCAGAGACATGACTTGTCTTCAGCTGGCTCATGCAGAGATATGACTTGTCTTCAGCTGGTTCATGCAGAGATATGGCTTGTCTTCAGCGTGTTCATGCAGAGACATGGCTTGTCTTCAGCTGGTTCATGCAGAGACATGACTTGTCTTCAGCTGGTTCATGCAGAGATATGACTTGTCTTCAGCTGGTTCATGCAGAGACATGGCCTGCCTTCAGCTGGTTCATGCAGAGACATGACTTGTCTTCAGCTGGTTCATGCAGAGACATGACTTGTCTTCAGCTGGTTCATGCAGAGACATGACTTGTCTTCAGCTGGTTCATGCAGAGACATGACTTGTCTTCAGCTGGTTCATGCAGAGATATGACTTGTCTTCAGCTGGTTCATGCAGAGATATGACTTGTCTTCAGCTGGTTCATGCAGAGACATGACTTGTCTTCAGCTGGTTCATGCAGAGACATGACTTGTCTTCAGCTGGTTCATGCAGAGATATGGCCTGCCTTCAGCTGGTTCATGCAGAGACATGACTTGTCTTCAGCTGGTTCATGCAGAGACATGACTTGTCTTCAGCTGGTTCATGCAGAGACATGACTTGTCTTCAGCTGGTTCATGCAGAGACATGGCCTGCCTTCAGCTGGTTCATGCAGAGACATGACTTGTCTTCAGCTGGTTCATGCAGAGACATGACTTGTCTTCAGCTGGTTCATGCAGAGATATGACTTGTCTTCAGCTGGTTCATGCAGAGATATGACTTGTCTTCAGCTGGTTCATGCAGAGATATGACTTGTCTTCAGCTGGTTCATGCAGAGATATGACTTGTCTTCAGCTGGTTCATGCAGAGACATGACTTGTCTTCAGCTGGTTCATGCAGAGACATGACTTGTCTTCAGCTGGTTCATGCAGAGATATGGCCTGCCTTCAGGTGGTTCATGCAGAGACATGACTTGTCTTCAGCTGGTTCATGCAGAGACATGACTTGTCTTCAGCTGGTTCATGCAGAGACATGGCCTGCCTTCAGCTGGTTCATGCAGAGACATGACTTGTCTTCAGCTGGTTCATGCAGAGACATGACTTGTCTTCAGCTGGTTCATGCAGAGACATGGCCTGCCTTCAGCTGGTTCATGCAGAGACATGACTTGTCTTCAGCTGGTTCATGCAGAGACATGACTTGTCTTCAGCTGGTTCATGCAGAGATATGACTTGTCTTCAGCTGGTTCATGCAGAGATATGACTTGTCTTCAGCTGGTTCATGCAGAGATATGACTTGTCTTCAGCTGGTTCATGCAGAGATATGACTTGTCTTCAGCTGGTTCATGCAGAGACATGACTTGTCTTCAGCTGGTTCATGCAGAGACATGACTTGTCTTCAGCTGGTTCATGCAGAGATATGGCCTGCCTTCAGGTGGTTCATGCAGAGACATGACTTGTCTTCAGCTGGTTCATGCAGAGACATGACTTGTCTTCAGCTGGTTCATGCAGAGACATGGCCTGCCTTCAGCTGGTTCATGCAGAGACATGACTTGTCTTCAGCTGGTTCATGCAGAGACATGACTTGTCTTCAGCTGGTTCATGCAGAGACATGGCCTGCCTTCAGCTGGTTCATGCAGAGACATGACTTGTCTTCAGCTGGTTCATGCAGAGACATGACTTGTCTTCAGCTGGTTCATGCAGAGACATGGCTTGTCTTCAGCTGGTTCATGCAGAGACATGGCCTGTCTTCAGCGTGTTCATGCAGAGACATGACTTGTCTTCAGCTGGTTCATGCAGAGACATGACTTGTCTTCAGCTGGCTCATGCAGAGACATGACTTGTCTTCAGCTGGTTCATGCAGAGACATGACTTGTCTTCAGCTGGTTCATGCAGAGATATGACTTGTCTTCAGCTGCTTCATGCAGAGACATGGCCTGTCTTCAGCGTGTTCATGCAGGGACATGACTTGTCTTCAGCTGGTTCATGCAGAGACATGACTTGTCTTCAGCTGGTTCATGCAGAGACATGACTTGTCTTCAGCTGGTTCATGCAGAGATATGACTTGTCTTCAGCTGCTTCATGCAGAGACATGGCCTGTCTTCAGCGTGTTCATGCAGGGACATGACTTGTCTTCAGCTGGTTCATGCAGAGACATGACTTGTCTTCAGCTGGTTCATGCAGAGACATGACTTGTCTTCAGCTGGCTCATGCAGAGATATGACTTGTCTTCAGCTGGTTCATGCAGAGACATGGCCTGCCTTCAGCTGGTTCATGCAGAGACATGACTTGTCTTCAGCTGGTTCATGCAGAGACATGGCCTGCCTTCAGCTGGTTCATGCAAAGAGACAAGACCTACTATTATGTTCTTCATGCCCCCGAGACATGACCTTCCTTTGGGTGGTTCATTTTCAGAGACAAAACATAAAGCCATCTGTTCTTACTCTTGCACAGCCCAGACTCTCATTAAACCTCGGTGCTGCTCACAACACTGCATCCCCTCAGTGAAGAAGGACTGCAGCGTCAGAGCCCACGACATAGAGGCATGGCCTTCCTTCATCTGGATCATGATCATTGAATCCAGCAGCTCCTGTCCTTCCCTTTGTCTCTGCAGTGCATTCGTTCTGTCCTTTCAGTGCTTTGAAAGCACTGGTTCTCCTATCCCTTGTGCTGTTGCACTTTTTTATGTCTATGGACTTCACTGCTTTGACTCTGTTGTTTCTGTACGTCGCTGCATTGGGTGTCCTGTTCTTCTTGGAACTGCGATGGATCTCTTGCCGGTCGGTCGACATATGCACTCCACTGACTGCATCGATTCCCCTCTCCTTCGTCCTGCACGTGCACTGCGTTGGTTCTCTGGCCCTTCGTTTAGTCTTTGCACTGCGTTGGTTCTCCTGTCCATTTGTATCCCTGAATGTATTTGTTTGCCTTCTTTCTGTGTTTGCATTGGCTTGAATGTCCCTTTTGAGCTTTCACTGCATCGTTCTTTAGAAAATATGCATTTTCAGAAACTGAAATACGCTCCACGACTTACAATTTGCATACACGTGGAAAATGCGTAAGAAACGTTTGGGACCCGAGTCCAGCGCGTTGAATGCACCCTCGAATCGATAACGACAGATTCCGCCACATTTTACACTCATCGTTCAGGGTTTGAACTGCATTTCCACGACCCTCATCCGTTTTCACCAGTCCAGCTGGCTGACCTCTCACTTGTCCCCGAGAAACTGTCAGCGTGTTTAAACCTAAGAACCTCCCACTTCTGAATACTTGAGTGAGCGCAATAGTTGCTTCCAGTCATGGCTCTTCGTAATAATGGCAAGTCAGTTCCCGAATGAGCGCCATTTCTTAATACCCATAAACAGCGTCTCATCTGCGGTGAGTGTAAATCAAATTCAATCCCGAAAGTCACGCAGCTGGCCACCAGATGGCAGTGTTAGATCCTTCAAATAAAAGAATGTCTAGCAAGCACTGGTGCGCGGGTGGTTTCCCAATCCTCTTTTTAGAGCATTCCCGCCTTTGAAGCCCCAAATCTGTCCTTCTGCCACAGAAGAGAATAAAGATACTGGTTAGTATGTGGGATGGCGTGACTCTCGAGAATGTAAAAGTTTGCTGCATATACCTGAGCTGAATGACGCGCTTTAGTAAAAGAACACACGAGTGTAAACCGTTGCGCAGTGTGTGAAAAAATATAAGCGCAGAGGCCCCAAATCAGTGCTTAATTTGAGCTGGTGGTTGCCGTTGGGGGCCACTGGCGCTCATTTTTGGGGACTTGCGGTTATTTTTCATTAACAGGCCTTTCTTAAGAGCAAGAGAGGGGAAAAAACACACAGTAAAGAAGGAGGAAGAGAAAGAAAGAAAAAACGGAATAAAGGTAGAAAGGAGGAATCTCGGAGAGATTTATAAAGGGGAAGGGGTTTGAAGAATACACAGCCTTGGTATTTGGCGCCCTGACTTTACTAGCGCCGACCGTGCGCATCTGAGCACATTTTTTTGGCACCAGCACTCATTGTTCCACAAATGAAGCACTCCCAAAGTTCTTCTTAAGAGCTGGCCTTCTCACTGCCGAACGCCCCGGTTTGCCAAATACGAAAAAAAGTCAAATTATAATTTCTTGTTTGATTAGTTAAAATCATCAATACAAATCTTAACCATCATCATAAAACATATTTCATGGGCTAGCAAGAGGTTCTATGAGAATCCTGGAACTTTCAGGTAGGGTTCAGATATAATTTAAAGCATACACAATATGCAAGTGAACCCCTCTAGGATTGTGACATCCTCAAATCAGTCAAGCAATCTAACGTAGTGTAAGACAGTGCGTCTAAGACCCTTTCTTGAATGAGCTTAAAATATTTTATTTTTAAAGCCTGTAGCGGGCTAAGACCATAGTGTCTGAGGAGGTAAGGCAAAGTGATATAGCCTCCTTACAAGTACGGCACCTGCATGATAAAAAGAGAGGTTTCAAGAGCAATAGCGGCCGACACTGCGCTCGGGTGGAGGGCCGGGGGGGAGCGCAGTGTCGCGGGGGGTGTCCCGGGGGGTCGCGGGAATTTGTTTTTTTTATTAAACTTACCTTTCCGCCGAGTCCCGCGTCTTCTCGGCTCCTGCTCTCCTGCCTCCGACAGGAACAGGAAGCAGGCAGCCAGGCTCCCTCCCCTAAGCCAATCACAACGCTGCAAGCAGCGTTGTGATTGGTCGGGACGGCGCCCAGCCAGGGGCAAATGGGGTGGGCATGTTCTCCATGCAGGCTGCAATGCAGCCTGCATGGAGAAGGGGAGAGTGTGCATGACTGGTTTGGGCGGCCCATGAGGGCCGACCAAACAGTCTTTGCACACTCAGGAGTGGGCAAAACCACTCTTCCCCTGCCCAAAGAGCAGAGCAGCCCCGCCCACCCGCCCGCCCGCCCGCAATGCGCAAAGCAAACATAAAATGGTAATAACTAAAAGTTATTACCATTTTATGTTTTGGCTTTCTCGCACTGCAAGAAAGCAGTGGGGCAATGCTCCTCCGCCCTAGTGGAGGAGCCGCCCCTGTTCAAGAGGGTGAGTCATGAAGTAGGTGAGTAAAGGACTCATCATCAAGAAAACTTTTTTTGGCCAATAAAGACCATAAAAGCACATAAAACAGTAAATGCTAAAATCACAATCAATGCATGACGGTTAAGGAAGACAGACCAGCAATCCCGATACAAATTCCAAATTATGAATATATAAAACCATCTGAAACCTTTGATAGAAACAATCGGAAAGGGCATAAATAGTGATGCTTCAAGAATGCGGAGCCTACGTTATAAAAAAGCATATAAAGTGCAAATAGTATTGTGCAGAGCCTTAAAGTGCATATATCTATAAAATGACCCATGATTAAAACATGTATAGTTCGTCTCAGCATGAAGACAAAAGGAGCACATTATTCCTTAAACAGCTTCTTCCTCTGTCTTAGTGCTCCAGAAAGAAGGCTGGCAACTCCAACACAGATCAGGGGCGAAGGCAGCATTTGTAGGTATGTCAAAGCGGGCCTCACTAGTGCAAAATTGCAACTCCTTAGTTACAGTAAAAATCACAGAAAAAAATCAAATGTAGGACATCTTGTTCAGAAAAATGATCACAGGGGCAAGGCTGTAGGGCGCCTGGCTTTACAAAACCTCTGGGAACAGCTAAGCACCAATGAATAAGGTTAAATCTAAATTTGGTTCGGAGAAAACGGTGGTGGGGATTATTAATATAAGACCAGTAGAGTTGCCCCGAGGGCCCTGCACTCAGTATTAAGTATTGTCCTATTGTGGGCTTGGTGAGTTCCTTATCTTCCTTTGCCCCCACCCTCCTAACCAAGAACGTATTTTTAATATCACTCAGCTCTCTAGGGCACAGCTGCCTATGGTCGGCGAACAGCTCGGGGCGCCCTAAACCCTTTAGCTGCTCCAGGACATAGCCCAGCCAAGGAGTAAAGGACTCGTTCTTGTAATCGCAGATTCTGCACTTTGGAGTTAGTTTTGATCTCTATCTCCATGTATCTCCATTGAGGTTGGACATCTTTGATCATGAGAGCCAAAAGGCTTGCAATCAGGATGTTTCTCCACCATTCCCTACTTAGTGGAACTTTCAGGTAGTGTTGCAGACTTTTGGTATCCTTCCTACATACTCTCCTGCTTTTAATAAGGCTATATTTCATATTTTCATTTGTTTTATCTTTCCTGTAGGTCCTATTGGCTTTTCATAGGGCTGCTTTGCTTCTTCTGAGCTCTTTGTGAAACCAGGGTTTTTTATTCGTGCAACAAGGATGGTGATTTTGTTTGAATTCGGGGTTTCGACCTTTGCTCACTAATGACATATGAATGAAAGCAATTGTGTCTGTCCATCTCAGTTTGTGATATCCCTGATCATTTTAGAGCTTAACTGAGTTAGTATTCGGTCTGAGTCTGTTTGCCATCATTTAAACTGCTCTTCTGTTAGTTGACACAATTTTATTCTCTTCATCACTATGGACTTTTCTTCACCGTTTAAGGAGCCAATTATTGGTTGACTTATCCGAGCTCCATATGTAGTCATAGTGTGCTACTAATGGGAAGTGATCATTTTCACTTCGCTGCATGCATACAGTGCATGCTAAAAAGACGTAGTCCAAGATGTAGTCCAAGGTGGACCCCTTGTTGTGGGTACTTGAACGGTTTCTGGAATGTAGTTCCTGAAGGGAGAAGAGATTGTGAGCCTGCAGTATGTGTGACAGTTTTTACTGTCGTTCTGGTTGGCCAGTTGAATGCAAATTCTTTGATGACAGATTTTTCAGATAAAGTCACCCGTAAGCCGAATCTCGTTTGTTGGAAATCTACATACCCTGTCCTCCAAAGACTCACAGAATGTGTTAATTGTTTCCTCTTTGGATCCTTTAGATAAATTTACATAGATGTTCAATATAAGTAATGGCTTAGATAATTGACCTATTTGAACTCTTCCCCTGTTTAGCACTTGAAATGTTGAGTTTTGTTCAATCATTTTTGCTTTTACATTCAGTGCTGTCGATATGTAAGTCGATATGTAAGTCGGTAGGCCCTCGGATGGTCTTCCGTATGGGCTATGTTTGTCTTCTGGTTGAAATAGTTCCTGGTATCCGTCTAATGGCAGTGAACTCTGACTCCAGGTTTCTTGGATGCAAATTACATACCCTGTCTTAATAAAGTCTAAAGAATCTGGGTTCTGTATAGTTTGCTTTAGTCTCACCACGTTCCATGATATTAAAGTTAGTTGGTTCGGTGACGCCCGTTTGACCTGGTTGGAGTGAGGATCGGCGTTAGGTATGTGACTGACTCTCTGTTAATAATGAAGACACCAACCAGCCCTAATCCATCTCTGGTAGTTCGTTGTCTAATTTTGTCAAGACACATTTCCTGTGATTGCTCGCGCTAAGGTGGACGCGTAATTCTAGCACCATAGTTAGAATGTTGGAGGTGTACTCTATTGTGCCTTTTAGAATGCTGTCCCCTTTTGGTCATTGATCTATGTCTCCGTGTGTATTCAAGAGTATAGACGGTTATCTCTCAGGTTCCACAGGCTTAATATCTATGCCCCACTGTGCAGACATGCGCTTCTCCGCTAGGACGAGCGTTGCCATGACCCTTGAGGACCAGGACACTATTGTTGATTAGTTTCCTGGTGAAGTTGCTGTAGGCAGCGAAGCAAATTCAGTTTACGCCGTCTGATTTTATGTGCCTTAGTGTTGGAACGTGCTGTAGTAAACGTAGTATATTTGCTCTGTTCAGCATGTCTTGCCTACCTCTTGAAATATAGTTGAGACTAAATATTGCTTCCTGGAGATGGTTCTCTGGTGGTTCTGTGTCCCATTGGAGATGCTCTCACTTCCAGTACAGGAATCTGATCGCTCGCTTTGCAAATGGGATGTGGAGGGCCCGGGAGTGTGGTCGCTACCAGCTCTCCTTGTACAAGGTGTGATTACTGTCATGGGTTGTGGACTTAGTGTGCTGAGCACTTTAGGAGCCGATGAGACTGGTACTGTTTGGCAAGTTGTCAAAATAGAGCTCACTGTTGCAGGTGGGTGTGGCCCTTCCTTGCCGATGATTGGGTCAAACTTTTTCTGCTGCATCATTTGGTGAGCTATAATGTTAGTTTAATCTGCCATTCTGAGCTTGGGATTTGGTCTTCTGTTGAGTGCCCTATTGCGTCTCTACTTGAAGCTAGCGGCTCCGCTTGATCTTATGTTCTTGTACTTGTTGTGATTAGGCAGGAGTTTGACTTCTTAAGAGCCTGCCTTCGGCACTGCTGAACGCCGGGGTTGCCAAATACCAAGACTGCCAAGTTTTGATTCCACGCTTTGCAGGTTCTCATCCCTGTTGTCTGCCTTTGTCATGGTTATCTTAGCCCTTCGTCTTTCTGTTGTTTCTGCCTTTATCTGTCTTGCTCTGATTCAAAGTCTGATCTGAAGATAAACAAGCGTTGGCAATGCCAATAGGTTAGGCATTGTCCACAAACCTTTTTTGATTGTTATTGTATTTATATAGCCCTTACTACCCCTGACAAGGCATTGAAGCGCTTTTCAGTGAGTAGTATTCTACTCCAGAACCCAAGATGGATTAGTGGTGGATTAGTAGAGGGAAATATAAGTTGTTATTGGGAGAAGTGGACACGTGAGCCTGTTAGTTGTTATAGGATAAAGGATGGGTAGAGGAGGGAAGAGTTTAGAAAGGGTTATTTGGGAGTTCATAGTAGTAAAAGAGGTTTGGGATGAGTCAGAGAGCCTGCTGGTTGGATGAATAGGATAAGGACGGATAGAGGAGAGAAGAATTAGAAAAGGGTTGTTTGGGTGTTCATAGTAATAAAAAAGGTTTGGGATGAGTCAGAGATTGGAGGTAGGGATATTTTGAAATAGAAATAGGATGTGTCATAGAGTAGTGGTTTGGGGAGAAGAGTTTTTTTAAATCTCTGCAGTGGGAGGTAAATAAATAAAAATATAGATACATAACCACACATAAAGGGGTATACATACACAGAGATTCTAAGATGAGACGCATGTGCAAAATAATCGGAAAATATAAAATTGTGCTAGATAAAGTCCCATATGTACATGCATGGATAAATATATTACAAACTCAGGCTTTCCATGTTTACAGAATGTTTTTTTCTATTTTTTAGAATATTTTTCTCTCTCCAGTGGTAGGGAAATATATAAATATGTAGATTTTTAACCATACATAAAAGGTATACATACATAGAGATTTTAACTTGATATTCAAACGCAAAATAATCAGGGAATACACAATTGTACTAGATGAAATCCTATATATACATGCATGGATAAATATTTACAAAGTCAGGCTTTCCAATTTTGCTGTAAGAATATTTTTTTTATTTTTTTTCTATTTTCTATTTTTGAAATTCAGCAGTTATAATTAGCTGAGCTAACTATAACTTAAGCCCCCTCAATGCACTGCTTATGACCTCATATATAACATCAATCATGACATGGTCAGTGACATTACGGATGACATCTCAAATGACATCACTGATGACATCAATGATGACATCATCCATAGAAGCACCCATACACCCACTCACATCCCTATAAAACCTCTCATACACCCACCCACACACACGCACCCACTCACATACCCATTCACAGACCCATACAAGTACTCACACAACCAGTCACTCATCCATAGAGCCACTCACACACCCACTAACTCACTAATACATCCACTCACACAGCCACACACTCACCCATACAGCTACTCACACACTCACTTATTCACCTATACTGCCACTCACACACCCACTCACTCACCCATACAGCCTCTCAACACAACCACTCCCTCACCCATACAAACACTCACACACCCACACAACCACTTACATACCCATTCACACATCCACACTGGCACTAACACATCCGCTCACTCACCTATACATCCATAAATACACACACTAAATCTTCAATACAGCCACTCACACACCAACTCACTTAACCAAACACCCACTCAAACAGCAACTCACTCACCATACAGCTACCTACACAGCCTGTCACTCACTCATACAGCCATTCAGACACTCACTCACCCATACAGTCACTTACATACTCACTCACCCACCCACACAACCACTCACATACCCATTCACAGACCCATACAAGTACTCACACAACCACTCACTCATCCATAGAGCCACTCACAGACCCACTAACTCACTAATACAGCCACTCGCACAGCCACACACTCACCCATACAGCTACTCACACACTCACTTATTCACCTATACAGCCACTCACACACCCACTCACTCACCCATACAGCCTCTCAACACAGTCACTCCCTCACCTATACAAACACTCACACACCCACACAACCACTTACATGCCCATTCACACATCCATACCGGCACTCTCACATCCGCTCACTCACCCATACAGCCATAAACACACACACTAAATCTACAATCAAGCCACTCACACACCAACTCACTTAACCAAACACCCACTAAAACAGCAACTTACTCACCATACAGCCACTTACACAGCCAGTCACTCACTCATACAGCCATTCAGACACTCACGCACCCATACAGTCACTTACATACTCACTCACCCACCCATACAGCCACTCACTCACCCATACAGCCACTGACACCCCCACTCACTCACCAATACAGTCACTCACACAGCCACTCACTCACCCTCACAGCTACTCACACACCTATTACACACCCATACAGCCACTCACACATCCACTCAGACTCTTTGCCAGAGCGACTCAAAGGGGCTCGTAAATATGCCCCTAAGTGTGTAAACATTGATTCGCGGAGTGCTTCCTTATTTCTCAGGGAGCAATATGGGTACAACTCAACATAGCAGGGTATTCCCGCACATGCTGAGATGGTTGGAGCGGTGATTGCCAATGACAACTGGCTCATGAGAACCAAACGCAGTACCTTTGAAGTGAACTGGGCCTTGTCGCTGCTCACTGGAAGCCTCGTTCTATGATGGGAAATCCCAGTACATGCTCCGGTCGTCGGGAACACTGCTGGATTTCAGGTATCCGGGCTTTTTCTAGTTCCCTGAAAGTGCGCAGACCCATTTTTCCTAACTTCTCCTTGTGATTAGGGGAAAAAGCACCACACGACTGTGTAGAGAGGGTAATGCATGGTGCAAAGTTTGCCCAACTGGGCAAAGTTCACCTAATATCAAGCCCAACTTATACTTGATGTTTGCCGAGGGTGACTTTAGTTTTTAGGTCACAGTTAGGTCTTCCTGGCAATGACAATTTCTAGAGGGCAATGACATTTTCTACAACCATTCCTAGTGCCTACAAGAAAGCTTCATCTGTGAGGAGTGCCTGGATCTTTACTTGGATTGGACAGATTATGATGAAAATGCGAATTTCTCCAGCCATACCTGATGTTCAAGCCGTCTAACTAATCAAGGTTTATGTTGCAATCTTAATGTCTATGAACACAATGCAAAGGTTGCAGTGGTGTGGGGGATAGATTGCATATGTTAGAAGTCACTGTGGCAGTGCTTGTTGATGATGTGACTTCAAAACCCCGAAATATCTAAATGCACATACGACTCAGGAACACAAGTTTCATCTGAGAGTTGCCTGACAAGTGTAACTGGGTGTCATATTTAAAATGCTAAAACATTGGCATATCCTTGGCAATATTGGGTTTGGAGCACTGGAATACTCTTCCTTAACCACGAACACTCAACCAAACGATTTACATTTCAGAAAACCTGTGCCCACGGGCACAGCAAGAAGTAATGGCGAATGGTAGGGCATGAACCTTGGCAATGAATATAAACCATGGACCCGATTTAGAGTTCAGCAGATGGGTTACTCTATCACAAAGTGGTGGATATCCCGTCCCCGCATTACAAGGGTATTATGTCCAATGTCACTTATAATACGGCAGACAGGGTATCCTTCATGTTTGCGATGGAGTAGCTTATCCACCAGCCGCTGCATGTGCAGGTAAGAGCGGTGGGGCTGGGTTGGGGGGGATTTCGACAGACGACGATGAGGGAAAATTAATTTTTATTTAATTTTCCCTCGTGGTAGTCTGTCGAATCCGCCCCAGCCCAGCCCCACCGCACCACCGCTCTTACCTGCACGAGCCGCTGCTGTTATCCACCGAACTCTAAATCAGGCTTGCTACAGACCCCCGCAATCAAATTCCACCCTATTGTTAACACCCTCTCTCCCATAACTGATGCCATTTCGAATCAACTTTGGAGTAAGGGCTGAAAGTAGACTAAGTGCATTTATTATACTGTCAGTCATGCCATGTATTTACCAATATGTGTCCACCACCATGCAGCAACTCAGTTATCGAAGTATAGCAGGAGGTGTGATATAAAGCACTGAAACATATAACTATATAAATAAATGCATAAATAAATACATAATAAAATATACAAATAAATAAATACCTTTAAGGTAATCCATGTGTCATAAATGTAGTTTGTCACCACAGTGTAAAAAGCAAAAACGAATACAAATTTGTCTCTGTATTGCACCCTTAAAGCGTAGCTCCAAAAACAATTGAACGTTTTAAATTCATTTGGTTTCACCATTTGTAGTGAGGTGACCTACAGTTTGAGAGAACAGGAAGGGATGTGAAGGTAAATACTGTACTTTGCTTAATTTCCGCCATGACAGTGATTAAGATGAGGCTCATGACTATGAAATGAGATGGCTAGTTCCACGTGTTTCGGTTTAAACTGACGTGCATATGAGCCACTCTCAATGAGACAGGACAGTGTCACTATACTGCATGCGTAATAACCCATGGCAAAGATGTTGCAGCCATTACACCAATCTACTTTGCATTGTAAGTCAAGTAAAAATGGATGTAAAGTTAAGAACAGTAAACATATACCTACCCTTTAATTTAGTCGTTGGTGATGTAGTAAATACAATACTTTTGTAGGGTGATATTGTGGGTCTCGATGTAGTGTCATACAATCAAACAAACTACATGAGCATTGACAAAGAGGGCCTTCAAAAGGTGCATTTATCAATAACTTCCAGGAAGCATGTCTTGCCATGTTTAAAGTTGCAATGAGGTGTTAATTCTGGTTAGTATTATGTATGAGCCGCTCCCAAAGGCTGTCCTTGCCATCACCATGGCCACAGAGTTCAGAGAGTTGCAGTTGCATTGTAGGTCGCGTTGGAATCAAATTTCGTGACGTTCAATGCTTAAAAACCCCAAGTCAAAAGGCTGTTGGGAGCAGTGCTGCTCCTGCTCACAGGAGCACATGGTCTGGTGTTTGATGATGGAGTGGGGCCCCTTCGATTCCAGCGTGTTTATGGTGTTATTGCTAGATATGTACCATGTATGCATTAGTAGGATCTGAAGCTCCTTGGTTTGTACATTTTTCATGGCCTGTCTGACAAAGGTTTTCTGCAAAGGCCCAGCTAGAGTGCAAGGCTCCTTGGTTTGCAGCACTTTTCAATTTCCAAACACAAGCAGCTAGGGATGATTAAAGCTGCACAGCCCAGATAGTCACTTGAATTAGCATAGAAACAGAAGATTCACATGTAGCGCTATTGTCCACCTCTAAGGTCTGCTGCTTCTAGACCATACAATTAGGTTATACAAAACATAAAGAGAAGAGAGGCAACAGAAATAGGCAGTTAAGTAGCCAAAGAAATGTTCTTGAGTCTTCAGTAAAAAGAATTCTTCTTTATTGGTTTCAACCCAGTGCATGTGCAGCCAACGCGTTTCTCCCTAAACAGGGCTTCATCAGGGCAATTGGAACACCACCCAATGGTATATTGGGGTGCGAGGTGTCACTTCTGAGTGTGTGTGTCCCACTCACGATATCGTAGTCTTAGGGTTGAATGCGCAGGTTCAGATAAGAGCCAAACATAGGATTCGTCCAATAGCGTGATACTTAGCGGTCATTCTGTTTAGACTAGTGTGGAAATCAGGTACTCCCTCACGTGCAGGAGACGTGATTAGTTCCAGGAAAAAGCCGTGTACGGCAACCGTGTCCAGAACGTCGCGGCGATCGGACTGAAGGGTGATCAGTCAGCTTTGGTTTGCAGTGTGTTAGTAGTGTAGCTGAGTGAAAGCTGTAGTAAATGCGAGGCAGTAGTCTGCAGCTCCTGTGTTTATAGCATGCTCCTGGTGCAGGTGACCGAAAGCTACAGTAAATGCATGTCCATAGCGTGCGGCTCCTGTGTTTATAGCATGCTCCTGGTGCAGGTGACCGAAAGCTACAGTAAACGCATGGCTATAGCGTGCGGCTCCTGTGTTTATAGCATGCTCCTGGTGCAGGTGATCAAAAGCTCCAGCAAATACATGTCCTTTGCATGCAGCTCCTGTGTTTATAGCATGTTCCTGGTGCATGTGATGTAAAGCTACAGTAAATGGTGGCAGTAGCTTGCAGCTCCTGTGTTTGTAGTTTGTTTGTGTTTGTGTTGACAGAGAGCTCCAGTAAATGCATGGTGACCAGTGGCGGCCTGTAGTGAACGTTGGCAGGGATGGGGGGTTAAAAAAAAAAGAAAAGAAAAAAGAAACTTACCTGCTTATCGTGCTGGTCGCCAGCCGCCGCCTCTCCTCCACACAGGAACCAGGAAGCAAGCGCCCAGGCTCCCGGCCAATCACAACGCTGCAATGCAGCATTGTGATTGGTCTGAGCGCCGTGGTTCAGAATGGGAGCGTGGGCATGTTCTCCACCCAGGCTGTAATGCAGCCTGGGTAGAGAACATACAAAGTGCGCTTGACAGTTTGGCCCGCCCCAGAGGGTTGGCCAGCCCGTCTTGGGCACTTAAGGTGCAGCGACCACTTCTCCTTCCTGTTACGTGGGGAGCCCGGCCTGTCCTGCCGCTTCAACTGCAAGCTCAATGCAAAAAATAAAATGATAACGGAGCATTATTATCATTTAAGTTTTTGCATTGAGCTTGCAGTTGAAGCAGTGGGGCGACGCTCCTCTGCCTGATGGTGACAGCGTGTGGCTCCTGGACTTCAGCATGTTTATGTCAATGACAGCGATCTGCCTTTGAGGAAAGGCTATGTTGTAAGGCTTATAATTTGCAGGAAGTTCATGGTCTCACTGAGACTGTGCGGTTTGCATCAGATTCATGGCCTTGTGGACAGTAGCCTTCTACGGGTACTTAGCTATGATATGAGGATCCCTGGTTTGGAGATGTGTCCTATCTCGCTGAGAGAGGTCTACTATGGAGGCGTATAAGGGTGTGAGGCTGCTTGTAGGGTATTCATGGTCTTGTTGGCAGAGCCTACCTCAGATGTTGGTTTATAAGATGAGGCTCCTTGGCATTGCTCGGTAGGATCCCCTGAGTCATGGACTCGATCCTACTTGAACCCCTAACAGATGCATATTTGGTGACGCCTCACTCCATGTCATTACATAACACTGTTTCAAGTCCAGGACTTTCCAGCTGCAAATAATTGCAATCTGGTGTGTGAGTCTAATTCAGTTGATGGATTTAAACTAATACCACAATACCCAAAATGCAGTAGGTGTTGACACAAAAACCCAGGAATTGAGAAAGTGTCCATAATGACATAGAATGTGGTGGTCACCCTAGTTGCATATGTACACAATGAGGGTCTGCACTCGTTCTGCAGCTGGTTTTCCAAGACCCAGAGGTGACATCGCAAGGGGTTGCCAAGGGCATGCTTCCTTTGACGCTGCAGCTCCAGAAAGTGGGAATGTCCAGTTGCCCTAGGATTCGGGCCCATTAGAGAATGTTTTTTCAACAAGATTCAGTACAAATGTTCAGAGAGCACCCCATGTCAACATGCCCAGTGCATGAGTTTTGTTCATCATTCTGTGCAGAAATACACATACCCTCCCCCCCATTCTTGGTGCTGGAAAAATTCAGATCCAATTGGTAAGAGTATTCATTAGCATTCAAACTGGGATTTTGAGATGTGAGATAATTCCACATGCGTGACTAACCGAACAGCAGACTCTGATTTTTCGGAGGACGCTTACCAGGTTCATCCTGACACAATACAAGTTACCTGTTAATGGTCCGGTAATAGGGAATTCCCTGTGGAAATTGGTGAGGAAAGTTTGATTTCTATGGTAAGTCACCTTTCCATAGGAAATAACTGGAATGACAGACCTCTCTTGGTGCACAGCCCCAGATGCAGTATTAATGAAAACCCCCAAAAGACCCCGATTGTGGGGGGCACCTGTGTCATAGCTAACTGCCTCAAACTGGAATGACTGCATGATGATCCAACTTTTGATCTATTTTACGCCAGAGTAAACAGTGGTGCATTTCATTCGATTTTTTTTGCAGGAAATGCTTCCAGACGGCTCACTTTTATTTGGAAGATAACACATCACCAAAGGTTATTTCCACTCCACCAGCACCAGCCTTCCCCATTGCAGGTAATTTAAGCTTGTTCTTTGATGTTTGTGCAGCATTTGCTCTGTGCATGGTTGGAATCGTCTGAGATATGCTTTGCCATCACCAGTCCACAGACGTAGGGGCCTGCAGACTTATTATACATGCTTTTTGTGCTTAAGGTTCCTTGACAATTATTATTACTTGATAATTTTGTAACATCTATGATATGTCATGATATTTATTTGCTTACCTTTTTTAAATAATGAGATGTTTACCATTCTTTTTATCCCAGTCAACTGACTCCTGCTATGAAATCTTTCTATTCTTAACATTTTTAGGAACTATGGGGCATATTAGCAAGGGCCATTATCTCCGCTTTTTTGGCTTTAAGAGCCAAAAAAGCGGAGATAATATTACCGTCCTATTACCAAGGCGGGTGCTAACATGCATTAACGCATGTTAGCACCCGTTTTCCCTACGCCTCGCTCTGCATCTCTAATGAGATGCAAAGTGGGCGTTCCTTCCCAGGATAACAGGAGAAATGTCGCCGACATTTCTCCTATTATCAAGCTGCAGGCGAACATGCAGAGCAATTAGAAAAGTAGCGCTAACCGCGGTTAGCGCTACTTTTCTAACGCCTGCTCTCAGTATGACTTAGCCATGATATCCAATGGAAGGTGGATATCATGGCTGAGTCTGTCCTGCCCTATCAGCAAGCTATCGCCAAAAGTTGTGTGATTATCGCTGGATTTCCAGCGATAATCGCACATTTGGCAGTTAGCGCTTGCAATTTTATCACTGTTGAGGTGAGCGTTGCTGATAGCACGCTATCTCAGTGATAAAATTCAGCGTTAGTCCGGCGATAATTATCCTCGCGCTAAGCGCGCTGAGCGATAATTATCGCCGGACCTTAGTAATATGCCCCTAATTTATTTATATTTCAATCTGTCCTGTTGTATTGTTAGTGTATTACAAATGTATTTCTCTTTTAATATGCAATAAAGATATTTGAACAAAAAAGGTTCCTTGACAAGTCTCTGCAAGCATTAGCATTCGTTGAGGTTAATAAGCGCCAGACATTTAATGCAAACATTCTGTCATGGGTTCAGGATTCTTTGGTATAACCTCCGCAGACTACCCTGCCACCGACAGACTGGAAAGGTTATGAGAAACGCAGAGATTGGCAATTGCATACTTCTCTATTTCAACAACAAAGTACAAGATGGTAAAATTAAGATATACACCAAAAACACATGGTCATTCCCGGGCCTAGGTAGAGCCCCAAAGGTATGTATAGCAATTATGCACGAAGGCTCCATTAATGCAGTTAACACTTGGCTTTATGTATCTCTATTCCTTGACAATTTCCGCCATTTTGTGGGTTTCAGGCTTTGACTAGCATCAGTGGTTCTCAATGAGTTGAAAGTGCCAGAGAGAATGATGCAAAGTAGCCAGTGTGCTAATATTTAACTTCCTTTTGTCTTAGCTTCTCACCTCCACTAGGTGCTAGGGGGACAACTTAGTAGGTTCAATCCAAGGTAGCTAAGAGCTATAGTGACTAGTCGTGGTGGTGCAGTCATCTATGACCCAGCTGCTCTTTTCTCGTTTTTTCCAGTAGCTAAGAACTTATCAAAAATCTCAATGCGCCAGAAAAAACACCTCAACCGAAAATTAACTGGGATTTCCAACTTGCAAAGATATAACTGCAAGACTGGTCCCAAAGAAAAGATTCTAGTGTAGTTGAACCCCTGGGCATCTGGTGATAGGGGGCACCAGACGTCGTTCAGGTGGAGACTACTCACATCTCCAGCAGCAGTGACTGCCAGTCATTGAGGCACCAGTGACCACTGGTCTCCACAGCGGTGACAGTGGTGAACTTTTACGTGGTCGGGGTGGGGTTAACCAGAAGAGTGCTTACCAATGAAAATAGCGAGCAAACCTGACTTCCACCAGGAGGGCACATAAGAGTTCTACAGCCATGAAAACATTGTAAAATGGTGATCCTTGCAGCACCATTTTCACATAAATCCATTAAAGCCCTATACTTTTACTAGAAGTGCTGAAGGGGAGTCTTTTAATATTTTAACAATATCATCATGTGCTAAGCAAGCTAGACACTGTCTCGTATAATTTTTCAAAACGTATATAGTGTCTTTTTTCACTTCTGTCTCTCACTTCATTTATTTTCCAACTCTGCCTCTCCTGAGTGGATGATGCGCCATGACTGACAGCAGAGGGGGGAATGAGAGGTTAGCACTGATTTCGCTAACTCAGACTGTTGACAGCGCACCCATCTATCAGGATTCACAGATCATAAAGGCTCAGAAATCAGATCAACCCCTCAAGTTATATGACCTTGTGGGTTCCTACATCAGCCTTACAGGTGCAGCCCTCAGACAATGGCGGTGTCATAAATAACTCTATCTAAATCGGTGATGAAATGCCCAGTAGCACCAACAAAATAACAGCAACAGTAAGATTTCTCGACTGAGTATGAACTATCACTGAAATATCAAATGTAAAATATTTTGGAAAAACATTGTTTGGAAATGGAAACAACAGCTTGCCAGTTTTTACTCATTATGCCTTTCAATGCTTAATTTTCCTTTTTGGCGGAGAAGGTCGTTCGTCTCTAGACATCAGCTTTCCATTTTCTGAAACGACATTTTTCTTTCAAATAAAATATTTTCATTTCGGGTAAAAAATAAAAAAATCCCCCAAAACAAAGTCTTGACCTTGTTTGAAACTAAACAGTATTGCCTTCACAAACCAATTTTTCATTTTTTTTTTTTTTTTTTTAAATAAACAACTCCCAAAAACAAATATTTGTATTTTTGACGAAAAAGCACCAGGATTGTTTGAGGTGTCCCCAATCATCACCCTGTCTGTTTATGTAAATACACATATTGCTTTTGCATAGAAGCTTTTATTTTGGAAAAATGAACTCCCCAATGCGTGCACACATGCACATATGGACCCCCCTCTCCCTCCCGCCTCAAGCAGTGAAGTCATTTTTTTATTTTATTTGCGGACAATCTTGATCTCGCTCCCACTCTGGCTGTGACTGCCGCACGTGGCCTGAAATACAGTCCTCTGGTCCATTCCATTTCCCACTGCCCACCAAGTGGCAGGTTCTGGGCTCATTCTAATTTTGTGATTCGAGGAGCATGGCTTGCAAGGTAGCCAATCACCATGCAGCGTCTGCTACTTCACAGGCCCAGAACTGGCAATCACACTATGAGTGTAAGCGAAGTGCCTGCCATCAGCTGGTTGTTTATTATTTTTGTTTAATCTAGATGGCTGTGATTTCAAGCCGCAGAGACCCAGTGCACACATTCCCCTGATCTATCACAAACGTTTGTGACGGGCCACTTGCCATATGCAAATTTGTTCCAGCTAGCCCAGAATAGAGAGCCGTGCAGGGCCACCTCACCGCACTGCTCCAGATGCTCAGGATGACAGGAAATATTTCTGTTATTCATCCCTCCCAAACACCCACATGGGCAAGCCGCCACTGATGGTAATTGGCACAAATGTGGACTAGCCAGGTGCTTGCAGAAAAGCGAAACAACCCAACATTTGAATTGCAAAAGAGCATGGCGGCATGAGTGTTAAGAACTCAGGGCCACCCACAACCAATCAGCAGAAACTGGAACACTGTGTTTATTTCGCTTTAAATATTCAAAGCTGATGGGCACAAGGAACTGCTGAAATTAGCCACGCTGTGCCTCCCCTAACCCCTTGCATGCCCACCTCCATTATCATAGTCCACCGACAATAATGACATTTATGGATCTGTCCCAAGAAAGGTTCTGAAATCTGTAGCTACTCCATGGCTTTCCAACCATCAGTAAGTAAAGTGACTCTGACTGGGGTATAACTTACTAATGTACTCCACAAGAAATCAAAATCATTTACAGATAACGTGTTCTGCGGGAGGGGGGGTGAAGAATACAAAAATATGCAATATCATGAAATACATATTAAAGTACCTACCACTAACAGTATCATAGAGTACTAAAACAATCACACGGATACGCTTTCAATCTGCGGTTGAACAGATGCAGGCCTAGGAAAGAAAGATATTTTCTCAATCATGATTCATGAATAATACACAATATATATTTAACTCTACTAAAGAACAACGGGAGGCTAAAAGGTACCCAAGCCCCTTAGGGAAAGGGAACAGCCGTTGATGAACTAACAGAAACAATTAATATTTGATCATACTAAAAAGGGCTGTTATCTTTACTGTGATTCTGTCTCATACTTCTTAAATCTACTCAATTTAGTATTATATTTATTATTAGAGAGTGGGATATTTTACTTGAAGTAATGCACAGCCAAAACAAGTGTTTCTTCTCATGTATGTTTTTGGGCCGATAACTCTAGCAGAAGAAAATGGAAGACTGCAAGGAGATGCTTAGCGGTATATGAAAAACACATGGGGCATATTAGCAAGAAGAGGCGATAATCATCGCTAACCCTGCTTAGCGTGATTTTTTTTATCGCCGGCTATCGCTGGAATATATCGCCACGCTAACGCTGTATTAGCAACGATTAGCGCTATGGCGATGAATATTCCAGCGATAGCGGGGAAATGAGCCAACATCGCTGAAAAACCAGCGATGTTGCATGGAGAAGGGAGAACACCTTGCTGATACGACCCTGTGGTCGTATCAGCATAATCCACTCCCCCATGTTAGGTATGGCTAACACCTGCTAATTGCAGGTGTTAAA
This sequence comes from Calotriton arnoldi, assembly GCA_963921515.1. NCBI lineage: Eukaryota > Metazoa > Chordata > Amphibia > Caudata > Salamandridae > Calotriton > Calotriton arnoldi. Next base: position 628,300 of record CAWUFW010004145.1, read on the forward strand.
TAAATGGCGATGACCCCGGTTAGCGCGACTTTTCACGTCGCTAACTGGGGCCATGGCCACCTTGCTAATAGGCGGTAGGCCTGTTAGCGGGTGTTTCCCAGGTTTGTTCGTTGGGAACGCCCACTTTGCATGTCATTAGCGATAAATATCGCTGACATGCAAAGCGGTAAAAAAACGGGCGCTAATGCCCGCAAACTGTCTCTAACTGCTGTTAGAGACAGTTTGCTGATAGGGCGATATGAATATCGCCACTTTAGCGGCAAAAAGTGCCGCTAAAGCGGCGATAGTGCCCTTGCTAATATGCCCCATGGTCTTTATGGACTTGATGGTCTCACAGCCCCCATCTTATGTGATTGTCTAGTATGACTCTTGTTGCTGCATTGTATGCTCTTTCTCCATGTTCCTCCAGTCCTATCACAGTCTTGTTTGGAGACCTCTGAGGGGGTCCTTTAGTCTTGCATTTATGGCTTGTGCTCCTTCCTCTGAATTGTGTGGTTTCTGCCATCACTGTTATTTAGGAAGGTCTTCTCTGTCTTCGTTGCCTCCTGCACATTATCCGAGTGTGCGTAGGCTGTTGCTTTATTGGACCTTCTAAACTTCAAGGCTTTCTTCATTGTCCCATAGCTAACATGGCTGGGGGCAGAAATGTTGGAAATTATAGAGTGAGTCTGATTGGAGGTGATTACAGGAACTGTGAATATGTTTTTGAATTTTTATTTTGTAGTTTGATTGCCTTGATTTTCAATCTTTTTTCAGCAAAGCATTGGTTTCTTTTCTGTGTCTTGTGACTGGAAGCCCTCTGTAACATTTATAGACAATATTCCATCTAATGAGTCTGTGCACTTCAATTTCATCTTCAGGTTTCTCTCTTAGCCTCGTTTTGTACACATTTTTCAGTGTTCACTTGAGTATGTATAGCCAGGAACATTTTTGGGGCACCATCATTTTTATTCAAAAGAAACCTGCTGCATGGAATTGACCTAGCGTGACCAGCTGGTTACACAGAAAACGCGACTGCAGAATACTGAACACACCAAGAGCATGAATTCTGATGATACAGCACTTTCAAGCCCTAAATCTGTACACCTTGGCTATAAAATGTTAACTCAAGACAAGAACAATTTTTATTTCTTCCTGGATAAAGAACAACAGATTTAGCACAGAGAGACTTTCACAATTATTGAGTAATTGTCCACCGCCCCCCCATTTATGCTGCTCTTTGCCAGTCACTGCGCAAAATTAGTTGTATGATCCTGTGTGGAGGACCTACTAAATTATAGCGTCCACTACATCTTGAGCCCACAGTTAGAGACACTATACTTATCTTGTGATGTAGTGGTTAGGTCGATATAATGCTCCCAATATTTTTGTGCAAAACATGCCTATCACTGCAAAGTTGCTCTCTGGGTATCCTGAAATCCATGCTCCTTCAGCTGAGCCATTTCATTTTCATCTCATCATTTCTCAGATACTACAAGAACATTCCTACGCTGTAGATGTTTTTTTTAACAGGAGAGAGACCATGATTAACATCACTGGTCCCTACAGACCAAGATAAATATCTCACAATATCCCTGCTCCTTGTTATCTCGAAAGTTCAAGAAACATTAGTATTCGGCAAAGCGTTCCAAGTAGTACATTATCCCCACAGAGGTCTGATCCTCCCACAGCTTCTGGGATCCAAATGAATCAGAAACTGAATTGTACATGTCTGTGTACAACACCAGCAGTGTTCATTAAACCATTCAGCCTTTCTTGGTGATACTGCTTCTACTCTTACCCAACTCTTTTCATAAGCAAGGGGCAATCCTAAAGTCTGTGATTTAAAAACAAATATATATATTTTGTTGTTTTAAGTCAATTTGTTTATGCACACAGAGAAGACGGATAATACAGATGGAAAAATACTGAACTTACTTTAAGCACTTTAGGCAAACGTTGCACATATTCCTGGTTACAAAGCCACCATTTTCCTTCACTTTTAAAGCCAAGAGGTGGAGGGCCCCCCTTATACAAAGTAGGGGAGAAATTGCTCTGTCAGTGGCTGCATTTCTTTCCATTTTGGATCATTACGTGTCAAACTGATTAGATTCTATTTAGGGTCAAGCTGATTCATTTTCAAGTTGTCGTGAATTTATAGGTGGTCTTTAGAATTAGGCATTCACTCAAACCAGCACAGCACACATATCAGGAGTCATGCTGAGACCACCAAGCTCAGATTCCTATTTTCGTGAGAAATTTATCAAGTGGGTTCAGAATCAAAACTGTGTCCCTAGTGATGAAGCAATAATGAAGAAGTAATCATCATGACTCCTGAAAAAGAGAAAGGCTTGCACCTAGTTCCTGTGATAGGCAAACTCAGAAAATCATCACGAAAATATTGTGACATATATGAGGGTTATCAGATCAATCATACACCCTTATTAGTTAAGTTTTGTGTTTTGGAAATATCTCCATGCGCTATGTTCTGCCCCGATGTGGGATTCAGGGAAAGGTACGGATGAGAGGAATTTTTTTCTGATTAAATGCTAGGAAGGCTTTTTGAGGGGTGACGGCAGTCTTTAGTCAAGAACCTGCAAAGGTTTCAGTTCTGATTGCAGTAGATTGGTTTGATAGGAATGTCTGCTCGTTCCCAAATTTCAACTTCCACCCGGGCAGAGCAGTTATTTAAATTTCCGGTCATAAGAAAAACTAGATCAGGTTCACCTTACCCATACTGAGACTGGCCATTGCATTTGAACAATGAGCAGTGGCAACGGGTCAATTTATAGCAAATAGATTTCTAGAATTGTCTCTTTGCTTCTCTTGGAATCATCAGATACAATACAAAGGGCTCCAGAAGAGTTTTTGTTCATTTTTACTGTTGAGACTTCTTTCTCAAGAATCTCACTTAGGCCTGGTGTCCACCTAGATAGATATTTTTTCAATTGAGCTTAATAATCTAATACAAACACTTCATGCATATATAATTACATAAATGCAGACTGCATCAATATGTAAGCAATGCTCAGGTAAATGTGCGCTTACACGGCATTACAAATGTACCTTTAATTACATTCAGCAGAAGTTAGCAAGAGTGGAAATATATTCCGAAAGGTTATTTCACAATATTGCGTGTTTTGTTACAAAATGCATGAGCAACTTCTATTTTCAGCTGAAACTACAATAGCACATCACTGAGCTAAAAACAGTTTTTACACCCGTTCTTCCACACAAACTGTGCTTCGCCATAAGGGTATCTGAGGTCCTCCAACAAAACAGAAAGATCAATCTGAAGCCGTGTGCATCATTTTTCTTCCAAAAATGCTTCAGTAACTTCAGTCAGATGGAGTAACTAACTGAGTGCATGGAAATTGTTTCACTGACTCCATAGCTATAGATTCAGAGATACAATCTCTTGCATTATGTGATCTACCTTTCACTTGTTTCATCAGCCAAAAAAACAATATCCTATGGAGATAGGTATTCATCATTTGGATATTCTACAGACAAGCAACTCTCAGTTCTTCAAGCATATGGACTGTCCAAAGAGTTCAGTGTTATTGTACCTGCATCTTGCAATGTGTTATTTTCTCTGTTCAGTACCTATAAGATTTCTTTAAAATTGTCACTGAATTATTTAATTGTAAATCGGATGAAGTTGAACATTTCGGCAAAGCTGTCGACATCTGCTTCTACACCTTCTGAAGATCGATTTCCCCAAGTTAGAATCAGGGTGCTCACATGTAGGTAGGTTAGTTGTCTTGAGAATCTTTTTTTCTCTTCTGGACATCGCATGATATACGTGCGGTTAAGCAAGTCAGGAATTGCTTTTGTGTTATACGTTTTAGTGCTCCCTTAACAGGGAGACCCCTAAATTTCATTTGAAAAATGAGTACTCTTACAGATGAATGATCTAATGCTAACTTTCATTTGTCCACATGCAAGCCCCTACTTAGTGATGGAGAGAAATGTAGGCCAAGATAGTCACAGGTTGTTGCTTCCTCTAATTCCTTATTATCTTTTAGGAAAGAAGCTCTAAGTGGCAAGTGCCTCCTCAAGTTTATCAGCTTACTTTTTCCTTTTTATGGTGACAGATTTCTGGTTACAGTAATTACAAACTCCTTCTCCTAGTCAAGATGCTATATTTTCAGATCTAGCCAGAACTATTGCATTATCCATAAATAACATTTAGTTCTGGGCAAAAATGATTCTATATCATGGTTGGAAATTGCTATTTCTGCAGAGTCATCCCCAGACTGTTTGCCTTCCTTCTCTCCTTTTTGCTGAATTTGTTTTTGTTGGCTTTAGGACTCTGTGCACTTTACCACAGCTAACCAGTGCTGAAGTGCTTTTGCTCTCTCCTTAAAACATGGTAGACATTGGCTTATACCCAATTGGAATATTCAATTTACTTATAAGTCCCTAGTAAAGTACACTACAAGTGCCCAGGGCCTGTAAATTAAATACTACAAGTGGGCCGGCAGCACTGATTGTGCCACCCACGTAAGTAGCTCTTTGAACATGTCTCAGGCCTGTCATTGCAGAGCCTATGTGTGCAGTTTAAACTGCCGTTTTGACCTGACAAAATAAACCTTTTGCCAGGCACAAACCTTCCTTTTTCATACGTATATGTCACCCCTAAGGTAGGCCCTAGACAGCCCCAAAGGCAGGGTGCAATGTATTTAAAAATGTACTTTTAAGTTTTATATGTCCTGGTAGTGAGAAACTCTTACATTTGTTTTTCACTACTCTAATGCCTATCTCCAACAATAGAATGATATTGGAGGTGCCTTATTACATTTTGTAAGTGTAATTTATTTCCAAATGGGAAGAAAAATTAGGGGGATATGTACAAGGAAGTGGAGGAGAAAGGCGTTAGCCTTCCTGGCTTAACGCCTCTCTCCTCCACTTCTGGAACGCAAGGCTGCACCATATTTACAAGAATGTGGTGCAGCCTTGCGTTTCCCCCTGCGATGGCGCTAAGTTTAGCAACTTAGCGCCAACGCAGGCACCCTTGCACCAGAGTGCAAGGGTGTCTGTGTGCAGGGGAGGATTGTTTATGTGTAGGAAGGTGTCCCTTCCTGCACATAAACAATCCTATAAATGCCATTCTGTCACTTTCATGTGTGCTGCTTCATGCAGCACACATGAAAGTGACAAAATGGCATTTTTTAAAAAGTTTGTTTATGTACAGGAAGGGACACCTTCCTGTACATAAACAAACAATGGCATTTTGCTTCTTCCATGTGTGCTGCACAAGGCAGCACACATGGAAAAAGTAAAAACGAGGAGAAATAATGCATTTCTCCTCGTTTCGCCATCTTAAGACCAGTTTTTACCTGGTCTTAATTATGGCGCTGCCTCCTATGTATGCCACCCTTGTACATAGGGGGCAGCGTCAAAATGAATGGGTGTTGCGGTGGAACGCCCACCACAACACCCACTGCCCCCCCCTTTCACGCTAATCATAGGATGAAAGGGGGCCTTATGTACAATCCAGCGTTAAGCCATGTTAAGTGGCTTAACGCTGCCTTGTACATAAGGCGCAGCCCCTATCGCCACCACAACGTCACTATAGGTGACGTTGTGGTGGCGATAGGGGCTTGTACATATGCCCCAATGTCTGGTGTCTCTAGAATCCTAATTTAAAATCCTAACTTATGGTGAAGTCAGATTTTAAATTACAATTATGAAAAAGCCACTTATAGAAAGTTGGCGTTTTCTTGCCTTAGCTATTTGGTGCCTGCAGCCTGTCTCTGGTCACATGACTATAGTTGGCAGTTGGGCTTTGTCTATTCCTCCTAGACAGTCTCATACAATGGGAGCTTAGGTGTGACTGAATGGGCCATCATTGGCAGGATAGGAGGGAGGAGCTGGGTCCAGCATCACTTACACGTAAATCAGCTGTGTCCTTTCTCCACACAAAGGGCTGCATATCCCCTGTAGTTAGTCTGGAGCCAGGGCAGGGAAGACGGGACACCTGTGCACTTCAAAGGCATGCCCCTAGAAGCTTCTCCCCACTTCAAAGGTACAACTGTGTATAAAAGTAGGACCTCCACCACTTCAGTACACTTCTGGACCTGTGAATACTCTGCCACGAAGTAGGACTGCTGTTCTGCTGAAGGACTGCCACTTTGCTGGACTACTGCTCTGAAGAAATTGGTGCTCTGCCCTGTTACCTGCTGTCCTCTTGCCTGGATGAGAAGGACTGGTCCTGCATCTCTTGAGCCCAGAACCCAGAGTGACTCCAAGGGGTAGTTGGCTGGTCTCCTGATCTGAAGCCTCAGGGACATAACAGGCTACCAACAACCTCGCATCTTCACCTGGACTTTGCCATCTGCGAGTCTACCCTGCCACGTGGTGCCACCCCAGTCCTGGACCTTTGGAAGTGGGCCTAAGGTGCTTGCCAGCGGAACCGAATGCATCTCCTATGCTGAGCGGCACATCTTCGAGCAGAGCTGACGCATTGCTGGTCCTGCATGGATTGGACCCGTCGCAAAGGCTTGCATCGCCTCTGCAGTCCACAGAACCGATGCATCACTCCGAAAGCATAGCGCCGCCACGGCCCAGATCTTTGCATCTCATGCTGACAGCAGCCTCAACGACGAATCGGACTTTGCATCGCAGCCATGCAGGTCCTCGGAACCAACGTTATCGCCCACTGTGCGCTGCATCCCCAACATCAGACTTCACATCGCATGCCCCGTCTATGGGATCCTTGATGACCATGCAACAGGACCTCACACCGCAGCCTCACTGCATCTCAGAACCAACGCATTGCTTCCGCTGTGCGGCGCATCTTCGACATAGATCCACGCATCGCCACCGGGATTTATGGTACTTTGTTCAGCGGGCTTAACTGGGCCACTATAGCCGGCCAGCGCTCCATCTCGGTCGGCCAGAACTTGTGACTTTTTCCCGGTCCGGCACAACCAGATATCCACAGTTGGCACTTTGTGCGTTTTGGTGCTATTTTGACCTAAAACGTTTGAATTTAATATCTCCGGGTCTACTTATTGGAAGTTTTTGTTTTGGTCTTGTATTTATTAAACTAATCTCTATTTGTCTAACCAGGTGTAGGATTCTTTTTGGCGTGGTGTTTTCACTGTCTTACTGTTTGAAGAGTTACTTTACATATTGCCTTTAAGTTAAGCCTGACTTCTCTGTGCCAAGCTACCAGGGAGTTGTGTGCAGGTTAATTTAGGGTTTGCTTGTGCCTTACCCATACTAGGATTGTTGTTGTTGCTTGACCAGAGCTTACACTCTAGTCAACAAGTAACCCAATTTGTAACAATTGCAAACCCCCTGCTGGTTCCTTATGAAGCCCAAAGCAAACTCTAGTCCTAGTACATTGGTGGAGTTTGCCCAACATCATTGCTGTTTCCATTTCTTGTCATTCTTGGCCTGTCTACGAGATTTCCCTGTATCCTGAATCGAAGGTAATCTCCAAATAGTCCTATCTACCCAAGTACTTAAACCATGACACCTGGTAAAGTCTGTTTTCTTAAACACTATTACTTTCTTATATAAGCCACAGACATCACCCCATCCCAAGACCTCTGCGACAAGCTTGGAACCTATTTCCACCTCAAGATCAAAAACCTCTACGACAACTTCATCGACCATCCACCAGGCACCACAGACGGCCCCCGCCCCCCAGAAACACCAGCCAGCCCACCATCTCCAACTGGACACCGATCAAGGCCGAAGACACCGCATCGACCATGAAAAGCATCCACTCGGGGGCCCCCACCGACCCCTGCCCCCCTCACATCTACCACAGAGCCGTGGCCGCCATCGCACCCGAACTACAACGCACCATCAACACCACCTTCAAAACAGGCACTTTCCCAGACGACTGGAAGCGCGCAGAAGTCAGACCCCTGCTCAAGAAGCCCACAGCTGACCCCACCGACCTCAAGAACTATCGGCCCATCTCGCTCCTCCCCTTCACAGCCAAAGTTGCAGAGAAAACAGTCAACAGGAAACTGACATGATTCATTGAAGAAAACGCAGTCCTCGACCCGTCCCAATCCGGATTCCGAAGCAACCACAGCACAGAGACCGCCCTACTCGCCGCCACAGACGACATCCGCACCCTCCTGGACCAAGGCCACTCCGCAGCCCTCATCCTACTCGACCTATCAGCGGCCTTCGACAACGTCTCCCATCGCACACTAGTCGTCAGACTACACGACGCAGGCATACAAGGAACAGCCCTGGACTGGATCCGATCATTCCTCACCGGAAGAAGCCAAAGGATCAGACTCCCACCCTTCCTCTCCGACCCCACGAAAATCACCTGCGGAGTCCCACAGGGTTCATCACTGAGCCCCACCCTCTTCAACATTTACATGGCCCCCTCGCAGCCATCGTCCGACAACACGGCCTCAACATCGTATCCTACGCCGACGACACCCAGCTCATCCTCTCCCTCACCAAAGACCCCACCACTGCCAAACTCAACTTCCAGAAAGGAATGCAAGACGTCGCAGTCTGGATGACCAACAGGTGCCTGAAGCTCAACGCCGAGAAGACAGAAGTCCTCGTCCTCGGTACCACCCCTTCTGCATGGGACAGCACCTGGTGGCCGACCGCCCTCGGAAGCCCACCTACCCCCACAGACCACGCCAAGAACCTCAGCATCGTACTCGACTCATCACTCTCCATGAACCGACAGGTCAACGCCGTCACCTCCAGCTGCTTCAACACCCTCCGCAAGACCTTCAAGTGGATCCCCCCTGAGTCAAGGAAGACAGTCACCCACGCACTCATCACCAGCAGACTGGACTATGGAAACGCACTCTACGCCGGCATCAACAAGTCCCTACTCCGCAAACTCCAGACAATACAGAACACCGCCGCCAGACTCGTCCTCGGCATCCCCCGACACGAACACATCAGCCAACACCTACGAAGTCTCTACTGGCTCCCCGTGGAGAGAAGAGTCACTTTCAAAATCCTCACTCACGCCTACAAATGCCTACACAACAACGGACCCAAATACCTCAACGACAGAATCAACTTCCACGTACCCAAAAGAAACCTCCGATCTTCCAACCTCGCACTGGCCGAAACCCCGCACATCCACAGAGCCAGAGCAGGCGGAAGATCCTTCTCTCACATTGCAGCCAAGACCTGGAACGAGCTACTGGCAGACATCAGACGCGCCCCCTCCCTGAACACCTTCAGGAAGACCCTCAAGACCTGGCTCTTCGGCTAAACAGATCTGCGGACCCCCCCCTCAGCGCCTTGAGACCCTCACGGGTGAGTAGCACGCTTACAATTCCCTGATTGATTGATTGATTGATATTGTGTTATACTGTCTCCTCATTAAACGTTTTCAATTGAATGCTTCTAAATCAGATTTCCTCCAGGATGTGTGAAAGGATCTTTTTTTTGCCTCTGCAAGAGTTGTGAATCCATTTATGGGACCACTTATATGTTAACGTTTTGAGTTAGGGTTCCAAGATGCACACGAAGATGTAATAGTAGGCTAATTTCCTTATTACAGGAAACTTTTGAAGTCTCTAGTTGCCTGTAATAAATAAATGGGAGGTGCTCAACTGAATAAGTTATTACAGTTGAGTTCTGACGTCGCAATGCCTGCTGGCAGAGCCAGCACACATGTCTAAAGGACAGAGATGGAGCATAATTAAAGCTGCATTTGAAACAACATAATCAAACCCTGGCTTTTCCATCTTCTGATCGTTTTTTTTTTAATGAACAGTGATAAGCAGAAAAGAGGTTTTTATGAAATAGGTTTATTTTTGCATGCTTTAGTGAATTATAGGAAAAAGAGAATGTCTGTGCATGTTTCTACATATTCTAAGGTAGAGTGTTTTTAAAGCAAACTTACATTAAACTGATTCTAATATATTTTTGAAATAAATATCTAACTGTTTTTGTGTGTTTAATTTTTCACTACAGACTCTTCATGTCTGCTATCTCTTTCACATGAAAGAGGAACACACGTAGGGCCATATTTCTGGCCAAGTCATGCAGTGCAGTGCAGAGCAGCAAGTCACCTTTCTGCGCTGCACTGCGTGACAGGGAAAGGGCAGGAATGTGCCATATTTAAAGGAATACTGCGCATTCCTGTCCTTTCACGTGCACTGGCTGCCTACGCCAATGCAGGTACCTTTGTACCATGGTGCAAGGGTGCCTGCGTTGCATGGAGGATTGTTTTTGTGCAGGAAGGGACAGCTTCCTGCACAAAAACAATCCTGGGGGGCATATTCCTCTTTCTATGTGTGCCGCAGAATGCAGCACACATAGAAAGAGGAAGAAACAGGGAGAAATACAGATATTTCTCCTTGTTTTGACTCTCCTGGCAAGGTGTAAGATTTTGGTGCATACTCAGGCTTACAAGTTCTTGTAAATCTGGGGATGCATCAAAATCTGTGGGATTTGTGTGGGAACACCCACGCAATGCCCATGGAACGCATTCCTAGAGCAGAGTAACGCTACGCAGCAATTTGCACTGCGTTGCATTACTGCAGATTTTTGGAGCCACTGAGAGCCACGCAAAGTGGCCTTGCGTGGCTTCAAAAATCTGTCTTAAGGTTTGTGTCACTTTTGTACCACGTTGCGTGGTGCACAAGCAACGCAAACTGGCTCAGAAATAGGCCCCTAAGGATAGAAGTAGCTTGCAGGAAGAGTGATGGTTTGAACATGTATTAAAAGGAATACATTACTCCTGCCATACTCCAAAAAGACATTGCAGAAAGGAACTCTTCCTTCATCCTTGTTACTCTAATGATAATGGAACTCCTTGGTGACTTTCAATATCATAAAAATGTATGGCAGGGTGTGCTTTATCCCATATATCCTATATATTGTATTATTGTCAGTGGTATGGATGTGAAACATCAGTCATGACCTGAGGGAATATGTTATCATCTTGATGGTCTCCCACCTTCGCACTTAGGCATTTTTTTGACTCTTGGGTCTTGTGCCCCAGAATCTCTATGGCACATTTCACCACCATTAAAAGAGATACTTTTGCATAACATTCACTCTCAATGTACTGGAGAACTACAGTACCTTTTACTGTAAATAAGCTTTCATTATTTATGGGTGTAGCAAATTTCCCTTTTCTGCATGTTAGCCATAGATTTTTTGGCTTTTTCTGATCTATATTTTGACCTTATTAGCACACTGTACACTGTGACACTGCTATTCAGTGCAACACTGCGTATGCCCTGGCCCTAAAATGGTATTGGTAAAACTAGTTTCAACCAATTGATCTATTTAACTATACTGTGAGATTATCGTAGATGGTACAGAAAATGCCCATCTAGCATGAAAGTTACATGTCATTCGTGGGCTGCAGTATTTATTACTTATCTATTTATTTATTTTTTAGCTTTATATAGCACTGGCTAGACCCGAAGGTATCAGAACGCTTTATATGTTATGTTAACGTGTTTCCTCTAGGTACATATGGGGATTGGTATGGGTCAAAAACAGTCATTGAAAAAGTGTGGAACAATACAGCATTAGGATATTTACAAATATTCACAAAAAAAGTATATAACAATACAGCATTAAGGTAAAGGAGTTGGAACTGGATTTGAGACTGAGCTAGTCCAGCGACCACCTCAAAGAGTCGAGTTGATGTGGGTGGGGTCTTGAGAGACACAGACCATCTTGTGCGCATGTTGAAGTCATTTTTGAGCAGTAGGGATTTGAGGTCCTGTTTGAAGCAGGAAAAGAAGGGGTTGCAGCTGAGATCTTTATGAAGTGAGTTCCAAATCTTAGGAGTATTTCCTGAGAAAGAGCGCACCTTGCTGAGTTGTTGATGTGCTCCTTCATTGACATGTTTTTGTCCAGGGTGAGACCCAAGAACTTTGCAGAGTTAGTTAGTGATAGAGAACAGGTAAGCTCGTCCAAAATCTTGGGCCATTCTTAGATAGGTAAAAGTTTATTTTTTTGGAAGAGGAGTAGCTGCTCAGTTTTGTTGGGGGTTCAGTTTTAGGTAGTTGGTGTTTATCCATGTTTGTATCTTAATTAGTGTGTAATTTAGATGCCAGATGTCACTGAGTGATTTAATTTTGTAGTAGAGTTGAGTGTCTTCCGCATATAGGTTTATATTTGACCCCTACTTGCTTCAAAATAATTGTGAGGGGTTCCATGAAGAGATTGAACAGGGCTGGAGAGAGGATTGAGCCGTGAGGTACAGCTTGTGGAACTGGTGCAGGCTTCGAGAAGCAGCTGTTGATTTTTATCTGTTGTGAGTGATGTTGCAGATAGGATGTGAACCATCTCAGGGCTGTGCCATTGATACCCTTGCGGTTCTTGAGTGTCTCGAGTAAGACTGGGTGATTTACTGTATCAAATGCTGTGGATAAGTAGAGTAGAATTAGGGGTACAGTATGTATTTACACCACCAATATATATATATATATATGACAAAAATATTTGGGACTTGATACAATGGGAGAAAGCCATCTCAAAATCTCTGGATTGAAAAGGAAACAGAAAATACGTTTTTTTTAGGGTAGCAGTTGAGATCAAGTCATTGTGCAGGTCTGTTAGTGGCTCCAATGGAGACTTATCTGTTGTTTCTAATGCAATCTATAAAACACCATGGAATCCACTCCCACCGAATAAGGTGGTACAAGCTTGATGGCCTTTGCCGGAGACAGAAGGTGCTGAAGTGGTGGCTCTTTCATTGACATGATTTGGGTGCACTTAAGTGTGCCGCCCCTGTGTGTTTTAGTATATGAATCCATTTCAAGGCTCATGGGTACAGTTTTTCCCAGAGATTTTTTTCAAAAGGAGACATTATATGCCCTTCCAAAGTCTGAACAACCCACAAATGAACAACCCTAGAATCTGAGGCTCGACTAGGACAGCTCAATAATGTGGCACCTCAAAATACTGGAAGGATAATTTGGAAGCACACACAGATAATTTATAGGAAGATAAAATTGCAGTGCTTGATAGTGACAGACAGAGATGTTTTAACTCACATAGACAGCTTTTTATGATCAGATTTCGTGGGTTGACTGGTTCCTAATACCTATATTAATTATTACTTTGAGTAAGTTTTCTTCAATGTCGTAATATAAACAGAAAGGTGAAAAGTGGACACAGAATTTAGAAATATTGTACTAATTGTTATTTGTAGTAAATACCCCTGGTGGTCACCCACGTTAGGGTGGTGTACACAGGGAGTAAATTGGGGACAGTAAAAATTCATATCTATGAAGAATTCATTATTCAGATACACTGGTAGCTTTGACCTTGATAGGAAAAAACACAAATGAAGAAGCAATGCTAATTTTAATTTTATCCATATTGAAGTTCTCTTCTAGACTGCAACCATTGGTTCTCCAAGTGGTAACTTGCTAGAGATGATAATTGACTGACAGGAGCCTTCAACCCTTCTAGAAGAGTCTCTAAGCTTAAAATCTGGTGTAACTGTTTTATGTCCTGACATCATTTCATAAACTTATAATAAACATCGAACACAACAAGACGTAGGATTGCAAGTAAACGCGTTCGATCCGGGGCCACTAGAACAGTGGCGGCGAGGATTGTAGTCCTATGCAGAATGACATGTTCCAAGACTGTGAGTTACTCGCAGCGCGAGGGTGGGGTGGGCTGTGGAATAAGACCCTAATTGGCAGATATTTCATCGCTCCCTTTTTGTTTGCCTGTTGTTACCTCTTCTTGTGCTCAGAGCTAATGCTGCCGCATTGCTGCTGCCAGAATCCGTCTTCAAGGTGTGAAGATGGAGTTACACATCTGTGCGGCCTCCTCTCCGAATGCCTGCCTGATTGGGGTTTAGTATTCACGTCCACTCATCAAAAAGGACGAACAGATGGGTGCTGATAAAATATCAACAACTTCTTGTTAACTGAAGCCTAAAAATATTAGGGGGCCTAAACAGTGAACATCTGTTGATGTAAATAACAGTTTCTGCAGTAATGCGTTTGAGAAAGTATTTGACAAAGAAATCACTACTGAAATTATATGCCAAGCAACGGAGGCGAATACGGGTTTAAAGAAAGTCTGCGTCGTTTTCAGTCCGGTATACTTCCTACAACAGCGTGATTCAATTAAATAAAGCAAAACTTACTGATGTGCATTACTGTGCAATTTCACAGTCAACAAATTGTTGAGATGCGAAAATAATAAGGAACAATAAATTGCGAAAACGTTTTGTTATTTTGCTGCAAGTTTCTGTTCCTCTTTTTTACAGGTACTACATCAACATGGTGACAAAATTATTTTCTAGAGTGGTTTATATATATTTCATCTTCTTTGTTAACGTCGTTCTTGATTTTTATTTTGCATTAATTGCCCGCACACTATAAGAACATCAAAGCATGCCACAGAGACATAAAATTATACTCTTCAGTCAATAAAATTTTTCAGACAAAAATGACTGACTGATGGCAACAAATATGTAATTTGTAAACTGGGAACCTTCACTGTAAGTTGGTAAATACAACGGAAATATGATGGGCCTGTGGCAGGAATTTCACAAGTGCCTGACCCTGCTGTAAGATGGTGGGACGAGACAAATTTAGGGCAAAATCCAGATCTCAGTGTTTCACCTCATCCCCGCGGATGGACAAAGCAAACCTTCCCCATCTGCGATGAAGTCAAAAGCGTTGCATCTGTGCCCCATTCTCAGTTGCGCATTATAATCAGACAGAGCCATGCCCCACTGGAACCGGCCTGAAAACCTCTAGTGATCAGTGTGAACCAGGTGTGCTTTCGCTGAAGTAAAAGACAAGGAGGAGTAGATTAGTGGGTGATGAGCAGATAGATGTGTAAACTATGCCCCTGAATAATATCTCTGAGCAGCTTCTTATAAACATTCAAGGGCAGTTCAGATGCCGGGCACCATACAAAGGCCAGGTTTGACCTGGTCACCTTAGGAGTCAGTGGCACCTGCTGAGTGGTGCTGACCAAAAGGGAGGAGGGCCTCTAAAGAGAAAGAGGTCCCAGCTGTAAATTACTCACTCAGGACCGAGCAAGGAGTGCCAAGCTGGGCAGCAGTTGAGATCAACACCTCATTCCCATCAACACGACTCCTTTTGGAATTCGAAGGCCTGTTCGTTGTGTGTTATGTCTAGCCCACCTCTTTTGAGGACAGTTGCACTTCAGTGAAAACTGGCCCAGACATAATTTCTTTGAAGAGCCAGTTGATATTTGCCATGGTACTTTCACAAAAGCTGACCCACACTGTTGACATTCTGATTTTGCACATCACGCATCACACAGTTTTGCAAAGGCAGTTCCATGGAGGCATGACCTGGACTGCTTGTGCCACACACAGAAGCGAATGGCGTTTGCACTCATATAATAATGACGCACTTCCAAGCTAGGCACAAAAATTATTTATGCCCAATTTTGCTCTTTGTGGCAACCTAAGAATCTGTTAATATTACAGACTATGTTGATGATTGCCCCATTGGAATGTATACAAAAGAGCTTGGAAAACCTTGGAATGAATTCTTAGTGGTGGCAACCTACGTCAAAGATGAAACAATCAGAGTACAATCTATTGAAACTTTATTTTGTAGGCATCAGATACGGAAAAAAATAGAGTTGTTTGGGAATAAAACAGTGCTTAGCATTGAATTTAATTTTAACTAGGTTGAATTTGTGTGTGCCATGAGTACCCCTTCAATGGCTATTGCTATTGCTTGTCTACTGGCATCCACAGGAATAGCACAGAAGCTTTGTTATTGATGTGCCATTGGTATCTTGTTCTTAGGTGAAAGTGGCTCTGAGAGTTTGATTGGTTGGTGTTCATGTAAAGTGTAGTCTGTAGTATTAAAGTTTCGTAAATCCAGAGGTGGCCTTAAATTGTAGATATTTGGCACCCCTGTAAAGGGAGGTGGGAGCTGACCCTTGGGTACAACACAAATGGGTTGGTCTTCTGTCACAACTTCCAGTGGTTTGAAAGCATGGAGCAACCCTTCTTATTGAGGTTGGAGATGACCCTAGGCCGCACCAAAGGTGAGTCTGTAGTGTGGCCCTTCTTTGAGAGGATGTAGTTTGAAGGTGTGAGGCATCACTGCTTATAACCATTGGAGCTGGTCTTTGGATGCACCACAGAAGCATTCTAAGACCAGCTGGCCCATCTTGAACTAGGCGTTTATGCAAAATATATCTCTGATATGTCCCAAATTCAATTTTCTTGACCCTTTGTAGGCAACCACTGCATATCGGATGAACTTTATATTAGTCTCCTTATAGGTTTTCTTAAAACTGTATCTACATTTTATATTAAAATATATCTTATAAAGTATATTTCATGGCATTGAATCCAGCTTTTAACCTTATCATGGAACAGAAGTTGAACCGCTATCTGTCCATGATGAAATTCTTATGATTTTAGATCAGGGTGGCACGGCGGCCCAGATTCGCCGAGATCTGTTGGCTGCTTTTGATACCAAGTCCCATGCAGTTCTGGTAGACAGGCTGCAGGAAACAGAAATCATAAGAAAGTCACTTGAGTAGATTATTTCTTGTTCGTTGAATCACGTGTAAGCCACACCTTGCCGTGCCACATCTCCTCCCTTAGGCAGCTCAAGCGTGGAGTCCCTCAGGGCTCCACTCCAAGCACAACATTTTCATTCTATGTTGTTCCCTTTACCAGACTCGTTCCCTCTTTTAATCATTACACAGATTTGAAAGAGTGTCTGATGCTTTAGTTACTGTACACTGTTATCAAACCAACTGTAGAGCAAAGAATAATTGCTAAGTAGGGCACACTCAGTTTCTGAATGGTTGCTACACCAGAGGATGAACTCCCCTTTATGAGTTCAATTTTCTTCTCTCAATTCTCAGTTCCCTCCTAATGTATGCCGTCAGTTAGCATTGAAGTTGTTGAGCACCAGGAATGCCTCAGAGATCATTATTCTTTCCTTAAATAAGGCTGTTATTAAAAGCCTTTAACTTTGACACCAGCCCAGACAGCGGGTCAGGATTATCCTTTTACAACAGGAGAGGAGTGATGGGATATGCTGAAGTAATGCCCCAACTCTCCCCACCCCCGTAGCTGGTGGCTGTGGCTCTGTTGATCTAGTTCCATGCCATCCCCCTGGCTAGTGGTGCCGGTTCCCTGTCCGCGAACGAACGCCGTGCCTGGCCATGCGCAGTGGCTGTTATTGACACGCCCGTGTACTAATGCACAACCCTCTTCAATGAATAGTGGCTACTGCTGCATTGCCCATGAACTACTACCGCTTCCTGCCATGGCTTTGTTCACCATAGACTGAGGCAGAGGAACACACCCGCTCACTGGCATAATGAAAAAGAAGGTGCTTGTGGGAAGGCAACCTCTCTATGTTGTACAGACCACAGGCCAGATTTATCAAGGCTTTGCACCGGTGCAGGTTTGCTTTCCAGTGCAAATCTTGATTTTGGCTGAACAGTACCCCTAAAGTCACACAAAGTAGTGCTTGGCACTACTTGTGCTACTTTGCATCAAGGGGGCATCCATGCAACCCTGTGGCTTTTGACACAGAGCCCTATCCACTTAAAAAGGTATGCCTCCTTGAGGGAGGTGTTAGGTTAGAGAAAAGTTGTATTTTATTTAAACGTTTCTAATTTTGTAGGTGTTGTGTTGTGTATATACTAAGTTAGAAAAGTTTTAAACTATGTCTACGCATAATTGATTTGCAATGGAAGCAGTGGCGTAGCTAGTGGGGGGTGGGGCCTTGGTCCGCCCCGGGTGGCCCTAGTTTTGTGGGCGGCGGCCTCCCCCACTCTTACTTGCCATCTCGGGGCGGCAATAGCAAGCACCCCCGCTCTTCAATGCCTTTGCCGCAGGGCGGCAAGCAGAAAAAACGCGCCAGCACTCCCCCCCCCCCCCCCCTGCTCTTCACTGTGGCAGAAGCAGGGACCGCCACGGGCAGCCAGAGGGCTAGCTGCGCCACTGAATGGAAGGATAATCTTCCGTTACAAAACCCAATGCTAGGGGTGGGGAGAGTGTAAATGCTCTGAAATATATTGATGAAAAAAAGGTTACTGATTAGAATTACACGGTCTGACATTCTGTATTTCCAATGAAAAACCAGATGCAATAAATGAAGGACAGCCATGTCTGCTGTCACATTATTGCATGTACTGCCGTCTGCGGGTAATGCGGCTTTCTGTGATAGCACTCAATTTATATGTTTCACCAGCCCCCCTGTTTTAGTTACTGAATTTTGTTCATAACGAGCCATGCTGAACTTCTCTGAGACCATGAAATTAAAAACGCAAATGGTCAATTAATGAGAGTTTCCACAACTAGTACCAACACAATGCCTTTTGTGAATGTGTGTTGTTGAACAGAATGCAGAAAACAGGTACTACACTATGGAAAGTGTCAATGTTAACAGGCTAACACTGCATGTATACACTTGTTGCATGTGATATTCTGTGATCATTACCTTATTGGTTATCATTTGGAATAACATGTTTGCATTTGTTTTATTTTCCACAAAGATGGCGTTGGAGCTATACCCATCAAGCGCTTTCCGAAGCATGTTGCAGAGTTGCATGCAAGGAGTGGCTTCACACAAGAATTTGAGGTGCAGTATCAATGAGACAAACAACCAAATAGCAGGAAAAAATGTCTGAAATCAGTTGCCTATATGTGTGTGGGTGCTTGTGTAGATACTGCTATCAACATCGTTAAAACATAAAGGCACGCTTTATTCACTCTGAACACTGCGCGTTTGCCACATGGCCGAAATCGCCCAAAAATAATTGCAAAACCACAAATGGGCTTATTACGTTAGCCACACGTTGACTGGCCATACACATCATTTTTTGTAAGGTGACATGTCCAACTGAGTGGCAGGTGGAGAAGTAGGCGCATCACTCAATCACAAAGGACTACCCACACAAGTACCGTCCATGGTCACCCTATCCCTAAAATAGTCAAGATCCGGTACATGATTGCTGAAGGGAACACGGTGCTGCAAACAAAGGGCATGTATGTACTCACTTGCAGTACCACACTCCACATGATGTTCCCCCTGTATATCAAAAGTAGAATATCGAGGTATGCAAATATCGAGGACAAAATATTGATTCAAAAATATCAAAACCGAAGTATAGATTTTCTACACCTAGCTCCACAAAAATCTGCCTTGAAGATATATATAACTTTGAAGTACTCAGATGTAGGGTTAGGAATAGTAAATCTATACTTATTCTATATGCACCTACCTTTCGATATTATGGTCTTTGATATTTTGTCCACCATATTCTTGTATTTTGCAATTCTTCAATATTCAGTGGTACATTTCTCCACATGCAGATCATGAGTGCTGGAGTACGTGATTTAATTTCTAGCCATGAGTTAAGGGTAGATGTGAAATTAGACACCGCTCCCCTAAATACTTCTGTGGTGGACAAGTGGTCTGGTCAGGTCAGTAGGCCCTGCTCAGCTCTCACCCAGTGGCTCACGGACGTCATGTTCTGGATGTGTGCTTGCTACGTAAGCATGCAAGAGAGGCTTGGCTGTGCAGCACTTGTGGTGCCTACTATCCCCTTGCCCTTAGGCCATATTTGTGAATCTGTGGAAACTGCAGAATTTCTTCTGTGAGAAGAAAAATGCTCTTTGCGGCTACACGTCTGCTATTTAGTAAATGTGGCCCTGATTGTTGAAGTTAAAAAATTGCACATATTTATTTATTATTATAACTTCAAATATGTCTGCAAAGCTCAGTGCAGGCAGAAGGCAATAGATCAAAACATCGTGGCTCTGTTGAGAATTATTTTTGCAGCATAATAGATTTTTTTGATAACCTGTCAGTTTTCAAACCCACTGATTAATTAAAAATGGTGGTTTATTTCTGCATTAGTTATTACTTCAGGGGCCTATTCATAAACTGCATTTTGTAATGCATCTAGTAGTACTTAGATAGTACTACTAAAGTACAACAAAACCCCATTCACAAACCTATGAGTGTAAATCTCCACTTCAATCTCTCCTATCTTTTCTATGGGGAGATCCACAAACATGCAGATCTACTACCTAGGGCCTGATTACGATGCGGTATGAAATGGCTCCGACCGATGGTCGGAGCCATTCTTACTGCATCGTAATCTCCAGTTTGGAATAATAACCGACTAACCCATTTTGATGGAGTCGGTCGGAAATTATTCCAAACAGGAGTTCCGAATGGCTTACGACGGGCTCTCCGAGCCCGTCTGCCATTCGGAAGGCCTTCTGTAATCCCAAGGCCGGCTCTTTCCGGATGAGGGATTACGATGGCAGCTTCCCACTGCCTTTCTGTGCCGGCCTTTCCAACGCAGAAAGGCATTGCGAATCTGTCTTTGGGGGCCCCCAGCAGGGCCCCCATGGGTGCAAGGACGCCTAATGGTGGCCTAGGGGGCGCCTATGGTGCCCCCCTGTTGATCCCTGCACCCCGTGGCAGGCACCTTGAGGTGCCTGCCACGGGGTGCAGGGATGAACTGCACCTCTGCTCATCACCATGAGAGCATGCATTCCGTTCGAAATGCATGCTCTCATGGTAAAGAATAGGATTGCGACCGAACAGGGTTCAGTCGCATCCTAATTCCTGGGCTGGAACTGACGAGAGGAGGTTATTCGGTTCCAGTTCCAAACCAATGTCGGACGGACTCTGGTCTGTCCAACATCGGAATCTGGGCCTTAGTCGTAAGTGTGGAAAATTGGGCATGCTTACTACTAAATGGGGGGGGCTTAGGAAGGAGCAGGGAGGGGTTCAGGGAGGGCTAGGAAGGGGGTTTCTAATTTTAATTTGACTTTCTATTAGCTCCCTTTTCCTGCTCTAAGCACCTTGGAAGACCCACCTGCCATACCTGTTTGTCCAGTGGTGAGGAATGCATACTGCGAGGCACAGCCAGATGTAATGAAGTTGCCCTAAACATGGTGCTGGCCTCCCTCAGATCCGCCTGCCTAGCAAAGCCTCTAGCAGCAGGCTGAAACATACCTGCCAGCTACCTCTGCTTGCCAGCACTTTAAACTAGTTTAAGATACCACCTCCACGCCTGACCATCATGGAGCATATATGTTTCTTATCAAAAACATTTTGGAGTATTCATCCCAAATGAGTTGTATGATTTGTATGATTATTCAATTGACATTTTTGAATAAATATTAGAAATTAAAAAATTCCTTTTTAATAACAACATGCACCAGCCCCTTTGAAAATCTAGATGGTAAATTGTAATGTTATTTCCTCTAAGTATTACCTTTCAAATATGATCGTGTTTTACATTTTGGAATTTTCATTTTTTTAAACATTTTTTCTACTTTAAAAATATGCATCCTTTTCTAAAAATGTTTTACTTCCTCTAGTCATAGTTTCCAATTTTCTATTTAAATATTAAATGTACTAAAAAGCGCATTACATAGACTGCAGCTGGAGCAGAACTCTGGGCTACCAGGCCGGAGTTAGAACACTGGCCTTTTAGGTCTGGCCTAGGCAGCGCTTGCGCTGTCTCTTCAAGGCATGCTGTATTCAGGATATGGGCATAAGGCTCTGCCCATCTTTTTAATCAGCTCCTTCCCCTGTACTTTGTCAATGGTGGCTTTTCATTGATCAATAGGCTTAGTAGTCCCTCCTTAGCACTTCCTCTTCTCTTCTTGTAATCTCCCATGAGGACACCCCCTGTTACATGTGTTGTTACTCCCTAGGTTTTAAATACAGCCTCAGAGCACTATTTTCTTAAAGGGCTTCCTAAGCAAGGCTGACAGTGGTTACTTTACTCACTAGCACATCTCACATTTATATGAGACCTCCCATAAATGTCCCTTCATCAGCTCCACACAGAGTACGACCTAATTGTGAATTAATATAATAATTCTTTTGTCACATTTCAAAGCTACTAATTGTATATATGGACATAGCTATTTGAATGTACTCCTGGTAGTCTTGTAGGCAATGCATTATGGGTAGGGAGGATTTACCATATCTTCTGCAGGATGCAGTACCATATGTGGCCAAAAGAGGTCCCATGGGATCTCTTTTGGCCACATATGGTACTGCACCCTGTAACATGGCTAGGTAACAAAACATTGGCATTTAACCGCTTCGACGCAGCTGGAATTCCCCCGCTGTGCGGCCCCGGCCGTCCTCCGCACACGCCCACCGTGACGTCGGAGGGCCGGGGGCCGTCCGACGCATGGAAGAGGTTATAATGCAAATAACTCCAACTTTGGAGGGAGCAGTACCTTATGTGGCCAAAAGAGATCCCATGGGACCTCTTTTGGCCACATATGGTACTGCACCCTGCAACATGGCTAGGTAATAAACATTGGCATTTATCATGCCAAAAACTCCAACAAATGTGAGACCTATTGCATTTCCAATGCAATAGGTCTCGCATTTGTTAAAGTTAGAGCTGTTGGCATTGAAAATGACAATGTTTTTACTTTTGCTTTTTTATACCATTGGCAATAGTGCTATGCAAATATAATAACTCCACTGCAAATAAAAAAACATTGTTATTTTCAACGCCAACAGCTCTAACTTTAACAAATGCGAGACCTTTTGCATTGCAAATGCTTGTTTCTACAGGCATCGAACTGAGCCAAAAAGAGACACCTTCACTCTTGCTTACTTTCGCCCATCTACTTTCACTGTCTGATCTGGTGATAAATGTACTCACCCAACCGTAAAGATAAAATTTCAGGTGAAAACTCACTGTCAAACATTCAGCTCTGCTACACCAATGGCATTTAAGTGCAGTAAGACCCAGGAGATATTATACTTTTCTGCTGGACATAGGACTTCTCGCCACACATTCGATATGAGTGGAAAAAAGGCCCAGGATTTAAGAAAATACATACCTCAAACTTGAACTTGCTGGTTAAGGGCGTGGTGAAATTGGCTAAATAGGCACCACAGCACCCAAAATGAGGGAATCACAATGGCTAACGATCTTTCTGTCAGCTTTCTCTGTTTGTTATCTTCCGGTGCTTTAGCATGGAATATTTCGGTGATGGTTTGTCTCTTTTTTGCACATTACTTATAGCTACACTTTTCACTACCTGTTTGTTCATTCATTTACATAGAGGTAAGGGCAAGGAGCTAAAAGCACAGCTCGGCGTCAAAAGTAAAATTCCCTAAGAAATATACCTTTTTAAAAAAAAATCAGATATAAAGATCAATTTAGAAGGAACACAGTTCAAAACAAAATAACTATGCAGCTAGGCCTGAGCTGTGATTGTGTATGACACCAACGTGTAGCTTCATGGTGAAAACCATTTTTTTTGCTGATTTGGTCTTGCTCATTTAGGATCCCTCATCGATACTGACTGTGCTTGTCCGCTTTCAGGTGTATGATGCACCATTCATTAGTACTTATACCTGTGCACACTTAATTGTTAGTTTTTATCAGCACTTTTTAAATCACTGTCAAACTTTACCACCCCTTCACATTGCTGACAACAGTAATACCACTGGGTTTCCCCGTAATAGAGGTAAAATGCGATAAGACCCAGCAGAAACAATGTTTGCTCCAATTGTGCCAGAATTTTGCACCCTAATCTTTAAATATGGTGTAAATTATCAACCAATCAATTTCCTATATATTTATTGCCAAAGATTATAGACTGAGATTAGATCTATTGCATTACTTAATCAGCCAAAATTCATTTAGACTGAATCTTGTTTTACAACAGTTAGCAATCAGTACTCACCACTAAGTTAGTAAGTGGCCAGCCACCATTTGTAACAGGCTAACATCATTCGTAGCTAGTTTCACTCTTAACTTCCTTGCAAGGAGGTGAGTTCTGCAGTGCCCTTCTTTTCACTCTTCAGTCGTGACTGGATCTCCATTTGCCCACAGCCTCTTTGGTGACCTTAACTTATCATAGTTTAACTCTGTCCTGGAGCTGATGTATTGGATATCTGGCAGTACCTTTCCGCATTTGTGGTGTAAAATGTCAAACCTGAGCATCTGTGATGTCGCCAACAACAGGGTCGCCAAGGCACATCTTTCCAGTCTCCTCTGTGGTGACCATGCTTCCACTCTCCATGATTGATGTTTCTGCCCCTTTTCTCCTCTTTAGAGCAGCGTGGGACCCTCGCCAGTTATTTCAGTCTGCAACCTTACCTTACTCCAGATAATCCACTAATGAACTCCACTCTTATCTTCCCAGCAGTCAACTCTCCATTTTTTAGTAGGCCCAAGACAGCATTAAATGAGATATTTAGTATCTGGAGCATAGATCCACAGTATCCTGAGACTCTGGATCATGCCAAGAGTATGTTTCTTTTACTTGCTGTTGAAAATATTTCGGTGGCATGAGTTTAACATTGTCAAGAGGTTTCAGCAGTAGCGGCTGGTACTGGATTTGGGTGGTGGGGCGGGGTAGGAGGGAGACGAGAGACGAAGGACGACGACGAAGAAAAAAATTTAAAAAACACTTACCTGAAACAGCCAGCCACCGCCTCTCCTCCATTCTCCGTCCTCTTCCTTCTTTCTGCAGTCCCGGCCAGCAGCAGGAAGCACCCGGCTCCCAGGTTCCCCTGAGCCAATCACAAAGCTGCAATGCAGCATTGTGATTGGTCTCAGCGCCATAGATCAGCGCTCAGATGGGGAATGGGAGGCTTTGCATGTTCCTCACCAGGCTGCGTAATGCAGCTTGGTGGGGAAGATGCAAAGTGAGCAGGGATGTTTGGCCGGCCTGAGAGAGCCGGTCAAGCAGTCATGCCCACTTAAGGAGTGCAAAGCACTCCTCTCCCCTGGTGTACCCAGCCACGCCCTCCCCGAGAGCCACTGACTGCAAAGGAAAACTAAAATGATAATAACAATAGTTATTATCATTTTAGTTTTCCTTTGCAGTCAGTGGGGCGATGCTCCTCCGCCATAGCGGAGGAGCCAACACTGGCATTCAGTGAGCTGATATGGCAGTATAGCTATGCCTTTGGGACTTGCTGTTTTCAGTCGGCCATCTTAACCAGGCACCAGTCCTTTTGGTTGTGTGCTACTGCAGTTTAATTTCTGTTTTTGTTAATTGCCTGACTGACAGTGGTAAAGTCGATAGTTTCTCAAATTGTTAGTCTCACGGATTTTGTTGAGGTTCTAAAGATTTGAGATTGAATTGTTATTGCCTGGGATTAGTGTTTAATTTGTAAAAGAATAAGTGCAGGGCCCCAATGTTTTTCTCAGAAACTTGCCACTGTGAAATGTCGAGGTTGCTGACTATCAAGGCTGTCTAGTCTTGATTCCACCACCTTTCCCTTTTACCCACCACCATACACTCTATGCATCTTTATCTCACTCTTGCAGGGTTTTTTCATATCTGTCTTTCTCTTCATTCCCCTCTTCTGCCTTTCTCTCTTTTTTTCTGGGTCAAATCTGATGATCTAAAATAAGCCCTGGTCCATTACAAATGACTACCAGTTGGCCTCCGCTGCAACAACTGGCTCAAATTAAGCACTAGCTAGGATATCAGAGTCATCCTTAAGTTATTTGTATGGTGTCTGTATTGACAGAAACTGCAAGCAATTGGTTTGTTGGTTGAGGGAGGTGATGCCCTACTCAAACAACAGTCCCAATCCTTGGCTGGATGAATCACAAAAAAGTCACTAAATTAACCTGTGCTTAACCCTCTGGTAGCTTGGCACAAAAGCAGTCAGTCTAAACTTAGAGGCAATGTGTAATAAAGTGAAAACACAACTCAAGAAAACTCCCACACCAATTTCGAAAAATAGAGGAAGTTCTAATAAATTATTTGACACCAAAATTACAAAAATCTAATCAGTGGAACCAGAGCAATGAATTTTGAAAGTAAGTTTAAATTGAAAAATTGTGCCTAAAAGATCTAGGCGCCAATGGCAGACATCTAGTTGCTCAAGACCGGAGCAAAGTTGAAAGTTATGGCAGACCACAAGGGAGCACAGCTTGTATACATGAAGTGGATTCAGTATGATCTCTGCTTATCTTCGGACTTAGAAGAATTCTGAAGGAAAATATCTGAGAAGGCAAAGTTCAGTGGGGCAAGGCAGCCAGTGGTGTCCGAGGAGGAGGCATCCTTGTCAGCGAGCAGCTGGACGAAGTCACAGTGAAGATTTCTAAGTTCGGATTTAGTCTCTTTTATGGAAGTCGAAAATCTCCAGCGGGTCAAAGCTGCAGGCTATAGCCAAGGAGTGCTCCATGAGGCCGGGTACCCCTTGGACAAGGATTCGCTGAGCAGGATTTGCTGCTGCGGAGAAGAACGCATCTGGAGATTCTGCAAAATCAGACCAACCAGCGATGCGCCTTGGGTAGATTGGCGAGCAGGTAGGTCCCGGTCTCCGCTCAGTTGTCAGAACACTTTTTTGGCAGAAAATGTTCTAAGTCCCAAGTTTTGGATTTGGGCTATCTGGACACCTTTAGCACCACTTCCATGGGTCCAGAACTGGAAGGACACCACTTGGAGGGTCAGGCCGCACTGAGGCTGGGTCAAGGTGCGTGTTGAAGATGTTTGGACCCCTTTCTGTCCCTGAGACTCTGGTCAGGAGGCAGCCAACTAGCTCTTAGAGGTACTCTGCAAGTCTTGGGTTCAAGCAGGAAAGTATGTCTCAAAATGCAAGGAAAACCTCTGAAGGCATAAAGCAGGTTTCAGGCAGCAGGGAAGTTCTCTTGATGCAGCGGGGCAGTCCTCCGAAGTGCACTACAGGCCACATACAGCAGGGCAGTCTCCTGAGAATCCTTCCACTGGTACAGAAATTAACTGAAAAGTGGGTCTGAGAGTAATCGTTTAATATGTGGTGTCAGGTTTGAAGTAAAAGAAACTTCTGGAGTTTCCCCCTCACAGAAGGCAGAGAGGGCATGGCAGAGAAGCAGGAATCTCCTGCCTCCCTGCCCTGCACCCAGGCTGTCTACAGTCACAATAGTCTAGTGTGAAGCTCTTTGTCTGAGCTGAGACAAGGCCTTTGAAGTGCAAGTGGGGCTTTACACAGCTCTGCCTCCTCATCCTGCTAGGATGGCCTAACCTGCCAACACTCATTCCCTTCATTGTGTGGCTGTCTGGGAGGAATACACAAAGGCCAACTGCCAAACACACCTAATTATTAATTATGTGACTCAGGAAACAGGCTGCAGGCACCAAATGGTTAGGACAAGAAAATGCTAACTTTTGAAAAGTGGCAGTTTCAGAACTGTGACTTAAAATCCGACTTTACCATGAAAGAGGATTATAAATTACAATTCCTTAGACACCAAACATGGGATTTGCACCTTCTCCCAAGCAAAAGTCATCACTTATTAAATGTAATAAGGTAGCCCAATGTTATCCTTCAAGAGAGGTAGGCCTTCCAGTAGTGAAAAACAAATTTGTGATTTTTGCACTAGCAGGACATGTAAAACTTAAAAGTACATGTTCTGCTTTTTAAATACAATATACCCTGCCCAGTGGGTTGTTTAAAGCCTACCTTGGGGGTGATTTATCTGTATTAAAAGGAGAATAATTTTAAGCCTGGCAAAGTGTTTATTTTGACAATTTGAATTGGCAGTTTAAAACTGCTCACAGGCTGCAATTGCTGGCCTGGGACATGTGTTAAGGGGCTATGTAAGTGCGTGGCACAATAAGTGTTGCAGGCCCACTAGTGGGATTTAATTTATAGGCTCTGAGTATATGGTATACCACTTTAATAGGGACTTATAAGTCAATTAAATATGCCAATCAGGTGTAAGACCATTTTACCATGTTTTAGGGAGTGAGCACAAGCACTTTTGCACTGGTTAGCAGTGGTAAAGTGCACAGAGTCCTAAGGCCAAGAAAAACAAATTTAGAAAAACAGGAGGGGAGAAGGCAAGAAGTATGGGGGAAGTCTACCCTAAGGCTGACAGGCCTAACAGAAATGTTCAGATTTAAAAAAATGCCCATTGCTTGTAACACAGCCTTAGAGCTTCAATCGTTTTCGTTGACTTGATCCCCTCCTTAATTTCCATAGTAATCCCCCTGTATGGCTCAGTGGCAGTCATTTACAGAAACACACCAGGCAGAGATGCAGCATTTCTAGAGCTCCTTTTTGCAATGTTAATGGAACTCCTCACAAACACAATTATCAAAAACCCTGAAACAAATGGCATACTCTTTTAGGTGTATAATGTAAATTTACTATGGTCACTTATGATATTCTCTCTTTTTGAAACCCTGTCTCTGACTGTGATGTTCCAGAAAGCAGAGTATTTTCAAAACATATGTTTTCAAACTCGATTTGAATTCCTAAATCTTCTGTTGAACCCCTTGGAATTCACATAACTGAGATCCAGATACCAGTGGCGGCTCCCCTGCTAAGGCGGAGGAGCGTCGCCCTACTGCTTTTAGCAGTGCAAAGAAGGAAAAAAAAATGATAACAACAGGATGTTGTTATCATTTTATTTCTTGCGTGGCAGCAGGTTTTGGGGCGGGGTTTGGCTGTCTACGCAGCCAGCAGGGGGTGAAGGAAATATGTGCTCTAAGTTTGCATGATGGTTTGGTCGGCCTTACTGGGCCGGCCAAACAGTCATGCGCACTTAGCATGTTCCCCACCAGGCTGTAATGCACAGCCTGGTGGGGAACATGCACAGGCTCCCACTGCCTGTCAGAGCGCCATACAACAACGCTCAGACCAATCACTATGCTGCATTGCAGCGTTGTGATTGGCTTAGGGGAGCCTGATTGTGCTTCCTGTTCTGGCCGGACCAAGCAGACTTGGGCGACGACGATGGAGGAGAGTCGGCAGCTTTGTAAGGTAAGTACTATTTATTTTTTAACCCCCCACCACCCTCGTTTAGTACCAGCCGGGACTGCCAGATACCCATTTGTATGGTCAGATTATCTGCGTAGTACATGGGAATTTAAATGACTAATACTCTTGAGAGATTCTTTACATGCATTACCTGAATATCCTAGACTCCTTCAAACATGACCTTATCAGGTTTAGGAACCTGAACATTTCAAATATATTATACAGAGAGTTCTGTGTCTGTTTCAAGCACCCCTTTCCTTGTCCCCAAGAAGTATATACAGAAACTTCAAAAACTCCTACTATCATTCACCAGCAATTGCAAGACACTTTTGGTCCCCAAGAAATTTATAACCCCAAATACAAAAGTGAACGGGCCTTCTTTGATGTGATGATCCTACCCTGCTATGCTTCACAATTGTGTAAAGTCTATTAACATATGCAGTAGTGATCAGATAATATATGGGCATACATGGCCAGTCAATAAAGCGCACATCCCTTAGGGTACCCATGTAGCTTTAAAATATGTCTGTAAACGTACGATTACAATGGTTATGGCCAGGGATAGCAATGATGGGACAATCCTTTTTCCCCTCGGATTTAAATCTAGCGCCCTTGCCAACTCGATCCTGACCCCGTTTAATGATGGAGGATGGTAGACCCTTGGACACTGGCTGTTGAAGAAAGACCAGACAAAGTGAAAAATGCTCAGGGTGCAGAAGTGCGTTTAAAACGTCCATCTTAGACACTTGGTGCTTCAACTATCTAACAGAGTAGCAGAAGTCAAAGTTTGCAAAAATGAAAATAGATTATATAAAAGAAACATATAGTAAAACTAATTATTTAAAAAAATATTTTTACTTTATGAGTTTGACTGTATGTATGTATATTCATACATATATAATTACCATATGTATACACATACATATATCCTGCTAAGATTATTGCATGTAATTAGTTATAGTGCTCTTAATTAAGTTTAGTAAATGTATACGGTTGAGTAAGTGTAATTTAAAATAATTAAATTAAAGTTTGTGAATATTAAAATAGATTAAAATAAAAATATAGTGATATTGATTATCTTTACTTTAAAATATGAATTAACTTTACATATATATGCTTTAGATTTATTTGATTTATTTTAAAAAGGGTAAAGTGGATATCTTTTGAGCGAGGCTTGAGGTAGTTATACAATTTTAGGATTAAGGGATGTGTAGGTTAAAAAAATATATATTGTTTTTTGTTATGAGTACACTAGAGAAACAACATGTTAATATTGCACCAACAATTTGCATTACTGCGATAGTAGTCATTTCTACAAATATAAAAAAAATCAAAACCATCCAGGATGTATGACCAAAACAGTGGATGGGCGCTACACGGCTCGTGTTAGCAATGGAAACAAGAAAGGAAAAAAAAGAACCAAAGAGTAAATATGGAACAATAACCGAGGCAGGCTATTCTGAATAGGTGCATTTTGGGAAAGGGGCAGGATATTGGACGTCTTCACACATAGCCGACTTCAGCACTAGTGGTGCCCGATGTGACAATATGTTTTGGCGCCCCCCTATATGACCTCCTCATTTGATTGCCTCACTACCACCCAGCAAAAATGCCCCTCATCCCTCAATAGCCCCTCTCCCAAATGCATTTCATTTGTTTAAAAGCGCTGGTAAAGGCTGGCTTTACTAATCCACTCAGCTATCCACATAAAATACAGATCTGTTCTTTGCAGCAGGCATATTAACCCTCTGTGATACTTTATGGCGAGTCAAAACTGCCACTAACTAAAACTCTGATCTCTCTCTCTCTCTAGCAGGAACATTAATCACGAGAGTTGTCATGACATTTTATTGCTGCCTGAAATGGAACTCTGCAGCAGGTGCTTTTAAATCGTACTTTACGGCTACACTCAGTGCCCCTCCCACCCCCACCGAGGTCAGTGCCACCACTCCAGGTCAGCACCCAGGGCGGCCGTACCGGTCGCACCGCCCTAGAGCCGGCTCTGTCTTCACAGCGATCATCATAGTTACAGGGATGTATAGTTTTTAGGGGTAGTAAAGGGTATTTATGGTTCAAGGATGGGTTATTTTGAGTGATAAGGAGTTTTAGGGTTCCGAAATGTATATTTTTAATGAATAATTGATTTGCATTACATTCATGTAAAATTTAAATAGTAATAATGTTTTTTTCAACTAAACAATATTTTTACATCAAATAATTTACTTCATTTTTAGTTTTAAAATAAATAATTAGTAATTAAATTAATTCACGCAAATTAATTTTAAGAATTAAAAGTACAAATACACACACACACACACACACACACACGCGCAAACACACACACCACGACAGACTCTCAAAGCTGCAAAGGCACTCCTGACGTACACACCTGGGAAGTAAAGGTGCTTCCAATCTACTTACCACGATATAAAGACTGATATTGCGATATTAATAGCTCAAGAGCTGTGTGGTGAGGTCATGTTTAACTGGGTTGGGTGTTTTGGAAGGAGGTGCTAGCACAGCAAGGCCGCTCTGGGTTGCTATTTGACAGATGGTCCAGGAGAAACAATCCTTGGTGTGCGCAAAAAGTCACAGGGTGCCATGATAACCCGCAACATGATAATGAGGCCATGTATGACCTTTACTGGAAAACTAGTTATTACATGGCTCGGGAAAAAGGGGGATGCACTTATACTTACACAGCTGATTTTACTGGCCTCAGGGGTTTAAATGGGCTGGTACTCACAGGTACTGAGTACCGGCACTCCTTATTTTTATCGCTCTGAGGACCGGCCCTTCTCTGCTGCCAAGGAGAGTACCTGTACTCATGAAAGGTAGGCTCATTGTTGCTAGTGCTCACGAGAACGAGGCTGTCTGGCAGCCAAAACGCCTCTGTAGTCCAAGCGGAGCCACCTCTGAAGTATTTCACTTGGGCTCATTTGCATAATGTGCGGGTGCTCCCCATCAGTGTGTTTGGCAGAGCAGGAGTCATTCACATCCTGCCCTGTCAATCACATTCACACTATCTTGTGCACGCACTGGAATTCAGGCAGTACGCTGACAGCGCCAATTAAGAGAGCCACGGTAGATAAGGAGTGTAAAATGCCCTTAATCCCACCTGAGTTTTTTGTGTGAGTGTCTGCTTGTATCTGGGTGTTTGCCTGCTTGTGTGTGCATGTTTGTGTGTTAAAGACTAGCGAGTCTAAGATGGAGAGAATCCAGACATTCAGGAGGTATTTTAAAGGAAATTCTTGGAATGCTTTGTGTGTGCATGTCTGCTTGTTTCTGTGTCTGCGCACTCAAGAATATTTAAATATTCGGCCATATGCAAAAATATAAGAGTATGGCATTAAGAAGCTGCAAATATTACAAAAGAAGAAAATATTAACATATGATTATGTTTGGCCTCCATGTTGTGTAACGAGTTAACCTATTTTATTAATAGTACATTTCTCATGTATTTTGGTATATGCAACTGGTATTGAAGTCAATATTAATGCTGTTATTCCAGTCCGTTTCCAGGGGCACACCGATTATTAACCCCATGGGGCCGAAAGTTTAGCTGCATTTATTGTGATTTAGGGCCAATTCCCAGCATGTCTTCACACCACTCTTTGTTAGCATATCTGTAAAGTTAAAAGCCTTCCCCATTTCACCTTGTAAAGAAAGGCTGGCCCCTGAAAGGCGTCCCTATCAGACCTTATTTACAGTGTGCAGCCACATCCAGTATGGGCCTCTTGAGGCGTGCTGGCCCACCCCTGCTGGGTGCTTTCAAGTGCAGCAACCAGAGAAGAGAACTAGGGGCACTTTCAGTTAATTTAATGAACCACCTCAGTATTATGCCAGTTGCACTGCAACTTCTTAACAGTCATTAATACAATCACTACATCTGGCAAACTGTGGAAAGCATTTCTGTCTTGTGTTGAAGATACACGTGCCTCTACATCAGGTGCAATCAAATCTACTTCTCAGCGGAGCTGGTAAACATTTAATGAGATGTATAGCCAATTCCATGTACATATTGTTGGTGCATTAGTAGCACTTATCTCAATATACAGTGCTGGCACAGTCCACCTATACAGAAAGTGGTAGGCAAGATCACTCAACGTTGTGACAGTATCACAAAAATTGGGCCAGGTTTCACAAAGCGCACACCCATGACACAGCTGTAGTCCACCATATAGCAATGGTGTTAGACCTGGCATCCTTGGCGTGGGTCTCCCTTCCATTTTTTATGATGCCTCCTATGTTACTGATCTGTTTTTGCTGGCGTTAGATGCTTTGGGCACTGTGCCACTGCTATTCAGTGCCACAGTGCCAGTGCTCCCTATGATAAATTGTGTTATGTATTAGTGACTCCATGATTGGATGATTGGTTTACTTGTCAGTCCCTAGTACAGTGCACTGAGTGTGCCCAGGGCTTGTAAATCCAATGCCGCTGGTGGGCTTGCAGCACTGGTTGTGCCACCCACAGAAGCGGCTTGTAAAATGTGCCTCAGGCCTGCCATTGCAGAGCCTGTGTGCAGCCTAGGGCTGCCATGTCGACTTGGTGAGTACACCCACTTACCAGTCCCTAAACCTTCCCTTTACTGCATGTTGGTCACCCCTAAAGTAGGCCCTAGGGCAGGGTGCATTGTAAGTACAAGGTAGGACATGCCCTGGTGTGTGTGTGGCATGTCCTAATAGTGAATTACAGCCATTTTCGTTTTTCACTATTGCAAGGCTACCTGCTCCCCATAGGCCAGAATGGGCAGACTGACTATTACACCTTATAGTCAGAACTGACCCAGGGAACATGGTAGAAAAACGAATTTAGTATGCCTGATCTCAGAATGATAAAATACATCTTTTAGTGAAGTTGGTTTTAATATTCTGTGTTTGAAAATACCCACTTATTTTCTTGCCTAAACTTCCAAGCCTGCCTCTGCTAGGTTGTGTATTCCTTGTCTGGAGATTGAGTGACAGGGGCTGGGGGTGGCTACAGGAGACAGGGTGAGTCAGCACAGGGCTGAATAGAAAGATCTTCATCCAGAGTGGAGGGAGGAGTTGCACCTGGGTCTGAATAGGGCTGTGCCTGCCTTCCACAATGCTGGCTCCACCTCCTGCCGGGCGGCTGAGCACTCTGCCCCACATTCTGAAAGGAAAGAAGGAGTCAGAAAAACAAAGTGCTCCAGGACTGACTAGAACTGGTTTTGGACTAGGCAGAGGCCTCTCTGCCTTCAGAGAACAAAGAGAAACTGTGTATAAAAAGGGGACCCAGACCCCTAGGAAATTAGATCACTTTGGGAAAACAAGAAGAAACCTTTGCTGAGGAGCGGAACCAAGAAGAAACTGAGGAGAAGACTATCCCTAAGCTAGAGGGATCTGCCTGCAGTGGTTGCCTGACTGCCAAAGGAAGGAGAAAGGACTTTGTGTGCACTTTTATTTCAACTTGTAAAGGATCTCCAAGGGCTTGAGAAAAGAGCTTGCCTCCTGCTGAA
The DNA here is from genome assembly GCA_963921515.1 of Calotriton arnoldi. NCBI lineage: Eukaryota > Metazoa > Chordata > Amphibia > Caudata > Salamandridae > Calotriton > Calotriton arnoldi. The sequence continues at coordinate 662,441 of CAWUFW010004145.1, forward strand.
GTCTCAGGGACAACAGACTTCAACCACCAGCTCCCCAAGAATCCTTTGGAAGTGCCTGCTGCTCTTTTGGGCCTTCTGAAGGGACTGCGTGTCGCAAGGAGCTGGAAGCGCGACTCAAGCGGGAGAAGTGTGTCGCCGTCGCAGCCGCTGCCGTCGCATCACGGAGATGACGCCGCTGTAGCTGTCGCATTGCACCGCATCTCAAGAAACGTCCCGCAACACCGAAGAAGCCTGTCGCCGTCGCAGCCGCTGCCGTCGCATCGTAGATGTCGCTGCTGTAGCTGTCGCATTGCACCGCATCAAGAGAAGAGTCTCGCATCAAGGAAGAAGCGTGTCGCCGTCGCAGCCGCTGCCGTCGGATCGTAGATGTCGCCGCTGTAGCTGTCGCATTGCACCGCATCGAGAGAAGCGCCTCGCATCCACGGAGAAGCATGCCGCCATCGGAGCTGCTGCCGTCGCATCACGAAACAAGGGTGTCGCCGCTGCAGTTGTCGCATCGAGCGGAAGCGTCTCGCAACGTCGGAGAAGAGGGTCGCCGCCAAAGCCGCTGTCGTCGCATCACGGAACAAGGGTGTCGCCGCTGCAGCTGACGCATCGAGTCGAGACTTCTCGCAACATCGGAGAAGCGTGCCGCATCAGGAAGAACTTGACGTCTTTATTTCTTTGCACCAGAACTTTGTCGCATCTTCATCTCTGCAACACGTTCGTTGTAGAAACGTGACGCATCGTAAGGTACATTGACTCAAAGTGTCGCATTTTAAGAACTTAAGAGAACTAAGCTAAACCTACCATTTTAAGTACAGTATTGTGGATTTTTGTCGTTTATGGTCTTGTGTTAAAACTATATAAAGATACTTATTTTTATAATACAACTTGTGTGGTGTCCATCTGTAGTGTTGTCACTAGATTACTGTATGTGTTCACAAATGCTTTACACACTGCCTCTGAGATAAGCCTGTCTGCTCGTGCCAAGCTACCAAGGGGGTGAGCAGGGGTTATTTTAGGAGTGTACCCCCCTACCCTGACTAGAGGCGAGGGTCCCTATTTGTCACAAGTACCTACCTGTGCCAACTAGAGACCCCCAATTCTAACAAATGGCATATATTGTCCTATCAATAATCAATATACTACATTGGTCGGATCACATAACACTGGCCTACTACACTGTCCAGGTCTAATATCACACAACGTGATAGCAGTGTACACTATTCAAAATCTGTCAAATTCGTTCTAAGGATCCTTTGGCAGAGCTGGTGTGGCCAGTCCATATAAATGCAATGGGCTTCATGAATATGCCCCTTTCGTGCAAGAAGAAATAAGAATAATCCCTTAAACTGAGGACAACTTCAAAACTGTGGTGCTGAATGGAGTGGGTGCCCAGGACTTCACAGGTATGAAGTGGTTTTACCTGGTTAACAGAACAAGTTGAGAAAGCAGTGATGGGTGAGTGTGTGTGTTGAAACTGCTCTCCAAGAGCTGCACCCTCAATCTCATTCTATGGTAGGAGAAGATAGGTGGAAGGACCATGACCACTCACTTTACATACCCTAATCTATACATGACAACATATTGTGAATACCTAATAGTTTTAGAGACATACGTTGCAAAAGCTGCATTTTTCTTCTTAGCTTTCATCAGAATGGAGGAAGCATGGTAAAGTTGAAATATAATTTTAACTTCCCTGACTCCATCAGGAGGTTTTGCATGCATGCCATTGGGAACTAAGTGGTGCTCTTCATGAGCTCACCCTGATTTTTTCATTATGTGCCCTCTTTGTGAAACAAAGCACTGGGCAAAGATCCAAAATGACTGAGCCACGATCAGACAGGGCTGAGCTAAGACCCCACGTCACTGGCACAAGAGAGTAAATCAATAGTTCAGTATTAGTACTAGCCTAAATCACAGCACTGGCTCAGGATCAGATAAGGATGGCATAAAAACAAACTGTTTTGAGCCATGACCACTCTAGCCTAGGACACACAGCATGGGTCAAGATCACACAGTGCTGAGCCAATTTCACACACTGTTGGGCTTAATTCAAACACTTACTGGCCCCAGATCATACACTACTGGACCACATAACACAGAGCGAAGCCAAGATCACGTACTAATGGATAGAAATTATCAATATTCTGCTGATTATTATGCGCAGTTCTAAACCTAGTAAATTGGCATTGAATCTCCTGAGGCATCAAGATGATTGTGCAGCCTAACCTTTCTTTTGTAATGGACTGCATGTATATATCTGAAGGTCATGACATCATACTAGCTGATAGTTACTAAATATGTGTTGTGCCACATGTGCAGAGGGAATCTGCACATATGGGGAATTTAAGACTACTGTCAAGGACAATATGAATACTCGACAGTAGAAGTGTCTTGTATCATCGCGTCTTACTCTTAGCCCCACCCACTAGCCACACCCATAGCTCATTTTAATGAGTACCTGCACTTAGTTTTTCCCATTTAAAGCACTGACTGGCCTGATGCACTAATGTAACAGAAGCGAAGAAACACCTCATGCCGACACTAAAATGATGAAAAATCAAGATGAAGAAAATCAATTAAGCAATGGAAGCTTACTTTTATAAGTCAAAAGCAGGGATGTGGAAGGAGGAGTAGGTCCTATTAAGGGATCTGGGAACAAGAGCTGTGATTGGTAAAGAGTTTAGCAGCCAATGGCTTGCTTCTCAAGGTGGCCCTCACCTGTTTACCGGTGGGGCTGACTCAGGAAGTAAGGAATTTGACTGATTGGAGAAAGGAGCAGCTAAATTTCAGTTTATTCTTTAAATTCACATTTATTTATTTGTTTCTGTATTTATTTATTTATGCTTTTTTATATAGCGCATACTTTACCCGAAAGTGTGAGAGCGCTTTACAATATAACCAGTTACATTACATAAGGACTTCAGAGTACATGAATTACATAAATGATACGAAACAGATAAACTCTAAACTCAAAAAGAATGGTAGTAAGTGACAATACATATGTCTACTACAGTTACTCATGGTTAGAGTTACAGATATACAAGTTGCAAATTTACTTAAGATTACATTTTAAGAAAAGTTGAAGCGATTAGGGCTGGACAAATCTATATTACATATTTACAGAGCATGATCTTCTCGCCATTGCTGGGGTGCTTGCGGTGCTCATTCAGCCAGGCCTTCAGGGTGCTGGTGCTCTCATGGGCGGTGTCTAGGGGTAGAAGGCCGGGTGGTGGTGGACGAAGGTGGCGTGCTGGACCCCAGGACTGTTCTTAAGCTCGTACTGGGTGCCCACCTGTGGCAAGAGGGGTAGCTCGGCACTGTAGGGCATGAAGGCTCCATAGCCGGCATAGGGCAATTCGTATAATATATTTTATTTTATTTTTTATTTTGAGAGTTTTATATAGCGCTGGCTAGACCCAGAGGTATCAGAGCGCTTTACATGAGAAGATAATATAACGCAAACATGGCATACAAGTAGATAAAAAGATAAAGAAACAACGTGTGAAATATACAAAAACAAAATAATTATACAGGTGCAAGAGCTAAACATTTAAAGTAACTAGGTATATGATGTTGGGGGGGGACAGAAAAATACTGGACAAAAAGTAACATGGTGATTGGAGATCGGGTGCAGGTCACAGGTTAGGACCCCAATGATAATTGAGCCAAATATGGCGTATAAGTAGATAAAAGATAATGACAACATGTGAGATATACAAATCAAATAGATAAACAAATCAAACAATTAGATAAACGAATCAAATAGAATAAGCAGGAGCTATACATATCAAATATATAAACAGGAGCAGGAGTTATACATATCAATTAATTAGGCCGATGATGTTCATGAAATGGACAAATATTACTGAACTAATATAACATGGTGAGTTTGGAGATCGAGTGCATGTCATAGGTTAGGATCCCCAATAATAATTGAGGAGGTGGATTTTGAGGTCTTTTTGAAGCTGAAATAGGAGGGGTTGCAGCGCAGGTTTTTTGGGAGGGCATTCCAGATGATAGGGGCATTCCCAGAGAAGGAGCGTGATTGTGTAGCTTTCTTTTTATGCAGTGGTGGTATAAGGAGGAGTGAGTTGGTGCTTCTCAGGGGTCGTGTGGTGCCCGCAATGAGGAGTTTTTTAGAGAGGTACTGTGGAGTGTTTTGGTGGAGGACTTTATGAGTGATGCAGGCAGTTTTGTAGGCAGATCTGCCTTCAATAGGGAGCCATTTAAGAGATTTGAGAGCCGGGGATATGTGATCGAAGCTTTTGCAGTCTGTGATGAGCCTGGTGGCAAGGTTGAGCACAGCTTTGATTGGAGCAAGGTGGATCTTGGGGATTCCGTTGAGGATAGCGTTACCATAATCAATACGTGAAAGAACAAGTGACTGAACTACAAGTTTAAAATCATCAGTGGGTATAAAGGGTTTAATTTTCTTGAGGTGACGGAGAGTGAGGAGGGCTCCTTTAGCTGAGTTTTTGATGTGGACGTTAAGGGTTAGGGTGTTGTCGATAGAAATACCAAGAGATTTGACGGAGTTGGACAAGGCGAGAGAGCAGTTGAGTGCGTTAAGGTCAGAGATCCATGATTGAACCGGGAGCGGGTTGTTTTTAGGGGAGAAGAGAATGATTTCAGTTTTATTAGGGTTAAGTTTGAGATGATTGGAGTGGAACCAGGTTTGGATTTTGGTGAGGGTGTTGTTCAGGTGTAAGATGTCGGCATGAGTTTTAATCTTGTAATAGATTTGGGTGTCATCGGCGTCTAGGTGGTAGTTGATGCCTGCTTGTTTAAGAATGAGGGTGAGGGGTTCCATAAAGAGGTTAAAGAGGGAGGGAGAGAGAATAGACCCTTGGGGGACTCCAAGGGAGACGGGAGTGGGGTTAGAGAGACAGTTTTGAATTTTGATTTGCTGAGTTCGGTGTTGTAGGTAGGAGACGAACCATTTGTAGGCAGTATCATTGAGGCCGAAACGGGTCCTAAGCACATTGAGTAGGGCTGAATGGTTGACTGTATCGAACGCTGCGGAGAGATCAAGGAGGATAAGAAGGCATGTCTCGCCATTATCAAGTGAGTGGTGTATGTCATCGACGACATTGAGCATTGCCGTTTCGGTGCTGCAGCCTTTTCTGAAGCCTGATTGAAAGGGATCAAGTAGGTTGAAGTTTTCGATGTGTTTGTCTAGTTGTAGTAGGACACATTTTTCAAGGACCTTTGAGAGAAGTGGGAGATTAGTGATGGGGCGGAGATTGTTTAGGTCATTGGGGTCAGCATTGGGGTTTTTGATTATGGGAGAGATTTGTCCAAGTTGAAGGGAGGTGGGGACACAGCCAGTGGAGAGAGAGGTGTTGATGATTGTGGTCCAGTATGGGGTAATGATGTGCTTAAGGGCAGGGACAAGGTTAGAGGGTAAGGGGTCTTTTGTGTGGGAGGATGGTTTAAGATTACCAATTATTTTAAGGACTTCTAGCTCAGTCACGGGGAGGAAGTTGAGCAGGGAGGCATTGTTCTTTAATTGTGTGTTAGGGGAGTTGGTTTCCGGAGAGGTAGCAGGGTCAGCTGGTCGAGGGGATGTGGGGTAGGCATTGGAGGTGAGGATGGGTTTGTTTTGGGAGTTGGAGGGGAGCTGTGTGGAGCGGAAGGATTGATCAATTTTGGCTATTTTTTCTGAGAAGTGGGAAATTTCTTCACATCTGGCTGAGGAGGCGGTCAGATTAGGAGGTGCGGGGGAAGTTTGGTTACGAATGATTTTGAAGAGTTCCCTAGGTCTGTTTTTGGCACGATCAAGTTGAGTGCGGAAGAAGGAGGCCTTTTCCTTGAAGATGTGTTTTTTGTATGTGGATCTAGCATGTCTGAGGAGTGCAAGATGGGTGGGAGAGGGATGGAGTCTCCACGTTCTTTCCGACAGTCTGAGTGACCGTCTTTCGTTATTAAGCTCGGTATTAAACCAAGAGTTGGAGGGGGTGGTTCTTTGGTTTTTGAGTTTGGGCGGGGCTAGTTGGTCAAGAATTCCAGTGACAGTATTGTTAAAGTGTTCGGTGAGCTCATTGGCATTTTGTGAGGGGGAATGAGCAGAAGTTGAGCTTGGAGTTTAGACTCAAGAACACCCGGGGGATATGTTTTAGATTTCTGGTCAGTTTCTTAGGTCTGTTAATTTTGGAGGTGGGGGATTTGCATTGGTAGCAATGGTGAACAGTATAAGGTGATGGTCGGACCAGTCAATGGGGACGATATTGGTCACGGAGACCAGATCTTCTTTGGAAAGAATGACGTCAAGGATGGCTCCTTTGGTGTGTGTCGGGGACAGGCATAGTTGTTTGAGTTCATTGATCTCAAGTAGATTGGTGAGGAGGGGGATAGTGGGATCATCGGTATCGTTCCAATGGAGGTTGAGATCCCCAAGAAAGAGATTTTTGAGTTGGATAATGAGGATTGTGTCAGGAGCTCAGATAAGTCCTCGATGAAGGGCTGGGAGGGGCCTGGAGGGCGACAGATGTTGTGTAGACGAATTGGGTGGGAGTTTTGGGTTGTCAGTTCAGCTTCCAGGTATTCGCAGGAGGAGGAGCCAGAATTATTGATACGGGATAGCTGAAGTTCATTTTTAAAGATAATGGCTAGGCCACCCCCAACTCTGTCAGGTCTATCTTTTCTCAGAATAGAGTATCCCGGGGGGAGAGTAGGTCAAGTATGCTCGTTGAGTTGTCTTTGAGCCAGGTTTCTGTGAGGAATGCAATGTCAATGGATTCACTCAGGATAGTTTCCGAAATTTCCGTGGCATGTTGGACTGCGGAGCGACAGTTGACAAGCATGCATGTAAGTGGTGTGGGGTTGCTTCTGGTGGGTGTGCAAGTGTGGATCGACGTGAGTTGAGGCGGTGGTCTGGGGGAAGCGGGGGAGGAGGGGATTCTATTATTCCCTAAGATAATAGGGATGTGGGAGTAGGGGAGTGGAGAATTGGCGGTTGGTAAGCTAGGAAGGTAAGAGTTGCATAGGTCGGCGAGGTCGGACGGGGAGAGATGGTTCGAGGTGCGGTGAGGTCTATGTATACGGCAGCGGAGAGGAGTTGATCTCCAATTATTGTGTTTGGTGTTAGGGATTTTCGGGGGGAATTTTTGGGGGGATTTTTGGGCAGGGCTGGGAGGGGATTTTATCGTGAGGGAGGGTACTGGAGCTGTGGGAGATAAAGTCTTTCTTGAATTGAGAGAATTTAGTAATCAAATTAGATAGGTCAAGTTCGATGTTATGTAGGCTCTGGGCAATTAAAGTGAGGGGAGGTATCGAGGGGGGGTGGTCTGGGTTATTTACGGTGGGTGGATTGATGTGTGAGGGTGGAGATAGGGAAGTGAGTGTGGAATGAGGGGTGACAGGGCTGTTGGGTGTGAGGGGTTCGGTAATCAAATTGGATAGGTCAAGTTCAGTGTTATGTAGGCTCGTGTCAATTGGGGTGGAGAGGGGTACTGAAGGGGTATGGGCGGGGGGTAGGGAAAGATCTGGGTTAGTTGCATCGGGTGGACTGAAGTGAGAGGGGGGAGATATGGTAGTGGGATTGGAGTGAGGGGTGACGGGGCTGTTAGATGGGAGGGGTTCAGTAATCAATTTAGATAGGTCGAGTTCACTGTTGTGTAGGTTCGGGGCAATTAGGGTAAGGGGAGGTATTGAAAGGTCGGGGGGAAGGGAATGATTTAGGGGTAGGGAGTGATCAGGGTTAGTTGCAGAGGGTGGACTGAGGTGTGAGGGGGAGATAGGGACATGAGGTTAAGAACTTCAGGAGATGTGGTCAGAGAGGATAGAAGGGCATAGAGTGAGTGGAGAGTGGATATATAGGGGTGGGGGGTTGTGTATTTATCAGGGTTGGGATAAAGGATTGGGAGGCAGAGTTAGGCGGGCCTGAAGGGGGGGTGGGGAGGAGAAGAGGGTGTACGGGATGGGTAGGAGGAGGGGGTGAGTAATTGTGTTAGGGGATTGAGGGGCAAGGACAGTGGAGTACGTGAGAAGTTGGGTAGGGGGGGAGAGGTTGTGGGGTCAGGCAGAGGCGGGGTTTTGGGAGGGGAATGGTAAGTAGATGGTAGGGATTGGGGGCAACCGTTTTTAGTGGAGGGGTCCGAGGAGTGTGAGTGCCGGGTGTTAGGTGGAGAGAGGAAAATAAGAGGGGGATGAGAAATAGGTAATGTTGGTTGGGGGATGTCATTTGCTGTAGTGAGGTCAAGGGAGGGTGATGGTGATGGCGATTGTTGGAGGATGGTGTTTGCTGGATGGTTGTGGTTGGAGGTGAAGTGAGGGGGAAGGGGGAGGGAGCGGTTGGAGGGGTGTTATTCAGTAGGGGAGAAGGAGTATTAGGCGTTGAGTGGTTAAGGCGGAGAGACATAATGCTGAAGTGGTGTTCGAAGATGGAAAGGTGGGATACCGTGGCTTGTATGAGGATGTTACCTGTTTTGAAGATGGAGATATCAATATCACCAAGAAAGGCTGGGGAGGGAGTGGTGGATATTTTGAATCCATATGGTATTTTGATTGATTTAGAGATTGGGAGGTGTATTCCCAGTCAGTGCATTTATGAAAGCATTCAGAGTCATAGTGCTAGTATTGTGTATGAGAGGTGTGTAGGCAGCCTAAGAAACCATTAACCAATCATGTTCAGTAACATAGCAATGCCAAGACCACTGTTGAAACACCCACCTTGGAACCAATATCACACCTGCAGTGCCCTGTCATAGTAACCATACTGCAGGGGTCATTGCACTCCCTCTTTCTCAAAAATATAATATGAAATACATTAATAAGGCTATTGACAAACGGGTGTCCCTTCATCAAAAGGTCAGGGGAAATCAAAGATGTCATACACCATTGGGCCACCGATGACCCACCCAAGGCCCCTCAACAGCCTCCTATCTGAAGAGAGGGCAAGGGAAGAGCTAGGAGCGCTAATTAAACATGGCTGTCAGATCCATGTTCACTTTCTGTTCCTGGTGCTGCCTTTATGACTACAGGTGGCAAGGGTGGGGCCAGAGGTAGTAAAGGGCAAGCCAGAGGTAGCAGCTGATACCCCTCACTACTTGTAATTAACTGAAATAACGAACAAGAATTGACAAAGCCAGTAGGTCTTGCTTTGGCTGTCAGCCTTTTTTTACTGTCATTGCTTGTATTGTTTTTGCAAAACTTTGTTGGGGAAGCTGCTTGGTCCTCGTCAATATAAAAGCAAAATTGTCTATAAGCTATGCTATTGGCGTGGCCCTGAGTGGCTTCATAAATCTCGAGTAAATGAATGCAGCGCAAATCGCAGCGTTGCCTTACTCTGCGCTATAGAGGCGTTCATGGGTGTTCCCACGCAATTCCATGGATTTTCGATGCATTCCCAGATTCACCAGAACTGGCAAACCTTGGAATGCGCCAAAAAGATATGCCTTCCTAGGAGAGGCATAATGAGGAGAAATAGCTTTATTTCTCCTCGTTACTTCCTTTTTCTATGTGTGCTGCATTCCGAGCTATATTCTTTCAAATATGGCACACTCCTGCCCTTTCCCTGTCAGACAGGGCAGCGCAGCAAGGTGACTTGGTGCGCTGCACTGCGTGACAATGTCTTAAATATTCTCCTTTGTGTGTTCATGTGCTCATTGTGAAAGGGAAAAATGGAGTCACTCACAGTGAAGTCAGCCAATGGCTGAAATAGTCTGACTACATGTATTGTGTAGTGGATGGACGAAAAATGTGAATTGCACAATAGCAGACCAATAGATTAAGATGGCTGGCTGAAAGCCCTATCAGTTCATTATACATATAATTGAGTAAAATAAAAGGGTCTTTTCTAGCACAAGATCTAAAAAAAAGTCCCTTTCTGTTTGAGAAGTAGCAGCAATTGAGTGGTGTAGCTCTGGGATGTTGTGGGTCAGCCATGAAGAGCTTTTTAGAGTTTTAGGCATAATGCAATCCTCCGGGTCTTGAAGTGGGTTTGCTTTTACACACATACACCTAAGCCAGGCCTGCTCAGTGACTAACATTGTGGCATGAGATGAGGTAAACAATAAGGGAATAAAATAGAAAACGTATTTTTAGCGTTAGAACATACATGAAAGGAAGGTGGTAAAGTGGTTATCAACAAAAAAATTACAAGTGGAAAATGGTTGCAGCTTCTCGCTTCAAACACCGTGGACAACACGAATTCCTCCTCCTTTCAAGAGGTGTGAAGAGGTCAGAACATAGCCTCCCTTAAGTTCCCCTAGCCACTGCTGTCTCTGAATGAACTCGTTCATCCTTTATTCAAATAAAATCTCTCTTTGTCTGCTAAAAGCATTTGTATCCAAGTGCATCTCATAAGATTAAACGTAGAGGGACAGATTCCGTTTTGTTCGACGGCATGGGTGAATTAAATGTTATTGTATGCTTAGTTAATAGAACACATTGCATAAAATACACTATTTAAAAGGTGTTAAAAAAAAAAAAAGATTGAGAAACCATAAAATCTGGTCCGCCATATAAAGATGCATTTGCAACACAGTGTGCATAAAATGCATGACTGCTTATACATTTCGCTCGAAGAGCAGTCAGTTTAGTATTGTTGAGTTCTTGTAGGTGAATTGATCCCTGCGACTGTGTTTTGCACAGAGAGTTTTTGGGGGATCTGAGACAGAAGTGTTATCGCCTGTGCATTTAATCTTGTGTTAGCCCCATTAAAACATGCAATAACTGCCTGTCTGCAAGTACCTACTCCCAGAGTGTAGACACAGGGACACAGTTTGCTCCGGGGTCATTCTGGAATGCTGGGTCAATGCAGATTATATGCATGATGGGTTCTGGGGCTTGGTTGCAACCTCTGCATTGGTTATCGTTTGTTGTTATGAATCATTTAGGGCACAGATCTAAATTTGGAAACTCTCCCATATATAGGCGCAGAAATCTTTTTATTGAGTTGGAGGACCAGTAGGAATTCAGATAGGTTTGTTGCGCCATGGGTTTGCACGACTGGATAATGAACCAGGAATGCGCTCGTTTCGAAACCGTGTTTTGTCTTCAAGAAGGTGTGTTGGAAATAGGGAATTTGACTGCTGAGAAGGCAGTAATTAATTAGAGGTGCGAAACAATTCGACTGGCTGGCTGATTTTAAACAGAGCTCTGGGCAGTCCATTTGGCCCGGGACCCACATCCAATTTGCTTTTTGATATAAGTCTGTCTATGCTGTTTGGAGAGATAGTTAACTGGTTCCTATAGCCAAGATCCAGCCCTGGTGCTGGTAGTGTCTTTAATTGCTCTTGTATGATTAGCATTTTGGGATGCGAGGTACTCAGCCCAGGAGTGCTCTGTGATGTTAGAATTGTTGGCTATGTAAGAGCTCCTTTCCAGATAATTTATGGTTCTGCAGAATTGGTTTAGGTTGTTGTTCTTGTAGTCATGCAAAGTTTTTACCCACAATCCATTGTTGTACCTCCTCTTAGCTAACCAGATTTCCTTTTTATACAGTAACCTTGCTTGTCTGACATTTTCTGCCTGCAAATTATTGGCCGCAAATCTCTTTATTGTTCATTGTAGACGTGTCAAATTGCTTTTTCGGTCCATAGGGCCCAGGTATACCACTCAAACATTTGTTCCCTGGGACCAATTTGATTGCCTTGTTGCCATTGCGAGTTTGAGTAGTTATTTAGCAACGTACCAACTATTTGTTCCCAGCTTTGAATTGGATTATCGCCTTGTGTGGGTTTCATGGAAAAGAGGATAACACAGTCCATGACTATTTTATCTTGTATGTGCCCTTTCCATTGCAGCCTTTTTACTGTTTTGGAGGTTGATGGAGCTAATAACCGATTTGCTTTAGAATTAAACGTATCGTTGTATTTAATCCGACTATCTGTGGGCAACAGTCACTCTCAAGTCTTGGTTCTAGCTTAAAGAAGGTAATCCGGTCGAATAGGCGGAGGGACGCCATAGTGTATTCGATTATGGAGCTTGCCTTGTTGGGAATTCTTGTTTTTGCAGGCAGTTGGTCTTCGTACAAACTTCTGTTTAGGACTCTTAAGCCCAAGCTTGTGCTAGCAGTAAGGATGGAGGCTCTGCTCTGGAATCTGCCAGACAAAATATTATTCTCGGATAAGCACATCCACATCTTGGGAATTCAGCAGGAATTCATTAAAGTCTCCTCATTTGATAAATTCAATGGAGCTTTTCTCCTGTATTTATCCTAGGAGCGTTGTTTGCAGGTTTTCCTCAACCTTACGTTTTCCTCATGGAGCCGGTATATGTTCACAATTATTAAGGTGTGGAATACATCAATGGGCCAACTCTCCAGTTTGACCGCTAAAAGCCAGGGGTGCTGTGTTTCCAGCTAGGCCATATTGATTTTTAGATCCACTGAAATGTATGTTGATAGGCCTCCCTTTGGACGTCCTTTGACTGTTTGCTCTACCTCATGGTTATTGAATTCTATGAATCCAATCAAAGGAACACTTTCCTGCGCTCATGTCTCTTGGATGATGTTCTGTGCTAACACTGGGAGATTCCAGAGTGTTTTTTAGCTCACCCACATTCCAGGAGTACATTTGTAAGACGGTGGGGTACTCAGTAGAATTTGTGAAAGGGCCTTGTGAGCATGAGGGTCATCCTTCCATTTTGCTAATTAAGTCCTGGGGCAACCAGCTCCAATCTGTGATTTATTTATTTCCTGAGTTTTCCCTAGCAGAAATTTGTGTCAGTTTTTTATTGATTGATTGCTCAAGATCGAGAAAACAGGTGGATATGTCTTGGTTTTCAGTTGCTTAGTGTATTTCATTGTCTCAAGGCTCTTTAGCAAAATTTGGAGGTAGGCTTCCTCGGCTTGTTCCATGACGAGAACGCCCCACCTTTCAAAATACAATTTTGTTGAGAGTACAGCGTTTACAACCTCTGGCAAAAGCCAATTTATCAGCGTTGTTTCCGGCATAATATTGTTCACGGATCACAGGTTGGAGATGAATTTAATATAGTCCATGTCTTTCGACTCAATGTTCTTCAATGCTGGTATGCTCCTGACTAATTTTAAAATGTTCCCCCAGTTTAGTATGTCATGATTGCCCTTCGAGGCATATATTGGAGTGAAATACAGATACGTGTTGGTTTTGTTTGGTTGTATCGCATCAGTTGACTGGGTTTATGTATGTATTGAGTTCCTTTCACTTGTGTGTTCTGTTTGAGAATTTGAGTTCCAGTTTTGTTCTCTACACGCTTTGTGTCGGTGTTGATTGGTGGAACCAGTAAGTTGAGAGAGCTTCCCTCTTCTAAAACTGCCAAAGTCTGTGGAGTGGAGGGCGCCTTATTTTTCTTGAGTGTTGCTTCCACCACCTTTATTTGCTTGGGCTTTCCCCTGTCAATTTGTAAGGACCCTAAGCTGTTTGGGCTTAAGGTGTCCTTGTTCACTTGATTTGCTATGGTCGGGGGTTACATCTAGTTTACTGAATTCTCCCCCTGGATTCGTTCTTCCTGTATCTTGTTTTTCTGCCGCTGCTTAATTTTTACACAAGTCTTGGTTGCTGCACTTTCCCTCATGATTGGTGGTTTCCTTATTTTGTTTGTCTGCCAATGGATTATTTTTGCAGGGGACTGCCCGGGAGGTTACTTTTTTTTTTTTTTTTTTTTTTTAAATTGGGAGGAACTTTAGATTTTGCAATTCTTGTTGCAGTGATGGTGTTCTGGCTTGGAGCAAGGTTGCTTTCGTCTTGTCTACTTTTTCGTAGTCTCATACATTGAACTTTTAATAGTTTGTGTTTGTTGGTATCACATGGTAGTGAAAGGGTTCGACCTCTAGATAGGTCAACCTTTTTCCCCTCATAATCCGTTTTGTTATTGTTGATGGTCCTGTAGCTGTCTTTCTATAGAGTGGAGCGTGACGCATTGATTCCATCGTTTTTGAGGGGGGCCTCCAAGAATCCAGAGCATTACTGCCAATGTCTACACCAATGTGAGGGCTATTCAATAGATCTGTTGCTGGTTTGGGTGAGTCTGGTGTTCTCAGAAGGGGTACGGCTTCTAGTTCAATTTTGCTGTGTATCCCGGTCACATTGATGTGATTTCTGGTATTTCTGGATGGTCCGAGAATGAATGGTGGTACCCCTTTTTCCAAATTTTTCTATTGTTTACATGCGCCTTCCTCTGTTGGCAGGTTCACGTCTGTTAGAAATGGGGGTCTCTAGTTGGCAGAGGTAGGTACCTTTGTCCAAATAGGGACCCTTGCTTCTATTCAGGGTAAGGGGGATACACACTTTAGGTAACCCCTGCTCACCCTCTTGGTAGCTTGGCACGAGCAGACAGGCTTATCCCAAAGGCAATGTGTAAAGTATTTGTACCAACACTCACAGTAACACACACCACAAATAGACACCACACCGGTTTAGAAAAATAAAGTATCTTTATCTAAACTTAACAAGACCAAAACGACAAAAGTCCAACATACAAGTATTAAGAAAAATGACTTTCAAAAGGTTTTAGCAACTGAGCCCATAGAAAACTATAGATGCGTGATTTCTTGCAAAGTACCTGTTGTTGCGACAAAATTCACCAAGCCAAACAGCCGCAGCGATGAGAAGCGTAGAAAAACAAAGAGATGCGTCGCTCCTGAAACCTTCATGGATGCGATGCAACAGTTCCGCTGTACACAGGGGAGTGATGCGTCGGGTCCGGTCTGTAGGGGGAAGCGATGCGTCGATTCTGAGACGACTCTGATCCATGGGTGATGCGTCGGGGAAAACCTGCCGCACAGGCACGATGCGTGGAAATCTGGGATGCGTTGGCGAACGATGCGGCGGCGAGCGGCGCTGCATCGACCTTTTCAGCCGCGATCCCTCGATGTGTCGATTCTTGCAGCGGCGACAAGCGCTGCGTTGGTTTCAGCAGCGACACAGCAATGCGGGGAGATTCTTCTCGCACCACGGCGTTCGGTTGGAAAAACTGTCGCAAGAAGAGCGATGCGTCGATTTCCTTGTCGTTGCGTTGCTTTTCAGGCACCCAACAGCAGAAACAACCTCCAGAGGCCCAAGACAGTCACAGGCACCTCTTGGCAGTCAGAACTCCCAGCAAGGAAGTTCAGGGGAGCTGGGGGTGAAGGCTTTGTGTTCCTGAGACTTCAAAACAAGAGGCAAGCTCTACTCAAGCCCTTGGAGACTTTCTTCAAGCAGGGGACACAGCAGACAGCTAAGTCCTTCTCCTTTACTTGGCAGAAAACAGCAACTGCAGGCCAACCTCAGACACACAGCAAGGGCAGTACTTCTCCTCAGTTTCTCCAGCTCTTATCCTTGGCAAAGGTTCCTCTTGATTCCAGAAGCAGTCTAAAGTTCAGGGGTTTTAGGTCTAATACTTATACCCCAAAATGTCTTTGTTCTCTTTGTACAAGGGTCTCTGAGCCCAGTCCAAACCAGTTCTGTCCTCTCTGGTGCAGCTGCCCGGCAGGAGGTGGAGACAGCATTGTGTAAGGCAGACAGGCCCTATTCAGGTGCAATGGAAATCTCCTCCCGCCACTCTAAATGCAGACCGGGCCTATTCAGGTGCTAGTGAGAACTCCACCCCCTACTCTGAATGCAGCCCAGGTCTATTCAGCCCAGCCCTGACTCATTCAGGAAAGGCAGGACACACATCAACCCCCCCCCCCGGTGGATGTCTGAGAGAATGCCCCTCCCCAGCCCCTGTCACTCCAAAACCAGACAGTCAATACACAAACAGGCAGAGGCACACAAAATGGTTAAACAAGAAAATGCTTACTTCCTAAAAGCGGCATTTTCAAACACACAATTTAAAAACCATCTTTAGTAAAAGATGTGTTATTAAATTCTGAGTTCAGAGAGCCTAAACTTTATTTTTCCATCTTATCCCTATAGGAAGATATGCTTGTAAAATGTTACAAAGCATTCCCCATTCTGTCCCATGGGGCAAAATAGACTTTCAATAGTGAAAAACGAAATTGGCAGTATTTCATTATCAGGACATGTTACACACATCAGTACATGTCCCTATCTTTCACATACACTGCACCCTGCCCAGGGGGGTAACTTGGGCCTACCATAGGGGTGTCCTATATGTAAGAAAAGGGAAGGTTAGGGCCTGGCAAGTGGGTGCACTTGCCAAGTCAACATGGCAGTTCGCAAACTGCGCACAGGCACTGCAGTGGCAGGCCTGAGACACATTTTCAGGGCTACTCATGTGGGTGGCACAATCAGTGCTGCAGGCCCACTAGTAGTATTTGATTTACCAGCCCCGGCACACCCAGTGCACTTTACTAGGGACTGACCAGTAAATCAAAGTATGCCAATCAGGGAGAACCAATTATAATAACAATTTACACAGAGAGCATATGCACTTTAGCACTGATTAGCACTGGTAAAGTGCCCAGAGTCCTAAAACCAACAACAACAGGTCAGGATAAAATAGGAGGAAGAAGCAAAAATATAGGGGATAACCCTGCAAAAAAGGCCAAGTCCAACAACTTCTAATAGCTCTAAAGAGAGAGAGAGAGGTGGGCTGCTTTGAGATTGGTTGTTTTACTTATAGCATGGGTTGAGATGGTGTCCTCTCCTGACCCTAGTTTTGCGGGGGTCTTTTTTTTAAATAGCTTGAGTTTCTTTATTATGGATTGGAAAATGCTCGGCAAGGTGCTTAGTTTGTCCATGAGCAGGGAACAGGAGCATGTCGTGAGAGACACCTCTGGTAATTCTGGGGGAAGGTAAAGATTCTGTATCAGGGACTGTAACTTTGTGTCAATTCCAGTGACGTATATCGCCAGCATATTTAGTAGCTGCAGGGCCGGCTTTAGCGCTGGTGGCGCCCGGTGCAGCAATCTCTTTTGGCGCCCCCACACCCCAGGACCACCGCCTCAGATTCTCTCACTACCACCTGCAAAAGTGCCCCTCATCTCTCCAATCATAAGATATTGATCAACACAGCGCCCCCCTTGAGGTCAAAGTGCCCCCTTCACAGGCAGCGCCGAGTGCGGCCGCACCGGTCGCACTGCCCTAAAGCTGGCCCTGAGTAGCTGTACTTGGATGGCAAGCTTTTCAGAGAGGAAACTTAGAGCTTCAACCAACTGTTGTTTGAGCTAATGCTAGGAGGAATATCCAAGGGTCTCCGTTTTTTTGCATTGATGTCTTTTCGGTGATTTTTTCCACCACTTTTTCTATCACTTCAACTGTTTGATGGTGAGGTTGATGGTGAGCCTCACTCTGGTGTCAAGATGATGTCTTTTGGGATGATCTCTAAAGACTCTTAGTCTAAGTATGCCATAGTGAATGTGCTGGGATTTTTACCTTGGGTCCGTGATCCTGAGGCGAAAACGTTTTTGTAGAATCCAGGAAAGGCAGTCTGGGTTTGGGGATCTCTGTTTAGGCTTCTGCTGGGGTTTCTCGTTTTAGGCTGGTCATCAGTCTTTTGAGTATCTGGGATTTGTAGTTCTTGCTCGAGCCCCACATTACTTGTTGACAATGGAATTTGTAACTGGCTTATTTTAAAGACCTTCCAAAGTGCACTGGTTTTTATTTCGCAGACCAGTATTGTATGGCTGGCAGTGAAAATGCGAGGCATGAAAGCCTAGATTGCGTTGGGCTCAAATATGTTTTTTTCCCAGAGGCATTGGGATGATGAGATGACAACGAAAGCCGTAAGAGCTCAGCACAAAGTGGGCTTGCAAATTATCCAACATTCTACTGCAATATTATATGCTATGGTACCCTGTTTGACGGAGGATGCATCACGCAAGTGGGTGCCGGCGGCTCACGTTCGCGCTCGCCTCTCCCAGACCTCTCTTAGCGGATTTCATACAGCTCCCACAGTAGGGCCAGATTTACTAAGCCCTTGCGTTGCCCTTGCATCATGTAAGGTGATGCAAGGCAACGCGTGGGCTTAAGTGAGATTTACTAAGCCACACAGAGCCAACTTTTGTGGCTCTGCGTGACTTAGTAAATCCAGAGAAATGCAAAGCAGTGCAAATTGCTGCTTTGCATTACTCTGCATTGGGAAGGTGTTCCATGGGTGGATCATGGGCGTTCCCATGCATCCACCCATGGATTTTGGCTTGTTCCCAGATTTACAAAGACTTGTGAACCTGGAAATGCGACAAAATGGTACGCATTTCCAACAGAGGCATAATGAGGAGAAATAACTTTATTTCTCCTCGCTATTTACTCTTTTTACATGTGCTGTTAGAATGAGGAAAATGCCTCAAAGGATTGTTTTTGTGCAGCAAGGTCTCCCTTCCTGCACAAAAACAATCCTACCTGTAATGCATGCACCCTTGCACCTTGGTGCAAGGGTTCCTGCGATGGCGCTGGTCATCACTCACTGTGCCAGTGCAGGGAGAGAGCAAGAATGCGTCATATAGTAGTAGATATGGTGCATTCCTGTTCTCTCCATGTCAAGCAGTGCAGCAAGTTGTCTTACTGCATTGCGGGACATATTGATAAATCTGGTCTGTAGATTCTGGTTGGAGCATGCAGGTTAGATTGTACAGTTGAATATTCCCAGATCAACACACGTACACCAGCATGTTACATCCCAGATCAGGGCCTGCCTGGCAATGAGACTCCAAGTTATAATGTATGGGGCGGCGATCAGTTTGCACGCCATTCAGCAGGCGCGATAGTGGCATGGGCAGAGTCCTGATGTTGGCAAACTCCGACAAGTGGCACAGTACAGAATGAGCCACAGCTGCAAGAAGTTCATGTACTCTTCCCACTGCCGAAGCCGTTGACAGGGAGTTGACTTCCGCACTTGGAGCCTCATTTACAAACTTTTGATGCACCGCAGCACAGCAGGCCCTCCTGCTGCACTGCCAAGCATCAAAAGAAAAGGGCAGGAATGCGCCGTAACTACAAGATACAGTGCATTCCTGTCCTTCTCCCCTGCGCCAGCGCACTAACAGCAGCTGTGCGCCAATGCAGACACCCTTGCGACATGTTGCAAGGGTGCCTGCGTTGCGGGATGATTGTTTTCATTCATGGCATTTTCCTCTTTCTATGCGTGCTGCAGAATGCAGCACGCATTGAAAGAGGAAAAAATGAGGAGAAATAAAAGTATTTCTCCTCTTTGCACCTCGTTGCACCTCCTTACGCCTCCCCTGGGGAGGCGTAGGATTCTGACGCATTCCCAGGTTTACGATTGCTCGTAAATCTGGGAATGCTTCAGATTGCATGGGTTTGCGTGGGAACACCCACAACAACACCCATGTAGCGCCCCTTTCACGCAGTGTTCTGCATGAAAGGGGCACATATTTACAAGGCCATGCAAAGCCACGTAAAGTGGCTTTGCGTGGACTTGTATATATGCTGCGGCATATTGCGCCACCAGAGCATCATAAAAGTGTGGCTCCGGCGGCACAATAGTGCCGCTAGGGCCTCCTAAATGAGTCTTTGATTAGAGGACAAAACAACCACTTAAATTCCTCAACATATGCAAACAGTCTTAACCTCAAAATATTCTCCGATTTTCAGCGCACGTCAAAGGTCACCCCTTTGATGTTACAACACCACAACCTACAAATGGGAATCTGTACTCCCACACTAACCATATTGCATATACACAAGATTATCCCTTTCAGTATACAACTCCACTAAGCACATCATACTCTAATTAAGCACTCCTCATGAGAAAGCCTAAAGCAAACCCATTTACTTCAGACTCAACAAAAGTGGTGTCCAGCATTTACAAAAGTAAGATAGAAAACTTCCCCTTAGTCAACCTGTCATCCTTTCACTATTCCTTGACTCAACTCACTTTACAAAGCCATCACCAGGACACAGAGGAATGTATACAAGCAAAGAAAAACAACCTCACAAACAGTGGTTTATAGATGCCCCAAACAAAGCAAGACAAACACACAACAAATAGCTCATAGAGACACTGGACACATCAAAAAGGACTGCTGCTTGAGTTCACCTCGAGCAGATCCCCTAACCCAGGAAACTACCTAGCCGTCGCTCATGCTAGATTAATATTATATAAGGGAACTTTCAATACTAAAATAGATCACTTTTGGAATGAGTCATGTAACCAATAAGCTGTCTACGTGAATTCTTCAGAGGCAAAATGATTTATGAAACAACGTGGCACCATAGAATCAATACTCCTCATTCTAGAACTCTGTGAATTTCTAGAAACTTTCTTCATGCATAATGTGTAGAATTCTAAGAGAGCCACAGCTCCCCATAACCGCTCCCAGGAGTACACCACTTCCACAACTTGAACAATGCAGCTCTGACCTTTCACAGAAAACACCTCAAAAGAAATGTTTTTATTAAGACTGGTGAGAGAACCATAGCCTGATGCACTGCAGCTGTGCTTGTATAGGCTTTTGCCACCACTATTACAATCTTCCTAATTAAAGCATTAGAATATAGGTGACGTTCCCACAGCTCAAAAGTACTCCGTGATCTCCCTACTCCTCAAAAATCACTTGACCCAGTATACTATGATAGTTATGACCCTTTTGCAGGACTACCATAACTCTTCAAATTCCTGGAGAAAGTGGGTCGTGGTGGGGAAGGCCTGGGGTAATGGATTGATCCTGGGGGAGAAGGGGCAAATTATGGTTGCTTAAGTTGGTACTGATAAGCGTATGTTTGGTAACTCAAACATAAATTGCACTTAAACTTAAACTCCGTGAGAAAGTAGTCACTTTCTAACTCTGAGAAACTTCTAAGTAGAAGCTAACTCTTTCCTCGACTCTGACCGGTTTGGCATCTGCCCCAAACATGGAACAGAAGCTGCTTTAGTTAATGGCTGGCGTGACATATTGTTAGAGGTCAAGGAAGGAAGGCTGTGCATGCTAATTCTCTTAGAACTCTCCACCACCATGGGCCACAACATCCTCCATCACACCTTGAATCTATACAACACATCTCTAATGTGCACAAAATGTAGAACTTGGAGAACTCTCCTCGACCTCACCAGGTGACCTGCAATCTCTCTAGGATCTCCCAGTTCCCCTCACTCCTCAACATTTATACCACACCTAATTATGACCTCTTTAGCTCCTACAACCACCTCTAATTGCACTCTTGACAAGTAAGTCAACATGCGAGTCACAGGTGCTTAAGACCAATTCCAAAATGTCTCTTCAGACCTCAACACAAGAGACTTGGATGAGACGTAACAGCCTGAAGCTCAAGGGCTCCAATACAGAAATTCTAGCCCTATCCCTTCCTCTCCAACTCACATACCAAAGAATAGAATGATCAGCACCTTGGTAAGTAAATAAAAACTTATACTACCAACTCCCAGCCTCCTTCGTTCAGGAGATGCAGCTGGTGTCAGATCATTGATGTCATTATCGGTGTCACACTTGCTGCCTGTCAATCTTAGATTGACCCTTCGGTTGAGGAGCTGTTGATGGCATCTGTTCTCTAATGAGCTTCTGTTTCTGGCACAAGCACTACAGTTTCTTGTCTGTTACATCTGAAGTCCCTACAATAATGATCACTCTACAATAGGGTTGGCACTAAGTTCAGTGGTGGAGCAGACTCTCCACCCTGGCCTGGCAACTCTTGGCATGGGATTGGTGTCCAAATCCTTCTGGTGGCACCACCAGCTGGCCGAAAAGTTTTTAAGCCTTTGGTTGGTTGTTCAAGTCTCTGTAAGAGATTTCAGCATTTGCATCATGTCTCAGATCTTCTGTGGGACTGTGCCAGTAAAGATTGTACAGTAAAATAGGTGAAACTTTGCTTCAGCGAAGTACCCTAACTTTGTTGATACAAAGTTTTCTTGCATGTAGCCAAACTACTAGGCTGTTTTTCAGACGTAGAATGTTCTACCCAGGAAAAGTAGGACATCCTTTGACTGGAAAATAGTTAAAGAGGCTTATAGTGGTCAGTGCAGAAATGGAACAAGGTGGGCACTTGTGAGGGACATTGGAGCTGTGGGACATGTGGCTTGGTTCAGGGGTTGATGGCTCGTCCACATGTACTTTGATTGGAGGTGTAGAGGGGATACTGTCTTGGGTACGATGATGGGTGACTGCTGCAGAATGGCAGCTCTGCATCTTTAGACTCTTTGGCACGTCGCAACAGCGGGAACAATGTCATCCTGTTGCAAAGGACAGGTAAAGCTGCCCTTTATTTTATTATAAGAATTTCTGCAATCCTCCAAATCATTAGACTTCTCAACTTTGACACACCACTATGCAGGACCCATCATATAAAGAAACAGATTTGATGAGACACTGGAAAACAAATTTGCCTGAAACTCGTCATCATATGTAAACCAAGAAGGTCTCATAAGTTAAAAAAAAAAATTTAAAAGTATTTTAAACAAAACAGACTATTCTATATCAATACCTACATCAATTGTGCCAGTGCGTCCACCTCATTAATAAATATTCATCTTTGAGCAGTTCTTACCACAAAATTGTTTTTCATGATAAAGCTTGTAGACAATCCATACCCATAAAATGTATTATCACTATTTAATGATAATGCTTTATTTGTAAAACGTTTGGCATAAATGTGATTTATATCATTTTCTTTTTGTTTGCATGACATGTTTAACTACAACACATTTTCCACTGACCATGTACTGTAACATTTCATTTATGTACTTTCTGTATTCATTTCCTCATTAGACACTGAAAGAATTTTACCAGGTAAGGAAATATTTCATTGCATTTCGTAGATTAGTAGTTTGTATGAAATTATGAAGGACGTTATGTTTTTCTAATTTTTCCTGTTTCTAAAGTCAGTATTTATCTAATTCTATATTAAAACAGTGTATTGTATTTTATTTGCAGGAAGTTCAGAGCTGCACTGTTGATTTGGGAATTACGTCAGATAATTCCAACCATCCAGAAAACAAGAACAAGAACCGCTATGTTAATATCGTTGCTTGTAAGTGTTTCCTTTCCTTAATTTCCTTTTCCTGCTGTTTTTAGGTCGAGCCTGGGCAGTGCTGCGAGGCATGCTGTATTAGAATATGTACTTGTAGCTCCGCCCACTCTGTCCATATTTTTCATTGGCTTCTGTTTCGGTAATCGGCTTCTTAGTCCCTCCTTAGTACCATCTTGTCTTCATTTGTAACCTCCCATGAGGACTGGCCCTTTTATTTCTGTTGTTACACCGTCTGTGTTATTTAGTCTGTAAGCACTATTTCTTTAGTAAGTTTGGTTTTACTGCAGGCACGACATGCTTTGCAGCAACATTCAGTGCGCCATGCGCGTTTTCACTTTCCAAGCAGCCGGGACAACGGCGGCTGCTTCTTTGGAATGCCATAGGTCTTGCATTTAGGAGAGTTTGAGCTATTGGCATTTTAAATAACAACAGCTTAAACTCTCGCAAATGCGACACCAATTGCTTTACAAATATTTTTTTGTGGGTTGTTTCCAAGCGCCCCATGCCGCGCTTGCACTTAATAGAGGCCACAACCCTTTCTTTAGAAGCATCTCTTCTAAAGAAAGGGGCGTGGCCTCTTAAGTGCAAGTGAGGCATGGGTGCTTGGAAACAAACAATATTTACAATTCAATAATTCTCGCATTTGCGAGAATTTAAGCTATTGACATTTACAGTGCCAGTAGCTCAAAGTCTCATAGATGTGAGACCTATTGCATTGCAAATGCTTGATTCTTAACCCATGCCAACGCTGTATGAGGTATTTTCCCTTATAAAACGTCATTTACCATTACTTATGAACTTATACTTAGGATTGCAATCAGTTCGGACTAAAGGGGTTTGTACAATCATTGGCACACGCTGCACACAGTTCTCAGCTGTGCACAACGGAGGTTCGGTGAGGGCCATGCTCACAGCTACACCTTGAGCTAAACTCTCTCTGATTGGCTCACCCTTACTGCCTACTTCCTAGAGTCACGAACAGTGAAGCATAATCAGTGAAATCCTCACCCAATCTTTCATAACAAATTAACTTACACTTCACACTCTATTTGCCCATAGTACTGGGTTTTGATCATATAACATGCACCAGCCCTCCATGGGCGAGCACCCAACCTTTGGCTTTACTCAAAGGCCTTTGGCTTAAAGCCAGAGCCTGCATTGAAACCTCTCTAAGCAACCAGCACAAGCTGCACATGCACTTTAACTTGTGCTGCAGCAATTGCTGCCTGCGGCATAACGTTTCCAGGCAGGCAATCCATACAGCGTGCGGTATTCACTATGCACAGCAGGAGTTGTCACCATAAACTAATCTATGTCTAATCAATGCACCCATCCGGTTTCCTGTTTCCATTTCTTAAACTTTGTTAGGGTTCGTAGAGTAATTTGAATAGCAGTGTCGTGGATGATGTAATCAACAATGTCATTTGAAATGTCACCAGTGAAGTCAACAATGATGTAATTTAACTTGTCATAAGTGATGTAGTTTGTGAGGTCATAAGCAGTGTTTGATGAGGGCGCAATATACAGGTAGTTTACTGAACCAAAAATGGCAAATTTCAGTGGCTTTTATGTCATTTTTGTAACATTAACTTCACTTTTACTGTGTTTTTTCAGTGAAAAAATTATATATTTATATTCACTGAAATAAACAAAGGCTAAAGTAACCTTATACTTAGGTGAATATGTGAGCGAAAACATTAATCTTTTGACATAAAAAAAACACAGAAATTCACCAATTATAGTTAGTAGAGCTAACCATAACTTGCGCGTCCACCGTGCACTCCTTATGACCTAACTTATTGCATCACTGATGACATTTCAAATTACATCATTGATGTAATGCCCCGGGGCCATCTGTTTTTTATAAAGGGGAGAGGGGCCACCTTGCCCCCTTCCTCAAGCCTATTTTGTCCCTGGGCACCCCATCCCCGGCCGGGGCCCACATTATTTAAAGGTGGGTGCTCCAGTGCCACGAAGGGCACGTACCTTGACCACGTTGAGGACTGCGGGGGGAGCCCAAGGGCCCCTGCGGCCCCAGCTGGCTTACCGTATGCTGTTCCCTCCGAGCAGGAGAAATATATTGCTCTGTTTCCCTGCCGGCATCAGTGCGGGCAGGGAAACAGAATATAAGTCTGCTCTAAGCTGGCAGGAGCATTTTTAAAGTTTCCCTGCCTGCATCGGCTGGATCCCAGGCTGATTTTTCCAGGACAGAACACAGCAAGTGAGCCAGCCCTGGGGCCATTATTGGCTCAATGAGGGGTGCAGTACAACATCCCTCTTTTTAAAACTAAAAGCGAGTCCCGTGAAATCGCAGCAAAACTTGCCAATTCTATTGTTTATTTTGGTGCCGGGTGAGTCCCTCTTGGTCCCCTCCCTATGGGGCAAAGGGTTGCAGGGCATCCCTACCCTGCCCCCTTATATCATAAGTCACTATGGGGTATATTTATGAAATGTGTGGTGCAGGGCAACGCAGAAATTCACTTTGCTGCACTGCCCTGCGTCACAGGGAAAGGGAAGGAATGCACTGCATTTATCAAATTCGGTGCATTCCTGTCCTTTCCCTTGCTCTGGCGCCGTTTTGGCAGCGTAACGCCAATGCAGTAACCCTTGCACCATGGTGCAAGGGTGCCTGTGTTGTAGGCAGGATTGCTTTTGTGCAGGAAGGGACACCTTCCTGCACAAAAGCAATCCTGAGAGGCGTTTTCCTTTTTCAATGAGTACTGCAGAATGCAGCACACACAGAAAGAGGAAACCGTGAGGCAAAATAAACATATTTTTCCTTGTTACACCGCTTCTGGGCAGGTGTATCTTTTTGGCACACCCCCAGGTTTACCAGTTTTGGTAAATCTAGAAAAGCATCAAAAACCATGGGAGTAACGTGGGTACATCCATGGAACGCCTATGGAATGCCTCCCTGGCACAGAGTAATGTAACACAGCGATTCACACTTCGATGCATTACTCCAGATTTATAAAGCCATTTAAAGCCATGGCTTCATAAATCTGACTTAGAGGTTTGTGTCACGCATGTACCACATTGCATGGTGCAAGCATGATGCAAACCCCTCATAAATATGCCCCTAAGTGCCGGGGCCTGTATATTCTGCCAGCAAAAGTTTCCTCATCTTTCTGACTCCCAAGGAAGCGAAATGCCTAAAAGGAAAAAAAACTCCCAGAGCGAATCGGAAAGCTCTGTGTTACTTTGTATAACTAGGGACACAGAGCGTCCGTGGATCCCAACAGATCTCAAGCTGAAATATGATTGGCTGCCACCACCTCAATCAGGAAGTTGTGGCAGCCCTCTAAGTACTCGGTACTCAGTCCTGGTGGTGGTGTCCAAGAGGCACCCTGCTTGGTCTGAACACTTTTTTTTTTTTTTTTGCCGCAAATTCGCAGAGGATCCACAGCAATATTAAAATAACCCCCGGGGTGGGCCAGGGAATGGGGAAAATGTGACATTAATTTAAGGAGATGGGGGGCGCATAGTACCCCTTTCCATGCCTCCAAGAGGTCCCATGGACCATATCTCCTGTGGACGGTAACTTAATAGAAGGGGAGGTGGGTGCACGGCCCACCTCCCCGGGCAATGAGAGGTCCCGGGACCTCATCCCCCAGGGCCGGTAACTAAATAAAAGGTGAGGGGGGCCTGTCTGTACTATAGAATGACCCCTGGGACCACATCCCCCGGGGCTGGCTCAGTAACATTGTCCCGGGGTCCCCAACCCCCGGGACACCGTCTATTTCCCTGCCTGCGAGCACGGGTAAGGAAAATGCAAAGTTCTCCGACCGGGCGAGAGC
This sequence comes from Calotriton arnoldi, assembly GCA_963921515.1. Classification (NCBI taxonomy): domain Eukaryota; kingdom Metazoa; phylum Chordata; class Amphibia; order Caudata; family Salamandridae; genus Calotriton; species Calotriton arnoldi. The sequence continues at coordinate 689,034 of CAWUFW010004145.1, forward strand.
ACAAGCCTGCTCCTGCCTGGTGGGAGAACAAAGCATTTTCCTGCCTGCACTCTGGGGCAGGGAAATGCTTTGATTACTCTCACCCCACAGGAGCAAAAGAAAACTGCTCCCACTGGAATTGAGCAATGCTGACTCCTGCTGCACCCATGATGCGTTCAAGTGGGGAGCCAGCAGGGCTGCATGGTCTGTGGGCCTCTCCCCGCAGCCCCCAACATAGGATTAGCCATGTGTCCCATGGGTGCGCATCAGGGCACCCCATTAAAAAGGAAAAAAATCAGGAGAAGCTGTGGTGTGCTCTCAGCACATCACTTTAAAAAAACAATGCCATGGGGCCGTGTGGGTCCTTAGCATCCCCCCGCAGCCCCCAAAAATAATTACTGGTCTGGGTTGCCCCAGGTGGGCAACAGGGCACCACATTAAAAAAAACAAAAGTGCACTAGTTGTGGCGTGCCCCAAGTGAACACCAGGGCATGCCATTTTACCGAAAAACATGCTGGCTCCTGCAGGAAGCCATCAGGGGCTTTGGGGCTACCCCAGTGGCCCCTTAATTAAAAAAAGAAAGAAAGCAGTGGGTGTCCCAGTTGGGAGCAGGACACCCACAAACACATTTTCAAAAAAAGCGGAAAATAAATGAGCTGCCACAGCTGCTCATTTATTATTCACTGCTTCTTCAAAAAGTGCCCCAAAATGCCCTTAGAGGGCTATTTAGATATACTTTGTTTTGGTGATGTCCCTAGAAGGGGCAGAATCAGGGACATCACCAACATTTTTTGGTAATGTTTTGTGGGAGCTGTAAGGAGTTCTGCAGCCCCCAGCAACAATAGAACAAAAAACGTACGTCTCCTGGGTCATTGTAAGCATGACCCCAGGAGAACTTACCACATTTAAAAAAAGGCTTTGCAAAGGCTAGAGCTTTAGCTCTATAACTGGAACTGCAGCAGTGGCTGCTAGGATGTTTGCAGTTTATGTGACAGAGGATTTACTTATCTAGCAGCATGTTTGGAGGAAAACTGGAAATTGATTTTGATTAGGGTGTCTAGAAAGAGGATATTGACGTTAACAGTGGGTTTCAGGGAATTAACAATTTCAGATAGTTGTCATTCTGAAACTGGACAAAAACTGGGCCAAGTATAATTTCTAAATACTTCTGACTTTGGAAGTGTTTTTCAGCATTTGAGAATGACTGATATTCTACAATAGTAGCATTAATAATAAATAATAATAAGAATAATACCACTATACAAATTTAAGACAGTCCTGGATGTTTAATATTTATTTAAAATGAAAACATCATATATTGTTGTGCATATTGCCAAATCATAGGGCAAATTGCAGTAATCCAAAGTTGTACACTATCATACTGACAGAAACTTTTTGTGTCTTGCAGATGACCACAGCAGAGTTAAACTTTCCCAAGTTGCAGAAAAGGATGGCAAAGTGACTGATTATATTAATGCCAACTATGTTGATGTAAGTATATTATTTGACAATGCATCACATTGAAATGCATAACTAGGGGCCAGATGTACTAATACACTGGTTGCAAAAACAATATTTTTACGACCAGTGTGGAATTTTGTGTACTGACATGTGTACCAATATGTTGGTTCCCAAAACTCTGATATGGACTGGGTCAGTATCCACCCTACATCATTAATATCCATGAGGTAGGTCAACAAATTGTGACTCACACTGATTAGTGGATATCACAGGATATCACAGGGTTGGTGGCCTGAAAGGGTCAGCATGTCACCATGCCTGTGGTTGCCATTCAATAACGTAACTTTTTTTTTAAGCAGCCTATTTCCTTAAAGGAATCAGGGATGCGATTAAAAAAGGTTTTTATTTTTAAGTTTCATTGAGAGCTGGCAATAGCCCCCTGCACCATTGCCTACTCCCCCCTGAGACATGTTTCAACAATCACAAAGACGAATTGGTCCAAAGGGAACCCCTTCTGTTTTGAAAATGAGATGTCACCCCAGCTTTTGGGTAGGTAGTATTTCAATGATTTACCACCGCTCTTTCGGTCCTAACCCATTATTACACTTTGATTGTAGTTGCTATTTGCAAGGCATGCCTACAGCATACCCTTTCAAGATAGCAATTTGTCTTCCATTTCTAAAACATTACTGAATCCTAAAATGGGTTTAGTACGTCTGGTAAAATGTGCTTGCACTAGCAAACTCTGATTCACAGTCTTTGCAACCGAAAAACCATTTAGTACATCTGGCCCTAGGTCTGTTATCCAGTGATGTGTGGGCATGCTGTATGGTATACCTAAATACGGAGCGTGGCTGGGTACATTTTGCACACAACCATAAAGTAAGTAAGATTCCCTAAATTCCTCTAAATGCTCCCAAGGATAAAGGGGAAACGGCCACCCACGTTCCAAAGAATTCTGTGGACTAAGAAGTACCAAAATTATAAGTAACAATCAGTCTTTATCCTGAGCAAAAACAATAATGTCCAAGAGTTCGAGTGTATGGTGGTTGAAGACCTTCTTCTTTAATTCCATGTATTCATTCCATATCTCATGATAGTCACATCCAGTAATACAATCATTACAGTTTACTTGGTACAATGGTTGATACAGTCACAGCCAGGTGATAGATGTAGCCAACACGTGTTTCGTCATTGGATCATCACCCTTCGACTTCCTCAGGGCAATACTAAGTAGAAACAATTGTATGACAATTCCAATAGCAGATAGTTCCTTGTTCTTATTTCCAAAACCTATATCTCCAAGTAATCTGTAGTAAAGGTAAGTTTATTTAAAGGGTCTTTCAAATACGGCAGAGAGTACTCCCAAACGGTTACCAGCGTCTCGAAGAAACACGTGTTGGCTACATCTATCACCTTGCTGTATGGTATGTTAGTGCCAGCAGTGAGGCATTCTGAGATCTGGATTCCACATGGCAGACACTGCTGTAGCTATCAGTAAAAGAGTCCTCTTGACATGGTAGCTAACTGTGTAGGTAGGTGTGTGTTAAGTGAGTGATCCCTTTGACACCATGTGTGAACCTTCCAAAATATGGGCTGAAGAGGCTGTAAGAACAGGGGGCAAAAGGAATTTATCTCCACCAGTCTGATCTTGTGTTATAAAGGTTCAATGATACTGTGCTAAAAGCTCTCAAGCGTTTGTGGTCATATGATATTCAATATAACTTTTTGAGCACACAGAATGGGCGCACTGCTTTGGTGATACATACCTAGGTACCTAGACTGAGAACAAGGTTTATATATTTAGAACCTTAGCACATAAAATAAAATACAGCTTTGGTAATGAGAACATCAGCACACAGAATGTTCATACAGTTTTGGTATTAAGTCCTGAGCACACATAATGAGCATAGAACTTTGGTAATGAGTACCTGAGCAGACAGTGTGAGGTTATGGCTCTGGCAATGAGTACCTGAGTGCACAGTTTAAGCATACAGCTTTGGGAATGAGTAGCTGAGTGCATTGAATGAGCATACACCTTTGGCAATAGTTACTTGCATGTACAAGTTAGCATGCACCTTAGTTAATGAGTACATGAGCACACAGAGTGAGCGTAAGATGAGTGTACGATGAGAAATACAGGCATATAAAAGTATGCCCACAAAGACGAGTACATAAAATTAGAGGTTATATTTATTATTGTATGACTTTAGACTGAGACAGATTTTAAATATGCAGGTGTATTTAAAAACCTTCTGCTATATTTGTTTGAAAAGACTGCTTCCCAAATATAACTATTTTTATGCTTAACTTTAGGGCTACAATAGGCCAAAAGCATACATAGCAGCCCAAGGGCCCTTGAAGTCAACAGCAGAAGATTTCTGGAGGATGATCTGGGAACATAATGTGGAGGTTATTGTAATGATAACAAACCTCGTTGAAAAGGGAAGGGTAAGACCATATGCATATGTTATTATTTGTTTCATAGGTCTGTTGCCATGCCCGCTGTTTATGTAGTGTTGTGATGTGATAGTTATTTTGGACCTTCACCTCTGGAACATGCCACATCCCACTATCCGTGCAATCATGCTCAAGGATCAGTACCTAGCAGTTGACCAATTAGCGCTAGGAAAATTAACAAGCATTGGAAAAACCAAATCGTCTCACCTCTCTCTTGCAAGGGTTGAGCTATTGAATTTGCCTGTGCTTGTTGCTAAACAATTTTCAGAAAAAGAAAAGCTAACATTTATTTTAACATATCTCAAATATGTACGTTGAATTCAATAATTTCAATCTTTAATCAGGCATGATTTTTTTTTCAAATTTCAGACAAGAAATTTAAAATTATAATTAAAAAGGCCTGTTGCACATGAGCCAGCTAAAAAATAACACAGAAGACTAGTTGCAGGTACTTAAAAGAACACAACAGTTAAATGAGGAAAGGTCAGAATTTATAGGAAAATGCTTGCCTTTTCCTTTCCACATGGCCTGCAACTTGAACACGTGCTCTGTCAATTTGGTGTTCTGCAGCAGCCCAGGGAGCAGATTTAGGGGCCTCCATGAGAAGAGACATCCCCTATCTAGTCAGTCTGAGTAAAACTTCTGCTTCAAATTCAGGCTGAATGAGTGCATTAACCTACTCCAACCTCAGCACCATAAATGCTGTGTTGAAAAGATTTGCACCTATATCCAATACCGGCAATGCCCTTATCTTGAATATATGCCGACAATGCCTCTAATTAGAATCTTGCAACCACACAGTGAGGATCTCAAGCTGGGATCCCCTTTCCGGCTGTGCAGGCAACCAGCAGTTTGCACCGAGGTAGGACAAAATGGCGGCCACAGCCATATCATGGTATAAAGGTCTACTTTCAGCCAGCCACCCGACAGGAATAGACAGCGAGCTGCCCTGGAAGCATTCCACAGAGGAATTGGTCTAAGACAAAACAAGCACTTCACACATAGAAAAGGAAATAGGACTACGCTTCTGCTGGCCCAGCAAATTGAAAGAGTTATAGGACTACCTATCCGGCTCTAAGAACAGATACTAATGAGGCGGCCATCTTGGACCGACCACATCACAATGACTTAGCCCCTAAACGTTCCATACTACACCCATTCGCTCACTCGCCATCGAGTACACAGATGAGAATGCTTTCCTGCTGAAATGCGGTAGCTGTAAAGGCTGTAGCTACCCTGTCTGTAGATACCCCGCCTTTCTACGACCTCCTAGAAGTCATCCTCAGCCTTTATGCTCTGGAGAGTCAACAACCAGCCCTAGAGCAACAGCACAAAATCTCTATACTACTCGCACTTTCCCCTCTACGGACGGCTCTGGAAACTCTAGCCCACCCTTCCTTATAGGGTGCCTGCCCCCGTCCCACTTAGTCACCATGCCACACACCACATCAGCCCACTCCAACCCCGCCTCTGCGAACCACTTAAAACCGCACGGCCTGAACTCCTTCGCGATCAGCTTCCCCCCTAACCTCTCACCCAAAGCAAAAAAAACCTTTAAACAAAAACTGATCAGACAACATCCTGAATCACTATTCATGGACATCTATCACTGCGCCTCCAAAGGACAAGTAAAAATGGATCTCATCTTCCACACGGAAACACCCGAAACATGGAACTCCATCCTCAGATCGCAACTCAATATCTCTAAAATGACTAACACGTCCCATAGCTGCAAACTGACTTTCTCAGCCCCTAACCTCACTAGGCGAAATGGGAACACCACTGCGACCATCTACTCCAATGGCACAGTCCTGATACAAGCCAACAATGACAACCTAGAAATCTTTGATGCTCTCTTCCCATCCCTCCAGACTTCCCCCTCCCACGCACTCCTCCCCTGCCCACCCATACTCCTCTCCCTGAAGAACCCGACCCGCCAACAGAACTCACCCACCATCCCGGTGCACCCTAGTAATAACACCTGCCTCCCGCCGCGAGACACCACCTCCAACACTACCAGAGAAAACAAAACCCCTCTACCCCCCTCCGGCAACCTCCCTCTCCCGACCCCGGCCCTCCTTCCCTCCCAACCCACTTCGAACGACCTCAACACACAGTACGCGACTCCCAACCCCCTCCCCAGTCCCTCATGCAATTTAACATCCAAGCCACAACATGGCCCCCGCCTCCCCGCACCACCGACCCCGCCTAGATCCCACACGGACACCTCACCCACTAAAGGGCAACCTAACAACATTAGGCTCTCCCCCCCCCAGGTTTAACTTTCCCGCACAGAACACCCACACTGACATAGAGACTGGGCAGCGGCTCACCATGCTTGAAAGCCAAATTACCACCATAATCCAGGGTCTTAGTGAAATCCTTATCAACCTCGCTGCACCCATAAAGCCTCACCATTACCCTTCCTTCCGCTCTCTCTCTCTCTCAACAGAGGCCTCCCAATGCTCCCCATCCGGAAGGGATCTCTACCCCCCTCTCTCATCAGACACAGAGGCCGAAAAGAACTAGAGATGTCACTTCTGCGAGTGAAGAGGCAGCTCCCGCTTCCTCGTACGACAATCTTATTACTGCCACCCCCCAATCCAAAATACAGGTGATCACAGGACTGGGAAGAGAACAGGCCCCTCCGAAATCCCCCAGACCCCCGGCCACAAGCACTATCATCCCCACGGCCCCCCGAATGATAAAACACACAACAGAGACGTCCCCCACAAACTGCATGCTCATAAACTGCAGATCAGCCACCAAGCATGCCACAGAGCTAGCAGAATCCATCCTCACCCACGACATAGACATAGCATTCATCACTGAGACATGGCTAAATGACTCCTTATTTCCACTCATGGATACTCTTGTCCCCCCTGGCTTTGTTATCACCAACAAAGATAGAAAAGATCAAAGAGGTGGAGGCATAGCCATCATCCACAAAAACAATATTTCCGTGACGGAAATAGACACCTTCACCTACAACACCTTTGAGTGCCTAACCGCCAACATTAACACTAGCAACAACAAAACACTCATCTGCCACCTCATTTACCACCCCCCAGGCAACACCACCACATTCACCGAACACCTGTCCGACCTGATTGCCCACTGCTCTCTCCGAGATATGAACAACCTTATTCTGGGCGACCTCAATCTTCACTGGAATGAAGAAAGCAACCTGCTAATCCAGAACCTGAAGGAGCTGCTTCACAGCAACAACCTTACCCAACACTGCTTAGAGGAAACCCATAACAAAGGAGCAATCCTAGACGCCATTATCGCCCAGCACGACACTGTCATGATAGACCGCATCCTGCCCGTGGACTGGTCCGACCACCACTTAATCCTTTTCCACCTCACTCAGCCTATCACACCTAAACCCCCCACCCAAGACCCTCCGAAATGGACTAGAAACTTCACCCAGATTAACATGACTGACCTAGAGGAAAGGGTTAACTCTCTCCTCACTGCCTCCACGGACGATCTATCCACAACAGAACTCACCGCCCACTACAACACAAACATGACATCCATTCTAGATCAAGTAGCCCCCTTAAAACTAAAAAAAAACCAGGAACAACCCATCCAGATCTTGGTTCAACACGGACATTAACAACGAAAGAAGACAACTAAGAGCTACAGAAAGACTATGGAGGAGCAACCCCTCCTCAAACCTACTCTAACAACTCAAAGCAGCCCGAAGGAAATACAAAAAACACATCTGCAGCGATAAATCCACCTTCTTCTGCGTCGCCCTGGACAACGCAAAAAACAGGCCCAACGAACTGTTCAAAATCATCAGACGACAAACCTCCAAACCCCCGAAATCCTCCCTACAGGCCTCCAAAGACCTGTGTGAAAACTTCGCCAACTTCTTCGAAGAGAAAATCACCAAGATTGAGCTCTCACTGGACATCAACGTCAACCTCGTCTGCAAAAACCTGCCTCCAGTGACAGTAGATAGCTCGCCCAAGCACCCCACAAAAACCTGGAAGTCCTTCAACCCCATCCCGGAAATCGAGATCCTCAAACTGATCTCCACCTCCAAACCAGCCTCTCACGTCCTTGACCCGATTCCCACCGAACTGACCAAAAACTGAGTCTCTCCATAGCCCCGTTCTGGTGCAAGATCATTAACAGCTCCCTGAGAACCGGCATCATACCTGAATGCCTCAAAGTTGGCCAAGTCACGCCACTACTAAAAAAAACAGGCCTTGACTCCAAAGAACTGAATAACTTCAGACCCGTCTCCAATCTCCCCTTCCTATCTAAAATCCTGGAAAAATGCGTTCTCCAACAACTGACTCAGCACATGGATAACATCAACCTTCTTGACCCCACCAATCGGGTTTCAGAAAAGGCTACAGCACCGAGACCGCGATCCTTAACATCACAGACGACATCCACAAATCCCTCGATACCGACCAATGCTGCCTCCTCATCCTCCTAGACCTATCGGCAGCCTTTGACACGGTTGAACACCAACTTCTCATCAAGGCTTTACAAGAAAGGGTAGGAGCTGATGAGGTGGTCCTACGCTGGTTCTCCTCCTTCTTACACAGCCGCTCACAAAGGATAAAAATAAAAAACGTTACCTCCGACCTACACCCTGTCAACAGGGGCATCCCCCAAGGTTCAGTGCTCTCACCCCAACTGTTCAACATTTACATGGAAGCCCTCACCATCATACTCAAAAAAGCTAACATCCCTTTCCACCTCTATGCAGATGACACCCAAATCTATCTTGAAACCTCCTCCATTGATGACATTCACAGACTAAATGTCACTCTAAAAGAAATCCAACATTGGCTGTCGCTTAACCACTTAAAACTCAACCAAGACAAAACCGAAATACTCCTCATCTCCAACAAAGAGGAGAACCCTCATATTTCAGAATGGCTAAAAGCTTTGGATGCTCTTAACGGCAATCACACTCTGACCCACTCCGTTAAATCATTAGGAATTACCCTAGACTCAAAACTTGACATTCCCAATCACATCAAGAACTCCGCAAAGAGTGCCTTCGCCAACCTGAAGTTACTTAACAAAATAAAACCATTCATCCCAACAAACGACCTCAAACAAGCCACCCAATCACTGGTGCTAGCCAGACTCGACTATGGGAATGCCACCCTCACTGGTACAACAAAATCTCACCTAGCCCCCCTCAAAACTACTCTCAACGCAGCAGCTAGAATGGTCACTGGAATCAGGAAATACGATCACATCTCACCAGCACTCAGAGAACTAAAATGGCTCCCAATCAAACTGCGTGCCAGATACAGAACTGCCTGCCTCACACATAAAGCCCTGCACACAGGAAAACCTGAGTATTTGGCTGCCAAACTCAAGAGGGCTGGTCAGACAAGGAACCTCAGGAGCTCCAGCACCCTACTACTCATCCCCATGAAAACACGCAAACAAAAACTGCTGCACGGTCCTTTGCCGGAAACGCACCCAAAATCTGGAACGCCATCCCAGTCGGTATCAGGACTATCCCGTCCTTCACAAAATTCAAAAAACAACTTAAAGCCTTTTTCCTCAACCGCTCCCCCCCAAATGGATAGCCGCCATCAAAACACTATCCCATGCTCGTCGTCTCTTCCTGACATTGTTGCTCTAAGACTTACCTCCTCCCTGCTATTCGACCCCCAGCTGCTCCTCCCCCCTCCTTAATTGGTTCAACCCCAAGACAACGTGCACTTTATGAGGTTATCTCAGGACTCACGGACTACCTCAATGCTGCTCAGCACACTTGGACTTCAGAACCTATTATGTAGAATCCTGCTTTTTTGTATCAACCCCGAGACAACGTGCACTGTATGAGGTTATCTCAGGACTCAGGTACTACCTCAATGCTGCTCAGCACACTTGGACTGCCGAACTTATATGCTGAATACTGCTCATTGTATGAATCTTGCTCAAAAACTGTTGTGAAGCGCTCCGATACCCTCGGGTCAGGCTAGCGCTATATAAAACTCCTTAATAAATAAATAAATAAATAAAATAATTTGGGCTTTCATGCAGCATGTAGAAAGCAGCAATAGAAAACCAGTCTGATAAAGTCTGCTCTTTATTCAAACTTGACACAAGTATACCTGTTGCAGTCCTTTTACATATTAGTTGGGAGTGGTTGGGAGCAACATGAAGAGTGCGTGGGAGAGCATTGTGAGAGGGAAAGTAGCACAAGGGAGAAAGAGCAAGGAAAAAGCATGCTCTCCCATGGAGTGCTGAAAGAAAAACTAAAAAGTAGTTCTCTGATGTGAGCAGTGGAAGGATACACATCATCCAATAAACAGGATGGTAAAAAAGCTGTGCTTCACGAAAGGGACAAACACAAGAAGAGGTAGGAAGCCATTGAATAAGACACAAGCAAATGAGATTGACAAGAAAGCAAACAAATGGTAAGCCATACCCAAAGCCCACTCTAAGGGCCCGATTACGATGTCGGATGGTCGGCAACCGACAGTCCGTCAGTGGCGGTCTGTCAGACATCTGGGGCCACAGTCCGACCGCCGCATTTTGTGTATCGCTTGCTACTGGGAATTACAAAGAAAATAGTGATGCTTTCAGTTTAAACATTTGACAACTAGATCTTCTGCGGGAAATGTCTTTACAGAGCTAGACCCAAATGTGGCAAGGTTGTAAATCAGCCAAACTGAGAACAGTGGATTCCATTGGAGACTAGGCCTGTAATTCTGCTTTCCTACATGAGTGCATGAGTGACCTTCTCGTCTTTATATTCTTGCTATGGAAATCCAGAGACGTTTTGATGCATGGGCAAAGTGGGCTCTGGACTAGGGTCCCTGATTTTCAGGGGCACCCTGATAGAGCCAACTCTTTTCTGCAGCGTCTTGCCCTGATGACCTTAAATAACAGACTGTTGCAAATAGCGTTCTCCTTACATTTATTTTTAATGTGGGTAATGTGTGAGAGTCTATTACAGACATTTTGCAGACAAATGTTGGGTTTATGTTTCATGCAACATCCATTAAAAAAATTTCTTTTAGACAAACATGACCTCACATATGAGAAATAGGAGGGGGTCACAGAGATTATTTGCAGTAATATTAGTGAGCTGCTTCTGTGTTGCAATATTGAAAACACACATCACTATCCCTGAATATTAGATGTAAACATTTAGAATTTGGACCTGTGTGCCTGTGCACTGTCAGTGAGCTGGCCAAAGAGGGCATGAAAGAGCTTAAAGTGGATCTCTATTTCAAAGCTGATCCGAACAGGGGCCCAAAATACGTTTGGCCCAGGGCCCCCAAAATCCTTAAGATGTCCCTGTGGAAATCGACAGGTAAGGAATATAGACAGACAGATGGGATCATGAGGGATGTATGACAGAATAACGCATGCCGTTACCATGCATGGTTTTACAACACATCCGTTACCACGCAGGTAGTGTTACTACGCATTACCTTTACCATGAAGGATTTTTTATCACGCATATTCCTTTACCATGCATGAATTTCATTGTAAAAGCATGATTGGTAAAGACATATGCATGGTAAAGTTTTCACAAGTAAATGTAAGTATTTTACAGGTAAGTAGAAACCTTTTTTATGCATAAATAAATGGTTTATATTTTCTTGTATAATACTTAAATATTTGTGGTAAAGGAATGAATGCTAAAGGCATTTGGTTGTTAAAGAAATGTGTATATTTATGTGATCAAGATCGCCTTGGAGCGATCAAAACGCGTCATGGCGGACACTTGACTGTTTGCACTATGAGGTGATATCATGAATAAAATCATTCCTGCGAAAAAGCAATAATCGAGTGGAGGCGTTTTTGTGTTCCATACCTAGAAGGAACCCCCTCAGCGAAGAAGGTGGGCCGGGATTGCTCAAATTTATATATATATATATATATATATATATATATATATATATATATATATATATATATATATATATATCCAAAAACGCACAAAGCTCCTTCCGGAGTGCAGGGACCCAAGGAGGGTGGCGTACACGCCGGCAGAGCGTACCGGCAATAATCTCCCAAAACAAAAGTCCAATGAAGTACGCTCTCAGGATAAGAAGCAGGACACAAATGTAGTTAATCCAAGTTTATTCCACAACACACACAGACTACGGTAGCTGATAAAGTTTTCACGATATGCATAGGAGATGGTATTGTATTATTATTTTACTGTTCCATCATGGCCGCCAAGTTTCTGTCCTCTGACATGTCCTCTTTTGATTTCTAGTGTTTGTACTCGTGAAAACTTTATCAGCTACCGTAGTCTGTGTGTTCTTTTCACGTGATCAAGGCTGTTTACAGCCGAAACGCGTTGTGGAATAAACTTGGATTAACTACATTTGTGTCCTGCTTCTTATCCTGAGAGCGTACTTCATTGGACTTTTGTTTTATATATATATATATATATATCTCCTTAAACACCCCTCAACCCTTAACCACCCCAAAACTTACCCTTGCCACCCAAAACCCCATACCCACCCTAAACCCTATAATTACTCTTGCCACCCAAAAACCCATACCCACCCTAAACCCTAAAAATCCCCTTGCCACCCAAAAACCCATTCCCACCCTAAACCCTAAATATTCCCTTGCCACCCAAAAAGAAACTTTAATACCCTTGCAAATGGCAATGAAATGTTTACACTTTAACACGATACTTCATGTTGATTCTAAGGAACCAAATCAAACATAACCTACTTTTAAGGTATTCCCAGTCTTTGTCAGACATATCTGCAGTGACAGACTTTGATGATACAGATTTTGACCTGTTGCCTTATGCGGCAGGTACCCTCCTTGGCTATGTAGAAAAATTAGACTGTTTAGGACTTTAGTACAAGCCAGTATTAATGTGCTTCCTGACAAATAAACATAAATTGTCCAACAAAGGCCTTCTTCCCCATGGTTTTTTTCCTCTACTGGCATGATCCATGCTCCCATCCCAGACATATGCGCCTAATGATGATGTTTTACCTCGTTTGTGATGGGACCCGCTTGCAGATACGAAGAGACAGCATAGTAAATGTGGACCTAGACATTGTTAGCAAGGGAGAACCTCCATTCTTGTCACACACAAGTAAGCTATAGATAAAGAAATATAATCAATAGTTTAGTAGAAATGTGGTACCACAGGAATGTAATCAAGCTAACATGCGATTGAATACAAAGCTTTCTTAGATGCACTCTAATCTATCCTATCAATAATCTTCAGGAAGAATGTTGATTTCATAGTTTGGATCTTTCCCACATGCAGAGTAATTGTATTCTGGCTTCTTTCTACCTTTACTACAGAGGAAATGTGACCAGTACTGGCCCGCGGATGGCAGCGAGGAATATGGGGCATACCTAGTGACTCTGAAGAGTTCTCTTGTGCTCGCCTATTACACTGTACGGAAATTTACTATTAGGAACATGAAAATCAAAAAGGTAAGAATGTAGCAGATATCCAGTATCTGGCAATGAAAACTAAACTTTTAAGGACCATGTACATATATATCTTATTTTAATATTATGTACTAGTCAACTAAACATCTCTCAAGGCATCTTTACTATGATTTTCCTGCAAAAGGTGGAACAGGCTGGCAAGATACTTAATTCCATGTAAAATGTTATTAAAGATCAAAAGAATCTATATCCAAGTGCAAAAAGAAATGGCTGTGTCAAATCTTGCTCAAGATTTCTTTTGGTTGAGTTGGGATGGCAGACATCGGGCAGCTGTAGCTTTTTTTTTGTTTTTCCTTGACCCCAGCTCTGAAAGATTAAGGTATAATTCATTATTGTTTGCTATCCTGGCGGCTTCAGTTAGCTGAAAATGGGTGTTAGTAATGTAATGTTTTTGTGAAAAGAGTGCCACAAAAATATGTCTTGCTCGCGTCCCCAAAATTCTTCAGATGGCACTGCCTTGAAACATTTGACCAACATCTAGTGCCATGCCATACACAAGGGGAGCAAGGGCGGGTGCTAGATCGCTGGTGTATCATAGAGACTCACTTGGAAATTAACAATCACCAAACATTCCAGCATCAGGTCAAAACACTCCAGTTCTGACTTCCTTTCTGCCCCGTTGGCCTTTTATCACTGCTTGGATACCACTACTTGATTTAGTAATTTACCAATCTCTTTTCAATTTGAATACATTTTAAAAATATGGCTTTGTCAACTAGAGCAAGTTGATTACAAAAGTGACTGTAAGTGTAGTCCTGAAGGAAATTCATTCCCACTAATAAATCAGAAATAATCTCATCACTCACTGATCTATGCTATTTGAAACATATCCTCGTATTTCTCTGTGTCTGTCAGTGAGAGTAATTTCAATAACAGAGTCCTTTCAAATTAGGTAGCTAAAACTTCGTATAAATATGACATGTAATGATTTGGACTAACAGTGGTTTCTATTCTATCAGGGGTCACAAAAAGGAAGACAAAATGAGCACACAGTTGTTCAGTACCATTACACCCAATGGCCTGATATGGGGGTCCCTGACTATACTCTTCCAGTGCTCACCTTCGTGCGAAAGGCTTCTTCTGCTAAACACAACAGCATGGGCCCCGTTGTAGTTCATTGCAGGTACAGTATATACTTGTCTATGTTACACCTTTTGGAATTCCTATCTTGTAGCATTTAGTTGACATCTATTTTACCATTACATGTATTTTTGTTCTATTTTTTTTACTTTTCATTTTTAATAGTAGGTTTTTATGGTTTACTGTTAATCATATGAACAACGTGTAATTACTGTTATAAGAGCAGGAAGAAAAAAAAGGTCCAGATTAGGAGTGCACCGAATGTTTTCTGGTATTTACTGCTCCAGGTAATTACCCAGAGTTTAGTATTTAGATGTGTAGTATTCTGAGTAGTCCCCAGAAAAATAGGACCTTGCTCTTTTAACAAATTTAACCCATGTGGGAAATTGTGGTGGAGGCACTGTTTGGCGCCAAATTCGGAATTTCAATCTGTGTAGTAAATGGAATTACCTCACACATCAGAATTCAGCCCTTGCAATCGGACCGACAAATCAATATACGTAAGTCATTCAAACAATCCAGAAATCACATACTGTCTCGATTAAAATGTGATTGCCTAAGTTTAACAATAATCTGTCTGACATTCTTTCTTCTGACATAATATCATCATAAATTAAGACACCAAATTTAAATTTACGAATAAATGTAAAACATGGACATTCTGATAAAATGTGCAAATGAAGGTTGATTGATATATTACAAAATCTACAGACTCTACCCTCATAAAGTAGACACGCACAGGGACTTGGATTGGTTGAAAGTGTTCTCAAAAATTGATACATGTCCTAGAAGGTGTTGTTTCAGGTAGCCGTTTGTGCCAAAGTACAGCAAAAACCATTAGTAACTTTAGTAAGAGTAAAATAATAAATGACCAAAGAATAGGACCTTTTCAGCCAAATCTGCCGAAAGTGGGTGAGTCATTGAGGACCAAATTTCTGATGGGTGTATAGCTACGTATTGTCCAGTAATTGGAATTATATACCATTTTATAACATACCCCATTGTGGGGGACCGAAGTCCATTATCAAACGGGCAGCGCACTACACCGCAGATGCCTCTTTGGTTGGAAGAGTGATGTAATTACTCTGAACCTATGCAGGAAGTGTTTTGGTTGTGTGTGAATGACCAGAGTGGTGTTCTCTTCGTGTCCAGGCACAGAGCTTAGCGGTGTAATTTGTGAAAGAATAACCGAGAGATATGTAGTAATATAAGTAATGTTTTGGGCTGTCCAAATTCAAATATGGTAGGAGTGCGGATGTGACCTGAAGGGATGGATTGTCTTTACGTCCCCCAGGATGCCAGCCACATGCAGCAGACCTTTCATGCATTGGGTGGATGGTCTCTTCGAACTGAGTTGTTAAACTGGATGTGGTGACAGGCTTAATGCAACTCTAAATGAGTAAATGGATTTAGCTGTGTTTTAAACTAAATTTTTTGAATAACTACGTATTTTCCACTTATTCTGCACCTGATACCACTTATGGGCCAATATTTTAAATGTTAAGCAGGGATCATGGTAAGGCTTCTGTTATGGTTATCAAAATGCTTAAGAAGGTTGGCCAATCTTTCAGCAGCTAAATACACTGGGACCAATATTAAAGGGTGGGCCCTAAACACTGTGCCTGAAGCTGCTAAGAGAAGGCTTATGCTGGCGGCCCTAGAAGCTATACAAGAGAATCTTCCCACGGTTGTTTTTTCAAAGTACTGAGCCTACAAAGATGAAGCACCCAAAGCCCACCATCAGGAAATGAGAACCTGTATAATGGCCTATGCCCACAAAGGGCAAGCGATGCACACCACGACTTGTTCGGATGTCAGTCCCTCCATCTCTATTATTATCAGTAGTATCTCCATCCTCAAACTAATTAAATCCTCCTTTTCCAAGACATTTATCTTTCTCGCTCTTTTCACCTTGTTTCTTTCTCTCCCTCTTGCATAAATATACATACACACTTGCTCTCTTCACTTACTCTCTCACTCGCCACCTCTACACACTTGCCTTTTGTGTTTCCTTGTTCTTTTTCTCTATTACACAGACTTAATCTCTGCCTTTTCTCACCTCTCTCTTGCACACTCTCTGCTTTTTGTAACTCTGTCATGCGCACACACTCCATATTCTCTATTTATCAATCTCTCTCCACATATCCTCCTTCACAACTGCAGTCCTCTCAGTCTACAGCAGTGACCTTTTCTGCAGTCAGCAACTCACACGTCACTACCCTAAAATCCCTGCACCACCCCAAATTTCAGATACTTTTCCCTTATGGTGCCCCTCTACTCAAACTCAAACAACCTTGTTTCATACTAGGTTCTGTAAAAGGGCCCCTGGATACCACCACACAAACAGTTGCTTCATCGCCACAATCCCCTTCGGGCTCTGATGTATAATATTTGATGTGGCAAGTGAAATTATCTTAAACAGTCTCACTTTACATCCTGTTTTTTGCATTTTAGTTTCTGGTGTCAACGCTACAATTTTTATGTGTGCAACAATTCTGTTGGGGATGTGCTGGAAATAAATAAATCCAAACGCACATACAAATAATTCAAGCAATTCCTGTATGCAAAAGAATCCTATTTTCGATCATAATTAAACGGTGGAAATAATATACAAATTAAACCAAACTAGAAACCACTTGCTGTGTTTATGTAGCTGTGTCACTGCAACTACCGGCTTCAAAGCACCCTATCATGAGGGAAGGAAGGGTGGTGGACGTATGTGGGAGGAATCACTTCCTACTCAGAAGACTTCTTGCGCAGGGACCAGTTAATGGATTAAAGGGCCGTCATGGTATTTTACCAGATTATCAGAACCAAAATATAATTTGACAGAAATACTGTGTCCTCAATATTCTTCACAAAAATATTGCTCCATTGGCGTTAATATTAGGAAATACACACCAAATGGGACGGTACTTTTGTAAGCAATGTTTAGGACATAATGTGTCCAGATAAAAGGGAAGCACAGACTGAAGTCAAGCAAAAGCTTAAACACATAAAAATTGTACTTGACATCTTAAAACTCAGAAACAGTTAATGCAGTGTATCAAAACCGTTAGTGCGTGTCTTCAGTACATAGTACGCCCATGTTCCACGTAGGCTTCTGGTGAAAGGCTTGAAATGGTACTGGTAAGTAGAACTGTCAGGAGATATAGCATGTTCAGACATTGAGGATAATGCAGTGAACACCACTCTGGCAGCTCCACAGGAGTAAGAGATTTCAAGCTGGTATAAAGAAATAATGTAGTTGTATTTAGGGGCGACATGCTTCTAAGATAAATGTTGGATATGTGCCGTCTTCCCACACCTTCAGACCGTAGTGTTTTTTTTCTTCTTAATTGTTGGAGATGACGTATTATGTAGCAAGTAACCACTGGGTTGTTGATAAAGTTCTTGTTACATTCCTTAGGTCTGTGTAAACTGCATTCATAACGGACAATTATACAAATTGGTGCTTTTACTTAGCCATGAGTGTATGTCACTAAAAAGTTTTATCAGGTTATTTGGCATTGTTGTACATAATTATGTGCTGTTATGAAAACCAATAAAAACACTCTGGTTAAATGCTACAGTAGATTACGAATCCAAACATCCAAGTACAGTTTGTTAAAGTTTAAGCTGTAAACACAATATGCAGTGGTGGATAAGATGAAGCAATACGCCACATGGTTAAACCTGGTTCCCATGATCCGCAAGCGGTTTGTATAGTGATGCTCTAATGCAGTAAAGAACCACTACTGATTGAAGCTTCATCTTATGGGGTCCTTGTGTCTTTCCAGTGCTGGTGTTGGTCGAACGGGGACATATATCGTGCTGGACAGCATGCTGCAGCAAATTCAACGTGAAGGCGCTGTTAATGTGTTTGGATTCTTGAAGCATATACGCATGCAGAGAAACTACTTAGTACAAACAGAGGTAAGAACATTGGGATTGCAATCGCAGAATAAATTATTGTATGCGAGCGATGAATATGTGTGTAAAAACTTAGGCAGTGGTAGCAGAGAACACATGGCTCATTCGTCTGATCTTGTCTTTTATAATATTGCTTAACAAAATTGTTAATGAATTGCATTTATTGCACAATCTAGCGAATTTTGTGCACATTATCTCCCACAACTCTCAAATGAAAGAAGTTCCATGGCTCCAGCGTGTTCTGTGTGAAGTCATATGGCTCCATAAGCTTCCTGACCACCGGTCATATCTTATGACAACTTGCTCTAAGTTCAACCTTGAAATATTTTTCATCCTGTTTCATATTCCCCCTTTTGTTCTGTACTGTACATCTGAATGTCCTTTTACAACCCCTTATAGAGAATTGGTTGACAATATCAATGGCACTGTTGTTATGTGTGCAGTTTTCCTGGAATGGAAACAAGAGAACAAGACAAACTAGGGGCCCTTACTTACACAATAGCAATTTTAGGAAAATCCATCTTTTTGCGTAGATTTTATCCCTTTTATGGACCTCGGTAGGTATTGCTTCAGAGCTGTGGTTGTTTGTGAGGAGATAGCAAGACAGCCACCCCATGTTGCTCCTCATCTGTACCTCGCAAGGGCATTTTGAGAGTGTGGTGGCGACAACGTGCAAACTCCTGGGATGAAGAGCAGGCATTTGTTTTAGTTGATTTAAGTCATGGCAATTAAACCTTAGTATACACTTTTGGCTATTTTTATTGCCCAAGAAGTAGTGGTTCCACACCCATGTTTTACAGGGATTCAATCAATGCATTTGTAGAGCGCACTACTCACCCGTGAGGGTCTCAAGGCGCTGGGGGGGGAGGGGGGGTGCTGTTACTGCTCGAACAGCCAGGTCTTGAGGAGTCTCCTGAAGGTCAGCAGGTCCTGGGTCTGCCGCAGGTGGATGGGGAGGGTGTTCCATGTCTTGGCGGCGAGGTGGGAGAATGATCTGCCGCCAGTGGTCGCTCGTCGGATGCGGGGGACGGTGGCGAGGGCGAGGTCAGCGGGGCGAAGCTGGCGGTTCGGGGTGTAGAAGGTGAGTCGTTCGTTGAGGTATGCTGGTCCAGTGTTGTGGAGTGCTTTGTGAGCATCTGTGAGGAGATTGAAGGTGATCCTCTTGTTGACGGGGAGCCAGTGCAGGTCTCTCAGGTGGGATGTAATGTGGCTGTGGCAGGGGATGTCGAGGATGAGGCGTGCAGAGGCGTTCTGTATGCGTGGTAGTAGTTTCTGGAGTTTGGCAGAGGTTCCCGCGTAGAGGGCGTTGCCGTAGTCCAGTCTGCTGCCGACGAGGGCCTGGGTGACCGTCCTTCTGGTTCCGGTGGGGATCCATCTGTAGATCTTACGGAGCATGCGGAGGGTGTTGAAGCAGGAGGAGGAGACGGCGTTGACTTGCTGGGTCATTGACAGCGATGAGTCCAAGATGAACCCCAGATTGCGTGCGCGGTCGCTGGGCGTCGGTGCAGCTCCCAGCGCGGCCAGCCACCAGGAGTCGTCCCAGGCGGAGGGGGTGGAGCCGAGGATGAGGACCTCCGTCTTGTCCGAGTTTAGTTTCAGGCGGCTGTTCTTCATCCATTCGGCGACGGCCTTCATTCCTTTGTGGAGGTTGGTTTTGGCGGTGGTGGGGGCCTTGGTGAGGGAGAGGATCAGCTGAGTGTCGTCGGCGTATGAGATGATGTTGAGGTCGTGCGATCGGACGATGTTGGCGAGCGGTGCCATGTAGACGTTGAAGAGTGTCGGGCTGAGGGACGATCCTTGGGGTACGCCGCAGATGATCTTGGTGTCTTTAGATCGGAATGGAGGGAGGCGGACACTCTGGGTTCTGCCGGTGAGGAAGGAGGTGGTCCAGTCCAGGGCTTTGTTGCGGATCCCTGCGTTGTGGAGGCGTGTGCGCAGGGTGTGGTGGCAGACGGTGTTGAAGACGGCCAAAAGGTCCAGGAGGATGAGGGCAGCGGTTTCTCCATTGTCCAGCATGGTCCTGATGTCGTCGGTGGCGGCGATGAGGGCTGTTTCGGTGCTGTGGTTGCTGCGGAATCCGGATTGGGATGGGTCCAGGATGTTGTTCTCTTCGAGGAAGGAGGTCAGTTGCCTGTTGACAATCTTCTTGATGACTTTCGCCGGGAACGGGAGTAGGGAGATGGGCCGGAAGTTCTTGAGGTCCTTAGGGTCCGCCTTGGGTTTCTTGAGTAAGGCGTTGATCTCTGCTTGCTTCCAGCTCTCCGGGAAGGTGGCAGTCTCGAAGGAGTTGTTGATGATCTTGCGGAGATGGGGTGCGATGGTGGAGCATGCTTTGTTGAAGATGTGGTGGGGGCAGGGGTCTGACGGTGAGCCGGAGTGGATGGTGTTCATGATTTTGACGGTGTCGTCGTCGTTGACGTGGGTCCAGGAGAGCAGGGGGTCGGTGTGGCTGGGGGGCAGTGAGTCTGAGGTGTCGGTGGCTGTCGGGGGGGGCCTGGTTGTTGAAGCTGTCGTGGATGTCTGCGATCTTGCGGTGGAAGAAGGTGGCTAGGGAGTCGCAGAGGTCTTGTGATGGCAGGATGTCGGAGTTGGAGCTGGGGTTGGAGAGTCCTACCTGTGAATTATTATGAATAATTCACGGAAATTACATAATGTCCATGATTTATGGTTTAAATCCAATGGAGCCGGCTTAGTCTTTCTGATGTCCATCTCACTAGCTAATTAGTCTATATGTTCCTTACTACATTTAGTTATGGAAATCATCAAAACACACGACTCGATTGTTTCATCTGGACTTTGTTTACTCAACAACCCTTTTTGGAGACCGGTAAATTAACCCGAACATTCCATTGCAGTCAGGGCCCATTGTTGGCGCACTGTGAAGAGTAGCCTCAAAATCTTGTACTTCTGCAGAGAAATGTACTTGATAAATCAAATAATGTCTTCATAAAAACCCACCTTCTGAACAACCTAATTAAATACTTTCTTTTTAATTAGTTTTACTACTGGCAACCAACTTAATAGCACAGTTTTTGACTTTATTTGTCAGTAAACATTTTACTGTCTGGATATAAAACATAGGGCCTTATTTCCAAACCCCGTGCGCTGCGACACTTTTTATATGGGAAATATTGTAAGCGAGCCCCATAGTATTCTTGCTTCCTTTGTCTTGTGGTTTATGTTGGCACCAAAACTCAGGAGATGGCACTGTAGGACCATAATATAGTTACCCGTTATATACTTTCTCATTTTTAGGTCTCGCCCTGAAAGCCAGCGCTTCAGCGCTGGCTCTGGGCGAGACATTTTGTAGTGGGCTTGCAGAAATGCGACCACAACTTTTGGCTGGCCTAGAGCATGCGAGTACGCGCACAGTAACGCGCATTCCTCGCATGCTCCAGGCGCCATATGTCTTTCCTCTCACTTGCTCCTCCCCCTCCCCCACCACAGAGCGCTTCTCGGGGCCGCGCGGTCGTGTCACCTTCACTGCCGCGCGTCACTTGCTCTCCCGCTCCTCCCCCCTCCCCCACCACAGAGCGTGTCTCGCACGGCCGCGCGGCCAATGCTTGTTTTTCTTCCACTTTGCTCATCTCAGACACCAGCGCTGGGGATTCCAGTTTATAACAACAAACAAGGTGAGAGCTTTAATTGTGTCACTAAGACTGATTATGGATGGATGCTGGTTCAAGATGAGACTAGGAAAATGTGTATACAACTCAGGCGTGGCCTGTACCAGCCTGCAAAAAGTCTGTCTGCTCGGTTTTATGTTATTCTCTCTCAAAGGAGGTAGTAGGCTTCTGTGATTTTGGTTTTTGTTTTGTTAACATTTGTACTTGGATATTGCACGTTTATTTCAAATGTCGAACATTTAGCACGTTATTTAAATGAGCAATTTTAAGTTTTACTCATGTCATAGAGTACCTATAATTTACTCACTATGGACGCTTGTTTGAAATATAATAGCTTAAAAAGCTTGTTGTGTCAAAATGATAATGTTTCATTGTACACTATATTCTAATGTCACGTATAGCAAATTGTGCGGATATCTTTAATCTAGTAATGAGCGTTTTTTCATGTAAATAATTGTCAAACTGTTATGGCGAGGCAATCGGATATTTAATATCAGTACACGAATGTAGTTTGCAATAATCACCTAACATAAAATATGTTTCAGGTCGTATTTGTTCTTAGTCGTCTGAAGAACTTTGAAAGATTTATTTATACTCAGAGGTTTTGCCAGGTGTGTCCACAAAAATGATTACAGATTGCGAAACCAGTGGCATTGAATCCCGGCTTCCCCTTTTATCAAACTGTTTGATCTTGTGCGAATAAGTGGCTCACTTTTTGCCCCATTTTCTTTATTTGGCAAAGAAAACGTGAGCAGTGCACCTCGAGGCGTTTCATTTCACAGCTCGCACTACACAAGGAAACTCTTGCGTTTTAAGCGCTTCCGTACATTTATTGCAAGTGTTTATTCGTTTTTAACTGTATCTGATATTTATCTTTTAGTTATAGCGCTATGGAATTAATTTGAGCATGTTTAATGAAAATATTTAATACAACACCTGGACTTTAATTCACTGAACATTTTATATAGTACAAATACTTTTTTCCCCCTGTTTCTCACGAAGACGCGAATCTGCTGGTGTTACAGGTGCACTGGTGTTAACTAGCGAGTTTGAAAAACGTCTTTTGTTTGGGTGATTTTGTTCCCACAAATGTACTTCCTCCTCCTGCTAGTTCTTATCGCAGGTCGTGGATCTGCTCACCTGCTAAACTAAATTTCCTTGTGAGAGTAGCGTGCGTGTATTTTTCGTGGGGGTGGAGGGGGCCTGTAAAGGGTGGGAGCATACGCTGCTGCCGTCAGGCCTTATTTAATTTAGTTCCTATGGTCTGGTGACCCGCGAGCCCCAGTGTCCGGTTACACGCGTCTTTTCTCGGGCTGCCAACTGTTCTCTAAGGCGCACTTCAGATGAATGATGTGTAAAACGCTGGCTACTCTTTGGTTATTCGTTCCCACCGGCATTAGTAGGTTACTGCACAGAGCGGTCTTGGCGTGCCCGGTGGAAGATGTTTTTTACATTGTTATCTATAAAAAGTGCAAAGAGCGACGTTACGCCTCACACGTCTGACCGGTGACGGCTTCGGTGCAGGAGGCGCGGACGTCAGAGGGACTCAGACGCTTGACGCAGCGTCTGTGTGCGTGTCCCGCTTGAACTTTCCGAAGCCTGTCTCGGCAGATCCTAGGCCGGTGTACTGCATGTCTCGGACTCTCTCCCTCACGCATGTTTACAGCGTTGCCGTACATTGGCCTTATTTTGGCTGGCAATCCTGAACTTTTTGGTTTGTCAGGAGTCACTTGTGTGCTGTCAGCTTAATTTTTCTCTTAGCACCAAATACTGTTTTGTATTGTTGTCTTCTTTTCTTATTCTATTAGGTCTCGGCCTGCACCAGCGCTTGCGCTGGTCTGGCCGAGAGTTTTAGTAAGCGGGTTTTGGAAGTGCAAACCCACTGGCTTTCGGCTGGCGACCAGCTTGCGTTCACGATAGCGTGCACGCCGCAGCTGCCATCTGGGTTTCCTATCTCTTCCTCATTTCCTCGTCATGGCTCATTAACTCTCTGGACTCTGATGTTTCAATCGCAGCAGCAGCTCACATTACCAACTGACGGCCCTGGACTACAGTCACATGAAAAACAACAGCGATTAGCATTGAAATGCAAGCTTTTTTTTGTCTAGTTAGAAATATTGCTTCTGTGGGTTGATTTCACCTTATATCGCTATTTGTTTTATATTGGGAGTCACAGCCTAATTACCAGTATTTTTGTCTCACTCTGTTTTTTTTTTTTTTATATTTATTCGCACAAAGCTATATTTAAGGTTACTTTTTCCGCGTCACTTCTTCACTCTATTTAAACTCCACACCCCCACTCTTATTGTCTCTCTCTCTCCCCTCTCTAATTCTCTCTCTACTGAATTAACTCTCCCCTCTCTATCTTTTTTAGCCTTTCATTCTCTCTCACCCCTTTATCTGTTTCTCTTTCAAACTCCTTCATTCACTCTCTCTCCCCTTCTTTCTCTCTCTCTATCCCGTTCCACTCTTTATTCTATGTACACCCTTTCTCTCTCACCACCCTCTCTAATTGGGCATTATATCTTCACTCTATCTCTCACTCGGCAATACCACAGCATCACTCAGCGCAACCACAGCATCACTCAGCGCAACCACAGCATCAATCAGAGCCAGCACAGCATCAATCGGAGCCAGCACAGCATCACTCAGCACCAACACAACATCACTCAACGCCATCACAGCATCACTCAGTGCAACCACAGCATCACTCAGTGCAACCACAGCATTAATCAGCATAACCACAGCATTAATCAGCACAACCACAGCATCACTTAGCGCCACAACAGCATCACTCAGCGCCACCACAGCATTACTCAGCAGCACCACAACATCACTCCGCGCCACCACAGCATCACTCAGCACCACCATAGCTTCACTCAGCGACCCCCCATCATCACTCAGGGCCAACACTGCATCACTCAGCACCACCACAGGATGACTCAGCACCACCACAGGATGACTCAGCACCACCACAGCATCGCTCAGCGCCACCACAGCATCGCTCAGCGCCACCACAGCATCGCTCAGCGCCACCACAGCATCGCTCAGCGCCACCACAGCATCGCTCAGCGCCACCACAGCATCGCTCAGCGCCACCACAGCATCGCTCAGCGCGACCACAGCATCACTCAGCACCACCACAGCATCACTCAGCACCACCACAGCATCACTCAGCGCCACCACAGCATCACTCAGCGCCACCACAGCATTACTCAGCAGCACCACAACATCACTCCGCGCCACCACAGCATCACTCAGCACCACCATAGCTTCACTCAGCGACCCCCCATCATCACTCAGGGCCAACACTGCATCACTCAGCACCACCACAGGATGACTCAGCACCACCACAGGATGACTCAGCACCACCACAGCATCGCTCAGCACCACCACAGGATGACTCAGCACCACCACAGCATCGCTCAGCACCACCACAGCATCGCTCAGCACCACCACAGCATCGCTCAGCACCACCACAGCATCGCTCAGCGCCACCACAGCATCGCTCAGCGCCACCACAGCATCGCTCAGCCCTACCACAGCATCGCTCAGCGCAACCACAGCATCTCTCAGCGCCACCACAGCATCACTCAGCGCCACCACAGCATCACTCAGCGCCACCACAGCATCACTCAGGGCCACCACAGCATCGCTCAGCGCCGCCACAGCATCGCTCAGCGCCGCCACAGCATCGCTCAGCGCCGCCACAGCATCGCTCAGCGCTGCCACCACAGCATCACTCAGGGCCACCACAGCATCACTCAGCACCACCACAGCATCACTCAGCGCCAAGACAATATCACTCAGTACCACCACAGCATCACTCAGCGCCAAGACAATATCACTCAGCACCACCACAGCATCACTCAGCAAGACCGGAGTATCATTCAGCATCACCTCAGCATCTTCTCCGCAACAGTCACCACCACCACCACTACCACCTCAGCATCACTCAGCACCACCTCAGCCTGCTCTCGGAATCTGGCATCTGTTGATTCTCCCCTAGCGTCTGGCCGCTGCTAGTGTTATAATACAGGTACTAGTTCCCAACCTTCACCCTCCGATTATTTATGCCTCTCAAAAAAAAAGCTTTAACAAACAACCATTGCAATAGGCAGAAACAAGTTGCCAGCATTGCAAGAACAAAAGAAAACTGAGGAAATTTTTTATTGTAAATACTTTTTTTAATATGGTCGTTCAGTTTTACATAATGCCTTCTTGGTCATATATAAAGTAACAAAAATGCTTCTGACACTTTTTTATTATAACTTTTCAGCATGCTGCACAGCAGCCACACTTCTCTACAGCACAGCTTGAAGACATTGGCAAAGTCAATAGCTCTGGCTAAACACTTATAAGGCCCCAAAGGCGAGACCTATTGGCTATGCCAATGCTTGTTTTGCTTGCGACGCGCGCAGCGGATCATGCCGAGGTAGGCTGTGATGTTTCCCGTACATGTTTTCACAGGAACAGTACATCTTTATTCACGACGCACTGGTTGAAGCCATTCTAAGCAAGGAGACGGAGGTACTTGACAGCCACATACACTCCTACGTTAATGCTCTTCTCACACCTGGACCAACTGGAAAGACGCGACTGGAGAAGCAATTCAAGGTAAGCGCTCTTTGACTCCTTAATAGGCGCATTTTTTTTATCAAAGAGAAAGAAATTGCAAACGCTAAACTGGAGAGCGCATAAAAGACGTTGGGGCGTGAAGCGTCATCCGCGCGCCATCCTGCATCCGCCGCCGTCCTCGACCTTGGTGAAAAGGCCTAATCAGAAACCCACCGCCGGGCACTCTCGGGCATTGTTTAATCCGCCTCTAAAGGCTGGGAACTCTGTCAAAATGAACACATAGCCCGCACAAAGCGCCCACAGTCTTTCTTTCAGCGAGGATTGTTCCTGGCGCAGGCAGAGTCGCCTAATTGAAGGGGGGACGCGGGGGACATGAGATGCGCGCTAATTTCGCAGACTGAGCCTTGCACGCCGCGACCTCTCCGGAAGCAAACAAACGAAACCACAAGAGGTGTGGGCAAGCGGGCACAGGGCAAGGCGGATGAATGCGCGTGGCATTCATTAAACACAAGTGTCGGGGTCACGGACAGCTCCGTCGATTGTTCAGAAGCGTGATTTTCTCTTCAGCCCACCAATACACCTGCACGCACACACAAACGCCGTTCTCTCTCATTTAAGACAGTGCACCTAAAATAATATTTCAAAGGGAATACATTCAGCGTCTTTGAAAAAGAACGTTCGAGACCAGCCTTGTTCGTTGTTGGGTTTTTTTTGCATTGAGTTCTGTATTTGTGTTAACGCGTTTTGTCGTTGCAGCTTTTAACTCAACACGACATACTGCAGTGTGACTACTCCACGGCTCTGAAACAGCATAACAGACCGAAAAACAGATCGTCTGCCGTCATCCCGGGTAGGCGTGAGCAACGACTGGTTTCTAAATAAAATAGCGCCACACATTTCTTTGTGATAAAGGGTTGCACATTTCAGAGAAGTTCAAAATAACGTTTTGTGCTGTAATTACTTGCTAGGTAATATTGCTTTGAAATAAGAGGCAGTGGTAATTTAGCTTTTGAGCAGAGTCTGACTTACTTTACGGCACCTACAGTGAATAGTATGTTTAACTCCAAAACATTTCTCTCGTCGAGCCTTTTCTCAAAGGTTTTTGCACAAGTGATTTCATTTTACTCCCACAAGTTTTTTTTTTTTTTTTACAATTTTAAATTTGATATTCCCAAAACGTGTGTTTACACCCATAAAAGATCTGCACGCAGATTTCGAGTGGCTAAATCTTAAAAGAGGTGCTAGTGTAGACGTTCTAGGGTGGGAATGCCATGAACACATGGGAACACTCACAAACATCCTTGCTAGGTGGTATTCACAAATTATTTCCCAACCTAGGAAAACATCTACGATTCTCCCTTAAAAGGCAAAAACATATCCTTTTGCAGAGTAGCAGTACGGAACAGCCACAAAATTGGTGGTCGTACACAAGGAAAAGAAACTAAGTTCCAAAGAACAATTTCACCAATGTGTAGAAGAGCTGTATGCACAATTTTACACTGTGTGTTTTTAAAGACGCAGAAATGCTTATGCACTAAGATAAATAGGTATTCACAAAACGTTTTCAAGCAGCACTATTCAAAACTTCTAAATAAGGCATCTAGATATAAATTCTTTTAAAAAAAATGACCCAGTATGTTCAACAGTGCGACAAGGTTTTGGGATTATCCATGCAGCAAGGCATATCAATCGTAAAAAAAAACCAAAAAATAAATAAAAACTTCTCAAATTAACATAAGTTCTAAAAAAAAGAGGCTTGTGCCCACTCAATTCCATTGTTGCATGACCAAATATTGGCTTTGAGTCTTTGTAGGTTAGTGAACCACAAATATACATGCACTTGTTAACGTTTTTATGACCAGCCACACATTCATAGTCAGATATTAGGGGATAGGGTGTGTGAGAGTCACAGGTCTAACCTTTAAACATGTTCCTATTACTGTAAGAGGGTATATAAATGTGACTAATGTACTTCAAAAGCCATTGAAGGAAAGTTGTCACTGAAACCCGTTAGTAACTTTAGAACAATCTCATATCAGAGTAGATTAACCTATGCACAGGCCTTCACCCTGGCTCTAATTCATAACAGTACTCTAATGGGCAAATACGTTTCTCAATTGAAGGACATTAGTGATGGGTTCTTTTTGTTGAGGAAGGGTGGGGGAGGGGGGTTCATAGTTTCTCAATGACATAGCCATAGAGCTTTTGTACTATAAAAGGGGTTAGAAAAAATGAAGTATTGAATTTCAGGCCTTCGGACAAAGAAGCATTTTTACGTCCAATTTTTGTGCATTGGCAATTTTGATTTCCAATTTGGCGACACATCATTAATTATGCCACTTTTTACCCTAAATATGAATCCGAATCTGTGGTCACTGTATTCATATTAATGAAATAAATGTTTCACGTAAACTGTGATATAGTTTAGATTTTTCATGGTTCCCTATGAAATATGTTTTTTTATACCACTGCATTTTATGCAATATAAGCATTTTATAAACAGTTCGTACTTTATTTACCTTAAAGAGATCACCCTCTTGAAGACTTCACATGACACGAAATTTTAAGTCAAGAGGTTGACAGGTATGCATTTGCCACTGATAAGACACCTTCTACTAGGCTCTATGGACCAGTAGCAGCCCGTGCAGGTAAGCACGGCGGGGGTTGAAAGTGACAAACAATGGTGTAGGGAATGTAAAATAAATCAAACCACTTACCTTGCACTCGTCGCATCGCTGAGTCAGCGAGCGCAAGGTGAGTGGTTTTATTTATTTAATTATTTATTTATTTTACATTTCCCTATCCCGTTGTTTGTCACTTTTACCTCCCGCCCCCACCCCACCGCGTTTACCTGCACGGGCCGGCACTGCTATGGACAACTGTCCTTAATTTGATAAAATACTCTACACACATTCCTGAGATGAGCCCCATGGCATACAACCTCAGAGCCAATCTTACTACCCCAATGTGCGTTAAACCACCACTAAGTGGCTGGTCCCTACATTCTACACTATTCAACAATCTGCAATGCCTCAAAATCTTCTGCAAAGTTCTAGAAAGAAACATCCACACCTTATAAACGCCTTTGTTACATGGAATTGTTCAGTTGCATTGTATTCCAACTCTTTAACTTCGGCACATTCCCAGACATCCACTGGTCGACAATCTATTGTAAACAGAAGTATCTAACTATAATGCCAAATTAACCATTGCATTCTCATTGTATTTGTATTTTTTTTTACCATATTCAAAGTTGAGCATACTCCCAGTCCCTTCGGGCAACCTGCATGGAACCCCCGCAGGCACCCAACACCCCCACCCCTCCCCCCACACTGCACATGGCCTAGAACCTAACCAGGCAGGCAATCCCCACTGTGCACGGTCTACGGGCTGCACAACTGTGATTGGCCGTAGAGTCTGGTCTATGACCAGACACTTTTAGCTTTTTAAAAAAAATGGTTTTTCGGTACCTAACTGGGCGCCTTGCTGGGTACCGTGGTACAGGGTGGTGGTACCGTGGTTCCTGGGTTGGTTACAGAGTGTCATCTGCAGCTAGGGCCAACTCTCTATGGAAACTCAACACCCCATATGTGACAATCTCCAACCAGGCCCTGTACCCAACCCCATGAGTGTGCCCTGACCTCACAGGCATTCAGCCCCCCCACCCCCACTAAGCACATCCTTCAATCCATGCACAGCAGTGGGTTAGCCCTGCACAAGGCCAACCCCAAATACACATGGCCTGCACAGTGGCGGATGGCAACAGGGTATGGTCTATGACAAGACCATTCTTTTTTTATTTTCTCTTTTTTGATACTGCAGTACTATGGCACCACATTACCAGTACCAGCATTGTGGTACCACTGAGGGTTCCTTGCTGCGTTCCTCAGTAGCATTCTCTTGTACCACAGTACCCATGACCCCAAATATTTTTTGGGGGTTGCCCTTGGGTGGGCCTGGGATTGCCCTCTTTGCCCCTTTTGTCGCCTTTGATTTTATTTAAAATGGCTGCCACAAGATATTCTCAATGATGTGGCTAGCCAATCAGGATCTGTCCATCAACTTTGAATGGGCCAATCAAAGCATAGCTGGACACCAACAGACCAGATATCTCTAACTTATTACCAGTGTTAAACCCTTCATGCCCACTAAAAAACACTTTTAAATGCTAATTTCTCAAACTGCTGAATAAATTTACACCAAATAACAAAATGCACGCTTTCTGAATAAATGTCTAACTTTTAGCCAAAGTGATGTAATTCCTTTCAGCTGGTTTTTCCTGTATCGGAGAGCAAAAGTAACTATAACTCGTGCCCCCACTATGTACTGCTTATGACCTCACATACTACATCGCTCATGCCATGTTCTATGACATCATTGATAACATCACTGATGACAACAGTGTGCAGGTCGGGGAAGCATTTTATATTTAGAGGGCACAAGTTATACTTGAGATAACCCTAACTATAACTGCTGAATTTCTATGGCTTTGTATGTGTGTGTAAAATCTAAACCTAACTATAACGTCCCTGTAACATTTGTTTTTTTAGTGAATTTCTAAGTTTTTTTAAATTCTATTTCCTAACTATAATGTCCCTGTAACCTTTGGTTTTTTCCAGTGTGTACGATATTGATGTGACAGTATTCTATATAAATATGTTCTGTTTCAAAGTAAAACATTTACAGCTTCTACTCTATTAAACAAATTACAAAAATTACAGAACATGGTTGATTCAACAGAATGAAAATGAACAAATAGACATTACACCTTACATTTCGAGGTACCCGCTGGGTGCACAATTGTGTACAGGCTGAATAAAGAAGGATTGTGGCCCTTGAATCTAACCAATAGAGGTGATATTTAAAGGGACAATTATGCTCGTCTAGATAATGGGCAGAATTCTTTCGGCCTGAATCCTCTCAGAATTCTAGGATAAGATCCCATGTTGGGTGGATCATTTTCATGACTGATAATAGATGCCCTTGCCTGATGTCAGGTCTATGTCTGGTGCTTTCAGCCAAAACTATCGCTGCATTGACATTTTAGAGTGTGATCCTTGAGTCTCCCCAGGCTCCAAATCAGAATACCGGTTGACATTTATTAATTTCTCAGAAAATATATACACAATGTTGTACTCTGCTAGATACTTTGCGATTCTGTATTTCTTACATTTCTGATGCTAAGTGTTGCCATCCAATTATTAGTACTCAAGCTGGCATTTTATTGCAGTGGAACGAGCAAGAGTCGGCCTTTCTTCATTGGCTGGAGAAGGAACTGACTATATCAACGCTTCCTATATCATGGTAAGTTTAAGCTGAGTATTAAATACATTTGGTGAGAAAGCTGGGACAAAGTTGCCTTGTAGTGACATGGATTGAAGAGGGGGGAAAGACAGTCAAGAACATTTAGTGAGTAGTGGGCTGCAAATAGATTAAGGCATAAGAGCAAAACATCTCAACAGTAGAGATGTTTAGGAAGCTCGATCCCCAGGTGTGATCTGACCCTAAGTCCATGGTACATTAAGAATATAGACATACAACCAGATGACATCACAGAGACATGTAGCTTAGGGCCTCAGGCAGCAGTGACAAACACACATGCAAATGCTTACCAACTTAGGGGGCACTTATGCATCAACTGCTTACAATTCAGTCCTGTAAGTGTACCCTGGCTCATGATACAGAAGAAATGAACTAGTGTCAATAGTTGTGCGCCTACTAGCAAGCCACAGGCCAAGCATGAACTGCAAACAGCTTCTAGAAGGAAGGAAGTGCCATGTACTTTCTGTCTGTACATTGTAAAAGAGGCCTGTTCTGCTCCTTCTGACACTAGACATTTCAAATCAAAATAATGTGATATGAAATAACATTCAAATCTTCTGTGACTTGGGAACTGGGTGGTGAAAGGACTGTCCAATTGAATGTCAAACCCTTTGTATAAGGTATACTACAAGAATATCGAGTCCTAAATATCGTGCTAGAAAAATATTACGGTTGAATATCAACTACAAAAACATTGAGAAAGTAAGTTTACATTTTAAATATAGATATACTTTACATAGCTCCTCATACATGCTTAGACAATATACATATACCTTCAAGGTACTTTGATGTGGAGTTAAAACTAGTAAATATATACTTACCTATGTCTTTTTACCTTTATGATATTTTGGTAATTGGTATTCTGACTATAATATGTTTGTAGCATGATATTTCTGGTGTCCATATTCTGTCATACCACCTCGAATATACATATAGAAGCAACCAATCTACTGTCCCCAGCCTAGATAAAAACAGTGAGCTTGATGCACTTAGCACAGGTCACAAACTGTTCTACACAGACTAGTTTGTGACCTGCCATTCATTTTGAGATGTAACTGTTGTATTAATCAGTGTATAAATAAATCAATGGTCTCCTAGGTGTAAGTGGGAGCCTCAACTTCCTTGGCCACCATACATAACCATCAATAGATTGGTTTAAACAAGAATCAAATCAAATGTATTCAGTTAGTTTGCAAACAATAAAGTTGAAGTTTTCTTTTCATATATTTGATGGTAATATGGTGCTCCCAAATGTACAGCGGCGCAGTGAAAGTGAAATAGGTGAGTTTAAAGTGTGCAAGTGCTATACAAAAACATATGTACACAACTTGTGACTGATATGGATACAATTGCTGTTGAACAACACTGAATCAGAGTATCATTTTCCAAATCAAATTAAAAACAGTCCACTAGAATCTTGTCGACATTTCGAACCCATAAAATTATAAGGGTCATCATGAGGATGAAGAGAGATTATTGGAAGCACCCAAAAATCGTGATAATCCCTGTGTCGGTTTGCAATGTAATGATGTGCAGGACTAATCACCATCAACGTCAGTACAGCACACCAGCAAGTTGTAATGAATGTCAAATTCTAAATGATGTAATAATAGCAAGCACCTTCTGTAAATGATAAACATATATGTAGAGACACCATTGGTAGGAGTGCTTGTACGTATGATCCAGCAGGGTGGTGGACTCATCAACATGCA
The DNA here is from genome assembly GCA_963921515.1 of Calotriton arnoldi. Lineage (NCBI taxonomy): Eukaryota > Metazoa > Chordata > Amphibia > Caudata > Salamandridae > Calotriton > Calotriton arnoldi. Next base: position 722,608 of record CAWUFW010004145.1, read on the forward strand.
AAGAAAAGGAAACCACCGTCAGGAGATCAGTGTTCCAATATCAAGTACGACCAACGTCAAGCGATCGGTGTTTGAAACGCCACGCTCAAGCTGTCTGCACCTCTGCTTGTCTGTTATATTAATCAGTTGCTTTCTAAAATGAATATTTGCTTTAAAACTTTCTGACTTATTAATACATATGAGAGAAGAGGCAATTTGTGCCACCTGCAAGTGGCTGTGAATGCAGGAATGAATGATTGAAAAACTGCATATGCGGCGCAACAGCTACCCAAAGGCGCCCTGGTGCTGTAAAGACGAGGAGACCGACAGGCCCAGAATTATATCAGACTTCTGTCCCTGTATTTGCATTCTCAGATTGCTGACATATGTTTTAAAAAGCAGCTTTGTCCCTTAAAAGGACAGAGTGTGCTTTAAAAAGACAATGTTGGCAATCAGGAAATGACATCAGGGGGATCATGCTCTGGTCCTTTGGACCACTGTTATTTTGCTAATCAGAGGTTTTGTGACCATAAAGAACTTTGTCCACACAGCCCAGTGTCCTCTGAAAAATAGAGGGATTCTTCAGTAACTAGACAAAGACTACAAATAATTGAAATGTATGATATGAGCAGGACTCAATGCAGAATTATTTAAATATGTGGTACCGGTGATAAGGTTGAATGGAAATCAAGTTGAAGATGAAGCAAATGGCTACTGATATAGCAACTAAGAAAACAACCAAGGGCTGTAGCGTGAGGTGTGTTCCTTTTGAAAATAATTTTATTTGTTTTGGTAAAGGTTGGTACATGAAAGCAGTGACAAGTATATTGTAGAAAATTATTATTGATGCTTAAGTATCTTATTGAGAATGTGGTGTTTTAAATGTACACCTGGAAACCCTCAGCCAAACAGAAAGAAAGATGGCTCATCCAAAATATATTGATTTAGACGTCCTCATGCGAAGGTTTATCATGAGTACTTGAAAGGTATTCCCGCCAGAATATTGTCTCAGTAATATTGTGCTATCATAATGTTAGACAAAAAAAATCAAAGACCAAAATATTGCCAATGTAAGTGTATATAGGTCAGTATAGGTTTACTTTACTTAACTCCACATTTATGTCCCTTGATATTATGCATATCATCAAGGATCAATGATGTAAAGTTAAGAATAGTAAATCTTTACTTACCTACACCCAGTTCCCAATTATTTGGTTCTCGATATTTTATCTATAAAATTATGGTAACACAATATTGTTGAGACAATATTCTGACATACGGTCCCTTAAAGAATAATCCACACTTACGTAACGGAGGTATAACTAAGATAGTGGTGGATTAGTTAAACCTCCATGAATATATTGAAGAAGTCCTTCCCCTAGCTGTATTCGTGTAGAGGTTAACATTGGCAGTTCTCTCAGTATTGAGTTCAATAGTATTCTGTAGTGCCAAAATCTCTAAAATATTGAAAAACGAAACACCAGTTCATAAAATAAAGAATGCACAATGCATTTTGTATAGGGAATTAGAAAAAATACAATGTATCCTATATCCATATCAATATTTTGAATAATATCAATATTTTCATACCAATGGTGTAGCAAGGGGGGGGGAGAAGGGGGGTGGCGCCCCCCCTCCTGTTACCTGCGGCCGTCGCGGGTCTGCTGAGGAGGAAATCGCCAGTACCCCCCCCCATCTCTTACACACGGCCAACGGCGGCAAATGCAGGGGTTGCCACGGGTGGCCATAGGTCTAGCTATGCCACTGGCCCTGCCAGCGGGTGCCAAGCCCCGTACTGGGGTATATGCAGTGGAGTTGATAGGCAGAGCCTTGTATGGGTTGCCTACCCACTGCTAGAATGCCCAGTGAAGGGCAGGACCCTACATGGGGCAGCAAGTCCAAGCTGCTGAGTTTGTGGTGTAAGAAAAAGAGCTGAAGTCAGGCCTGCTTCTGGTGAGTGTTCAATATCGCGTGGCAGAGGATGGAACCCTACAGAGGTGCAAATTCTCCATATGAGGGTAGAGTCTTGCATGGGTGGGTCAATTACCCAGTTGCGAAATGTGTTGTGGAGTAAAAGAATACAGTCTTGTTTCCGGGTTGCTGAGCTCCCACTAAGAAATGTGCAGTGCAAATAGGGGATAGAACACTGCATATGATTGAGGACAGTGAGCTGGACAAAAGTTACAAAGCTCACTGATGGGGAATTTGTAGTGAAAGATAGAGCATCGTAGTGAAGTAGCAAACCCAAAACTAGGATATTTGTAGTGTAGGATAAAATTCTGGCAGGGTACCAAGGACCCTGCTGGGGAACGGACAGTAAAGGTGTGAATGCTGAAAAGAATAACAAAAAAAGAATTTGGTGACTGCAGCTGTGCCTGCTGCACCACTGATGCAGGGATGGGCACTGGGCCTGGCCAGTGGTCAGGTCCTGCATGCAATCTCTACTGCACACAGGCTAGGGTTGTGCGCACTGGGGATAGGCTGACCCCAGGAGGAGGGGGGAGGGGGGCTGAAAACGGCTTGTCCAAAGGCTAGGCCTTGAGCCAACCCAACCTACTGTGTTCAGCCAAAGATCATGTTTACTGGTGGCTGGATGTCCATGTGGGGTTGGACGCAGGACCTCGCTGAAGGACCGGTCCTGCATAGAGTAGCTGCATGTTCAGGTTGAATGTAGTATAGCACCAAAAACACAGTTATTCCCTGAGAAACCTACAGTTAAAGTAAAGTTATGGTTAGGATTGGTTATAAGAAATTAACATAACTTTAAAAAAATCTCTAAAATTAATTAAAAAAAACAGTTAAAGGACAGTTATGGCTACAAACTAAAACTGAAAATCACTAAAAATCGCAAACCACTTTTTGTACACTAAATGCAATGTGTAAGATTCCACTGCTGGAGAATGTATGGTGGGGTACTAAGTTTGACAATGGAAGGCTACGCCCCTGCTCATAAAAATGTAGCGGATGGTTGATGGCTAGAGGAGGACATGCGGTTGAGGTGGAAGTTAGAACCATGTAGAGGGTCCCAAGCTCCCTGCTAGGCACTGTGTTGTGGAGAATAGAACTATGCAGGGATGCTAATCCCCCTGGTGAGTAGGCGACAGAGGGGAGAACCCTACTGTGTTAGGTGCTAGACCCCACGGAGGCGAATGCGAACATGATGAGAGAGCACCGAAGAGGTGTCACTCTCTAAGCAGTGCTCCATTGGAGCCATAGATTTTTAAAACTTGCAGACGCAAACCAAGTCCAGGAAACTGTCACTGAATAAGTAAGCTAGCTACTTGTTTATTAGGGCTAGCCATAGAAAACTACAGTTGTCTACCTGACGTATTGTACCCATGCTTTAACATGTACCTCAAAGGACTATTGCCAGTGGCGTAGCAAGGGAGGGGGGGGAGCAGTCCGGCCCGTGGCGGCATGAGTTTTGGGGGCAGCGGCCTCCCCGGTCTTATCTGCAGCCCCCGTGGGAATTGCCAGCAACCCCCCGCACTTATCTGTGGCTACGGTTGCCACAGGAAGCACCCCCCCGCTCTTACATGTCACGCACGCGGGCAGCAAACGCAGGAACCGTCACGGGCACCACATGTTCTAGCTACGCCACTGACTATTGCTCTATCACTTTGTGCTTTTGACTGTTTGGATGTATCCTTATGCCTTCCACTGCAGTGCACACAATGCAATTTGTCATCTTCAAAGTACATTTAGTCATCACACATTTATCTAATTCACGCATGCATTAATGCAGACATAGTTTTAATTTTTACTGTCCACGCAGTTTTTTTATTGTTTATGTCAGTGCTTATATACGATGCTGGCCATAAGATGGCTGCCAATTAAAGATGAATATTTGCTCCAGAGCCTCGATCTCGTAAGACATCAGATGCTAGTTACCATTTAGGCTCCCTGTCATCCTGCTCCCAGGCTGTTGCTGCTTTTCTGCATAACTACCAGCTACTTTCTTCCTGCTGTTAGGCTTCTCTTTGCTGCTTGAAGTCGCAATATCATAAGACTCCAGGGCCCATATTATGCACATAGCGCATTTTTATTGTTTGCGCTGGGTGCAACAATGAAAATGCGCTGCATAATGGTGAATACGCTGCCCCCAGGGCAGCCGCGAACTCGGCTGCCATGAGGGCAGCGCATTCCTGTGAAAAACGGAGCAGCTGCTTTGAAGCCGCTCCATGTTTTTCCAGTGCATGCAGCAACCCGCCTGCACTTTGAAGGAAGAAATGAGATTCCCTTGCATGAGGGTGCAGTGAGTGACTGCACCTGCCTGCAAGGGGATGTCTGGGGGGTCCATGGGACCCCCTTTCCCTCCTTCCAGAGGCCTGCTATTAGGTGCCAGTGCGCCACCTGAGAGCTTCTTTGCCTCTGCGCCCGTGTCTGTAGTATGGCACTGGCGCAGAGGCAAAGGGATTCGCTCATTTGCATGGGGCACGCCCCCAAGCAAATTAGGGAACGCCCTCTGGCGATAGCGCTGGCGCTTTATGTGCGTCAGTGCTATCGGTATTACAAAAGGGGACGCACAAGCGCCTTCGGCTCCTTCTGTAATACTAAAGTGCCCCGGGGGCGTGGAAAGAGGGCACAAAATTGCTGTTGCGCCTCCGGGCACTGGTATAATACGGCCCCTGATAGCTATCTGGTTTTCATCACACCTGGTGGTTCCCTATGCCTGCCGCCAGGCCGCAGATGGCTTTCAGAAAACCCAGCAGTTCCTATTAATCCTTACAACACACCACTGATGACAATCATCAGCAGCACCATTGGGGTTTAGCTTGTAACTCATAGTGCAAGTCAGACCTATTGTCTTTGCTAATTGTGGTTTAAGAATGTACTAGTTTTTTATCTTAAGAGTAAGGAGTGCCTATAGATTACATCCATTTAATAGTCTCAATAGCAGCTTTTACCCTGCCCACCTAGGGGCACATTTGTCAATGCTTTCTAGGCAAACACAGCAACTCTCCTTTAGGCAAATACAAAGGGAGACCCAGCCTCCACTAACAGATCCTACAATAACTGCACTAATGCATCTCCAACCCAATTTCCACTGTAATCTCAACTCATCACAACAGAAGCAAAAAGCTAAAAAATAGACTGGACAATAAGCCTAAAGGATATAAAGGCTTATCGTCCTATTCGTTATAAATATGTGCTTGGGGATTGTTTTCCCAGTGTTTTCATCACCATAACAAAGTATATGCTTGCTTTCGTTATGCTACCTTGAGTTATACTAAACAAAAATAACTGGTCCTTTTTTGAATTGTAATAAATTATATAATAACTAAAACTCTTATGAAACTGAGCTAAATTAATTGCTATTAATTCTATTAGGTTCTTGATTACATACTGTATAATAACACATTTAGTTGTATTGAATTAAATAAAAATTTAGTATAAAATACAATTAGATAAATTTTTTTTTACAAAACGCTAAGCTATATTAAAATTTGAAGTCACATGAAAAGTTTATGAAAAAAATCACAATACATTACCCAACTATTAAATGTATTACTTATATGTATACTATATGTATAACATGTTAATAAAACAGCACACAGTGCATTTGTATGTTAAATGATCTTTTAAAGGAAATTATTATTTTTTAATGTTATAAAATTAAATAAAAATATGATATAAATGGAGAACATTCTATTCAAGTATATCACCAATATGTTACAATAAATCACATGAAGTTGTTTAAAACAATCTGGTTGTAGCCACAGTTTCGCAGACTAATCCAGCAAACTATTACCACAGGAGTCACACCTCCTGTTGGACCAAAGTAATTCAGCAAACTCCGAGAGCATCAATTACTGGTTGGGGGAGGGAGCTAGCCACAGAAGGAGAAATTGTTGTCTGAAACAAAAATATTTATGAGGAGGCTACAGTGTTCATCTCTGCTAGTTCTGTGAATTATGACAACTGCTATTTTGTGTTTTAAAAGTATGCCAGAACTAATGTAAAAAACAAGCCCTGTAGCAAACCTCTAATATTGGTTTGCCTCATTACCAGTAAACTAATATTATTCAAATAGTTCCTGTAGATAACTTTTCCCCATAAAAAGGAAATGAATGTCCTTAGTGCACATCATATACTGCACTGTAAACAAACTACCTAACTGTTCCATTATATATGCTGCGTCTTTGTTTGCTTGGCATGCTTCTCTTTCTGACCTGAAAATGTTAACAAGTTAATCTAGTGCTGCAAGCACTACTACTTCTAACATCTACTTACAAAGTAAATAAACATTTGCTATCAATAGAAATTCTAGGGCATATTATGAGAAAATGGGGTGATTTGTATGGTGTGGTTGTGCGACCTCATCGTGTAATACATTTACCGACACCTTAAGGACCCTTAGGTTTCTTTTGTCAAACCTACAGCTCAAACCTGGGTTGCTGTTGCTCTGAGCAGCAAGGCTTACACAAAGGAACAAGTGTAAAGCATTTAAACAGCACCAAAACAAATGAAGAAGAACTTGACAAGACACCAAAGAAGTCCAATACTAATTTATAAAATTAGAGTATTTTAATGTATTTTTAGACACCAAAACCAAAAAGATCCACCAAAGGGTTCCGGAGATATAGGATTTACAAGGTATGGTAAATCAAAGCATTTCACTCAACTGCAAAAAAGCACTGACAAATTCAACAAATGTGACTCTTGGAAAAGTTTTGAGGAAAAGGTTGGGCAACTACAGAAGGGAGCCATTCAGGGGAACCAGAAAGGGCCTCAGAAACAGTTACCTCCTCCGAAGAAGCAGTCTTCCAACAGTTTCTGTCACTTTATCCTTGGTCAATGGATTCCTATGGAAGTGGCCCAGATTCTGACGATACAGGATACAGGTCCCTCTTCAGTCCTCTTCTCCAGTCAATTGAGATCTGAGTTCTGGGTGGCAGGGGCGTCTTTTTATGCTCAGAAAATGCCCCCAGGGCAGGATGTGATTGGTGGCCAGTGGACTTCCAGGTTCCCTCCCACTTGATTACCACTTCCTGCGAAGTGTGAAATTTGGCCATCCCAGGATGCACCATTCCGCTCACTCCCAAGATGGCAGAAACCCTCACTTGGAATCCAGAGCTCCCTAGCCCAACCCACAGGTGTGGGTATCAAGGGGGCTACATGCCCTTGGAAAATCGGTTTGACAGGTTCTCCCTCTTCTTTTCAGGTGCCAGCTAGTCTGCCTAAACCAAGGATTTGCCCTTCTTCCAAGTGGTCCTCATTTGCCCTTCAAAGGTGACTTCAGCTTTGAAGCTTTCCTTTGGGGCTGACACCCTTGTGGCTTCCTGCAGGAGGAAGGTAACACCTCTCTCCACTGCAGGCCCCTATTGTCTGTTTTTCTGGGAGTTGTTAGCTCGTCTCCCCAGGAAGGCAGAAAGCTGTCTCGGGTTCAGGATCCATCTGCAAATGTTAAGGGCACAGGAGATTAAAGGCAACAAAGTAGCAACTTTGTAAAAGTTGCACACTGCAACTTGTTACATTAATTTCCACTTGAGAACCAAGTCGGGCTTGATGTAACTAGTTGTTTGATACCTTGGAGTACCCACTTTGAGCGCACCATTCAGGAGTTAGCAAAGCTGAGGGATGAGTGTATAACCCTGCACTCCCCAACAGTGAGACCAGGTTTTTCCACAGTAAAAAAACAGTATTTACTGTCAGAACATGTAAAACACATGTTTTGCCCATGAAATATGCTGCACCCATTAATGACTAGTAAAAGCGAGAGCTTTTCCCCCGAGAATTGCAGGTCTGAAAATATAATTTCTCCAATATGCTGATCACGCTATCATCTTTGACAATGCTCAGAATGGCCTTCAGTGCTCACTGACTGCTTTGGAGCTCTACAGCAAACTAAATAACATTCAAATAAATAGCACTAAAAGCAAGATCCTAATACTAAGCAGGAAAGTCCATACCAAAGGAGCTTGGCAGTTGTCGAATAGGAAACTGGAGAAAGTAAAATCCATCAAATACTTGGGTGCCTGTTTCAACAAATAGGGCAGTCATATTGCCCACCTATCCTCTCAGAAGAATGCCGGTGCACCTTTAATTTCAACTTTCTGCTAGCTGCTACAAAAAATGTATGGCCTCAGCTTGTTGGCGGTCTGTAAGGTCATCAATAGTAAGCTAAAGCCAACTTTGATGTATGGAGCGTTTACTTTTAGAGACCGCCTGGAGTCATGGGTGGATCAAGCTCAAAACAAATGCTATCACTCCGTATTTGCCCTTCCAAACTCTGCTCTGACTGCGTGCTTGCGAATGGATTTTAAACTACCCAGGCAAAACTAGATTCTAAATGCACGATTTCTGGCATATGGTTTAAAAGCAAAGAACTCAGTAAATGGCTCCCTGAAACATACAATCTGGCAAATCCGTGCGGATGAAAAACTAAGATGGTACAAATATTTGACAGCCTCAATTGATTCTTTGAAGGCTAAAGAACTCTGGGAAGTCTCTATCCCCCTAAAGCGCTAAGTGGAATATTTCTGAAGCCGGCAAAATTAATATGAAGAGATCTTGACATTGAAGCTGTAAACAGGCTTCCCTTTATCAGTTCGACCCCTCTTCTTTACAGTGAAGACAGAATATCAAGCTTCCTGGACTATCCGTTGAATCTGCACAACAACAAAAAATTACTACGGTTAAGGTGCAGTAAAATTTGCCTTAAAGAGTACCACTTCGGCCGGTTAATTGGATTATCGGAGCGGGTCTGTAGACTCTGCGGGTCAACAGCAGAGTCTCTATTGCATGTAGCCTGTATCTGTGAGCCATTATTGGTGCTGAGACGCTTCTGGCTACTTCCTGTCTTTCTGCAGTTACATATAAGATCATGCCAGGAAGCAATTTCTGCCCGTTTATCTCTGCAATCACAGCAGCTAGATTCGGGAAATTTATACAACATGCAGTCAAGATGATGGAGGAAGTTTCAGATTAAAAGTCAACCAATTTGAAGTCTGGGGGCACAGACTTTGACCAACTTGATGATAATAACCAGATGCTAGTAAACCACCAACCAGACTAGATCACACCCAGTGATCTGCTCTTCCACCTATACACTGGAAGAAAATCCAGTACTAAAGCACATATGACTCTCTGGAACAATTAGGGTCATCGTTGACCTGAAATGATGTAGAGCTAAAGTGGGTAGCCCTCTAGATAAATGACCGTGGCATTCCAACTGAAATAAAATACAAGACCTGCAAGGTACGCATGTGTGTGCGTGCATTTCTGTTTGATCATGCATGTGCAATGACTATAATTGGATTACTGCCACTCTTAAGCATCTCATCACCCTTTAAAAACACCAATACTTAACACATAACCCCACTGACTAAGCAATTGAGAGCCTCTCAACCATTTTGTAAAGCACTTGAGAGAATGTGGTGCAAAAGACTACTCTCAAACAGTTAAATGAAAACATAATCTACCCATCATAGAATAAAAAGCACTTGTAAGGCAAGCGCATTCCTCATTAATGCCTGTTGCATTATTAATGTTCACAGTCAATCTAGAGAATTTTTTTAATTGTTACATTTTCAAACCCCTCTTCTTGGAGAATGTTTATCCATCAATCTGTGAAGTTGTGTGAATCATTATCTTCTTTTTAATCACCAAGATTTAAAAAAATGTAATTGCTCTTCAATGCTACTGGTCTCTGATTGTACTATGAATGTTGAGGATAATTCCACTGTTATCCAGCTACCCAAACTCTACCCAACTAACATCAGTAATGTCATTATGATACCCAAGCCACCAAATCTGGTTCTCCAATGTCTCACTCACATATTTCATTAGCCATCCAAAACCAAGGGTCCTCTGCTCACTGATATCAATTCCTCTTTCAAAACTGTTTCTGTGCCTCTTAACTAGAAGCAGGCACTGATTAAACTTCTACGGAAAAAACTTTCAGCTGACCACATCATGCCTAGTAACTACCTTGCTTTATTCTTTTTTGCCATAATGGCCACTATAGCCATGAAAGTAGTTAATAAACCCATCTCTTCTTTCATCAATGAACAGTCTATACTGGATCAGGCACAGGCAGGCTTCTGTACCTATTATGGCCCAGAGGTCAAATTACTCGCAGTGAGGGTTCATCATTGTATGATCCATGATCAGGGTGGAACCACGTTTCTCATTCCCCTGGTTCTTTCCACTGCCTTTGGCCTCATGCATTCATGTCTTCTAGATTAGATATTCCATCAGTCCGACTCTTTTTAAAATCTGTGTGGTGCGGTTAAATTAACAACTTGGATTTCAGGGCCTAAACTCATATCACCCAAATCATTTTTAGAATGGATGGTGACCCAACCGCTGCCTAGGTCAATTTTGATAATTGCATGACAGCGGAAGCTAATTGGATGAACCTTCATTACCTGAAACTAAACTCCAAAAAGCTTGAGGATTCGATTACTAAAAGCCACTTGTGTACTTGGGCAAACAGATGGTGGCCATCTTCTTTGGGCACTTATCCTAATCCTGCTTTCACAGTATATAATTTAGGGTTCACCTTTGATGACAAGCTTCCTTGTTCAGTTCAGTTAATGTTATATGCTCCTGTTTTCACCATTATAAGATCCTCAACAAATCTTTTTCTTATTCTTTTATTATGATGCTCATAATGGTTGGCTCAAATATGCACCATTGTAATGTGCTTTATCTTGGTCTGCGTCAATATCAAGACAAAAAAGGAAATGTGAGCATATTCAAAATATGTCAGCCAGAGTTTTACTAGCCCTTCCACCCCAGTGTGTACAGATCTCTCATTATTTGAGGCAACTTTATCAGCATCTTATAATCAAGCAATCTAAATTCATAAGACTGTGGCCCAGATGCACTTGTGTCACCCACAGTGATGCAAACTGGTGCAAAGTGTGCTATCTTGCATCAAGGAAACATCCATAGGTGGGACACAGGTGTTACCTTACAACCACTCTTGGGTTTTGATGTAAATCCCTTTGTACGGACATTGGTAGGCAGGGATTAGCGCCAAACATACACTTTTTATGGCAGGGGTAAAATTGGAGCATTTTTAAATGTCTAAACTTTTCAAAATGCGAATGAGTGATGCATTGTACAGAACATACACAAAGTCAGAAAAGATGTAAAGTATGTCAAAGCATCGTATTTTGTTCTGGAAGCGTACTCTTCTAGTACAAAACATATGCTAGACAATATGCAGTCACCCTTGTACGATTGTGCAGATGTGTATGCATTGTGCATGGTAGGCTAAAGTGCACCACAGCTAGAGGAGAGAGTAACTGCTCCATATCTTAGTAGAAAAGGCTCTGTCCTGCTCTCTCTTGTTCATGCAACGCATCGCAGCAACTTTGGTTGCTCTGCTGTGCTGCTTTACTTCTTAGTAAACATGTCCCTATGTATTTGTCACAAAGTCATTTATGGGCAGAGTCCATCATACATTCATGATATATTTATGTTATAGCAGTCTGCTAGGACTCCCCGCTCTGCCTACTCTAATAATATTGTGCTCCCAGAGTTTTGCAAATTGCATGTGGATGGACACTTTTTTCCCTTACAGGTGCTAAGACTTGTAAATGCCTTTCTCAAAATCTCAGATTAAATTCTGACCGTGTGCAGTTCAGGAAAGCTCTGAAAGCCTTTCTATTTTCAGCTTAATTGTCTCAGTTCAGTTCTTCTTAGTATCACTTAGTGCCAGATTGCCCTTTAAAGTATAATTGTGTGTGCCACAAAAATACCAAATAATAAATACAATAACAACAAATGGGTTGAACTGAGGACTGTTCACTTTCCCGAACGATACAATTTAAAATGGCTTGTGAAAGGGTTTGTGTGTTTAATTTCCAGCTTTCCCGCATTCTACATAATGTGCTTCTGAAGAAATAACTTGTTAACGAAATATTTAACCCTCTATTGATGGCAGATCTAGCTAAACCCGAGATTAATATTTCTAGCCTATATACTATAAGCTAATCTTAGGAAAAGACGAAGTTCAAAAATAGAATGGAGAAAGTCAGATTAAAACTTGACAGTAAAAAGTAAATTATTTGGACAAAATTAGAAACACTGATGCACATTTTTCCTTTTTGTTGACACATTGCTCCTTCAGACCAGTTTTGGGGCACTTCTGAAAAATTCAATTAATGAGTTCATAATATTTTTTTAATAATATTGTTTCATTTTCTAGGGATATCATGAAAGCAATGAATTCATTATTACCCAGCACCCACTGCAGCATACCGTCAAGGATTTCTGGAGAATGATATGGGACCACAATGCCCAGCTGGTGGTCATGCTTGCTGAAAATCAGAATGTGGTAAGGTTTGCTTTTGTACTTCATTTAAACTCAGATAACTAAAAAACAGAGGTGTGCGCTAACTGTTAAACCAGTAGAAGTCGTCATCAGGTACTGCTTTTTACACACAAAGGCCCTCATTACAAGTAAAGTGGAATAGGGTGAGGTATTTAGGACACCTGGTAAATACCATTACCCTGGGGTGAGATATTTACTCTGTGTGCTAAATACCTCCTATTCTGAGATCACATCTTGCAAATGAGGCATAACATGCAGAATCTGTGTTTAACAAACTGAATTCCACATGTTATGCCTTTTTCCCTGAAACATTTTGGGAGGTTTGACCAGTAGGAATCTATCTGGGGGAAAACTAAGTGGGTGTGATAATTACCACATAACTCATAATTCCGATTTAGCCCTGAACTTGTAACGATGGCCCAGATGTAAATTTTGTGTTGTCATTTAAACAATGGTATGTTTAAGGTGTGTATCAAATATGTATAATACTCCTATTCACCTTTCTACCCATGCAACAAACATTAAGTCTCTATTGAGTTGACAGTTTTTAATCTAATGCACTGTGAACTGTAGTAGTATTCAAGGCACTGTGAGTAATGTGATATGTGAAGAGGCAAGGACAATGCTGACATAACCATCACAAATATCCTAACACGGATTTACATTTTTTTATGACCCAAACTTGCTTCTCAAATGACAACAAAAGCTATTACAGACCTGTAAAGAACAATTGTGTATGTTTTAACAGGCAGAAAATGAATTTGTCTACTGGCCAAACAAAGATGAACCGATGAACTGTGAGAGTTTCATGGTCACCATGATTGGAGAAGACCACATATGTCTCTCTAATGAAGAGCAACTTGTCATCCACGACTTTATCTTAGAAGCAACACAGGTAACCAGCTTTGAATGGACTGAATTACTAATGAAACGAGGAGATTTGGAATTCTTATTAATGCTGTGAGACAGATATTTCAGATGTTCACAGAAACGCATGGAAAACTAAAGTTAATCTTTTTTTTATTATTTCTTTATTAGCGATTTTTAACATAAGATTTATCTAATACAAAAACACACTGCTCCAAGACCGTAATCTTAATAATTGCAGTGTAAATACAGTAGAACCCCAAGTTGGTCGAATTGCAAGTAACAGCATACATAGCTTAATCGTTTGTGGTGCAATACCGGGGAAGGAAGGGCAGGAGGTCAGGCGCCCCATGTCCAAAACAAATCAATATCATACACATATTCTGCATAGACAGAGTGCAAGAGCAAGGGGGGGAGCAGCGCACACTCACCTCCATCGACCCAGCCAAATACCTGCCATATTCCTCATCATTTATCAGGTCCTACAACTCATTTCGGGCCGGAGGGAGGTGGGGCCAGAGGGGCTGATAAACAACTACCCAACCACGTCATGTCTGCTGGCCACCCTCGTGGGGGATCAGAACCACGGATTCCGGCAACCCCAGAACCGCGCTTTCTATTACTACATCAACGCCACCCAAGCGGTCCACCATATCAGTCCACATCTCCAAAATCCCTTTCTGCATGCTCGTCAGTACGAACTCTCCAGAGGCGACACTCCTCTGCCACCGCCCACTCCAGTAAATCTGCTCTCCACTTACTACACCTCGGTGGTGTCGCCTGCGCCCACTGAATAGCAACCCGGCATCTTGCCAGCACTAATCGCAATTGAGCGAACCTGTATTTCATTTTTTTACCTTCCTTAGGAAGTGGCAGAATGCCTAGGAGGCAATGTTGGATCGTCAGTATGGGGCCAGCCCCGGTTATTAAGGCCGTCGTGCACAGCATCCGAGTCCAGTAAGCCTCCAGCATGCGACGACTCCATGCCACCTGTATTAAATCTGTAGGGGTCTCACCACATCGGACACATACAGCCAGCCTCGCGGGGTAAACCCTATGGACACTCTGGGGCATCAAATAAGCCCTATGTAGATAATAAACCTGCATCAGCTTAAACCTGGTGTTTCTGGCAGTCTCCTGTACCTGCACCCGGGCATGTTTCCACTCACCATTTGAGAGTGAGGCGTCTAAGTCCACCTCCCACCGATGCCAGACAGACGTTATGTCAATCTGCCTGTCATTCTTTAGGGCTGCATAGAGGCAGTAAATGAGGCCCCTATGTGAGCCGGGATTCAGCAGCACCTGCAACACCTCTGACGTGCGAGGCTTCTTGGGGAAGTCCACCCATATCTCATAGGCTGCTGCCTGGCTTCCACGAGACACTCAAAGGAACCATTTGAGTAGAGGTCTCCTACTATCTGGTGGCCACCACACATCCACCGTGTAACGTCCATGGAGGCATGAATTCGCAGAAAAGGCTTGAGCCACCAGATAGGAAGAAGCTGTGCAGAAGGGGCTTGCCTCAGAACGCATGTGAAAGTATTCTCCCAGGCCTGTGCAACATGTGATACTGTAAACAGGGTGCCCGTTGGTACCCTACGGCCCTCCATGAGGAATTGCAGAAGGTCATCCACCGGCACTAGGCTTTCTAGTTTCTTTTCCCAGTTAGGACCATCATCGCACCACATTGCCGCAAACTAAAGCAATCCCGTGAACTAGTACAGCTGAAAATCTGAGAGTCCCAGCCCACCCTCAGCCAAATCTAGTTTTAGGATTTCCAGTCGGACTCTATTGCGGTTGGCTTCCCAAACCAAAGACACCAACAGTCCATTCAGCTGTCAGAACAGTCAGGATGCAAAAAGAATTCTGCATGGTGTAGAGACATCTGGGCAACATCACCATTTTACTCAGTGCCACTCAGCCCATGACAGATAGTGGCAGGGTTTTACAGAACACAATGGAAGCCATTTAGGCCTTCTGCAAACCTCCCCATGTTTAGCTTATATTGCCGACATTGGTCGTGTGTTATCTGAATACCGAGGTATCTAAACTGGTCCTAATCCTAAGGGAGACCCACCGCTGGAAGGTCCGCCATGTGCCTACACACCAAGGATAAGAGTACCATCTTGCGTCTGATAATACAAAGGCCTGACACCCTCCCGAATGCCGTCATAAGTCATAAAAGATGTGGTACTGACATTTTAGGGTCCGACATATACAGGAAGGTATCATCCGCGTACATAAACACCACATGAGTGGTGTCCCCCTCCCGGATTCCCCAGTCAAGGAGTTCGTCCCTCTGATAAATTGCCAGCGGTTCCATGTCTAGCGCGAACAGGAGCGGGGACAGCGGGCAACCCGGTCTCTTACCCCTCTCAATGTTACAAACCTCTGATACCACTTGGCCTGTGCGGTTCCTTGCCCTGGACTCTGTATACAAGAGACAGACACATTTGATATTGCTTGCCCGAAGACAGATATGCAAGAATTGGATAAAATCTACCCCCCTACTAAAACAGATTGGATGATCTCCATAAAATACACCATCCGGTTAGATAGGGCATCAGAAAGTAAAAGGAATGAGTTCTGGCTTCCTTATGAAAATTGGGTGAATTCCTCTGCCCGTATACGGTCCGATGATCAGGCCTTTACACTGTATTGCTTTATTATTCCGGCGATGGCTCCACAGGCGGTTGTGTAAGACTGAGCTATTTACGGTTGGAGAAGTCAAAGCAGGGTGTAAAGTGATCTATCCTTGGCTCTAAACAAAGATCTCTGGCCGGTGCTACGTCAAGGGAGTCCCCGGAGCACGGTTTCTAATCTTTTGTTTTCTATCCAAGGCGAATGAGGACTTTAAAAAAAAAAAAAAAGAGACAGACACATGATAAATATCTTGGGTCAAACCCTATCCTCCGCAGAACCTCTCACAGATACATCCAGGAGAGGATGTTAGAAGCTTTTTCTGTCTAATGCCACCAGTGCTCCCTCCCCTTCAGTCTCCCAAGTAGCATGCATAACATGCGAGAGTCTCCGCAAGTTCATGTAGGTGCCCATCCCTGGCATGAAGCCACACTGATCCGTATGTGTCAAGTGGTTAACCACCCAGCCCAACCACACTGAAAGGACCTTCACTAGCAACTTAACAGCAATGTTAAGCATGGATAATGGGCGGTATGAACCGGGGTCTGTCTGATCTTTACCGGGTTTGAGTAGCATAATTATTTGAGCCTCCCTCAAATGGTCGGGTAAGATACCAGTCAACTTTGCCTCCTGTAGGGTGTCTAGGAGTTTAGGGAGAAGATCTGCAGAGTATGCTTGAAAAAACTCCATTGGAAGACCATACAGCCTCGGGCATTTCCCCCTAGCCATGTCTCAGAGGGCCTCTTGCAGTTCCTCCAATGGTAACTCCTCATCGAGGCTCTCCCTATGTTCCACCAGCAGTTGAGGGATTGCGACCTCGTCAAGAAATCCTTCCATACAATGTACCTCCTCACCTAGTGGAGCCGCGTACATACTCACCAGATTGTCCCGCAGAGCAAAATTATTCGCTGTTTAATCCATCGCCCCGTCTGCTCCAGTCAAGGAGAGAATCGAGAGGGGGGAGGTCGTTCCCACTTCAGTAACTAGGCCAACATGCGCCCAACCAGTCACCCTCTCTATGTAGGCACTGACAATAGTCCTGCCGCACATGACAGTCCAGCCGGTCACACGTCAGTAACTCGTCTATGGGCCTCCACTAGAGCACCCCCTCCGCCACCGGGTCCTGGAGCCGAGCCAATTGGACCCTCACCACCTGGAGCTCCCGCTTCCTATGAGTGCCATACACTTTATCAAGGCTTTCCCTGAGCACTACCATGTTACAGACTCCCCACTCTGTGCCCCAAGATATCACTGAGTTCCAATTAGTCTCAAAATAACCCTGCAAGGCAAGCTGCATGTCCACTTTATATTCCGGATCACCAAGAGACTCTGAACAGAGTCTCCACAATGGAACATGAGGCCTGTGTCTCCCCAGACCACATCCCAGCAGTAAAAGAGCATGGTCCGAAAGAAAGCGCACCTGATAGCTTGTGCCTTGAACATTCATTGTACCATTGGTGGATAATAGAAACCGGTCCAGTCAACTATTGTGTGGTGTGTGGGGGTGCACCAAGAATATTCCCTAATTGTCGGGTGGAGCTCCTGCCATATATTGACACAACACATTGCAGTGTACTCATAGTTGCCCGCAACCTAAGCGCCATATTTGGCTTGGTCCCCAACTTGGGTGGGTGCTGATCCATATTTCCATCAAGGACACAGTTGGAGTCCTCCGCCCAAACAATGGGCATGCCCACATAGGGCAAAAGTTCAGTTTCTTAGGACGCAAAAAGGTTACCTTCATCAGTGTCGGGGGCATAAATATTACGAAGACACATCTCTGCACCATCTAGTAGGTCATGCAAAAAAACAAATCTCCCCTTTATATCTGCCATATGACTGCAATGTTTAAATGGGAACCCGAGAGCAACCTAAATGGAGACCCCTCTGGCATACAATGAGTAGGTCGAGGAGTTTAACTGTTCCCTCCACTTCCTCTACAATTTCTGCACCTCCCCATCCAGTAGGTGTGTTAAAGTTTATATTTTTTTTAAATTTGGGAATAGTCAGGCATGGAATCTTCCTACTGTAGAGCCCTACCAACCACCTCAAATGTGGAGTTTTCTATTTGACAAGGTGAAGATAGATAAACACTTGTATTAGTCGGACGTGGAGGTGAAAGGCAATAGTATTTTATAGTCTGATTGCAAGTATGTGTCAGGCTTGTTTCATGCTTTCTGGGCACCTCTAATATGCACTACTTTCAAAGTGCGCGGATGCTACTGTCAACCTTTCTCTGGATACTTCACAGCCTTGAAGTTTTCACCCTGTTCAGCTTCAGCAAGTTAAATTAATAAAGAACAAGGCCCAGTAGAAAACAGGACATGCAGATTTTGGTGCAGAAAGCACCAAACCGCCCATGTCATTCCCCATTGTCAGGGGTCAACTTGTTATAGGTGCTTTTTATCACACCTGATAAATTCTGATTCTCGGGGTAATGTACTTTATCACATGTGATAAATTTTACACCAGCCTCCAGGGCATTGGTAATCAGGACCTATATGCCATGAACAATGTGCCCTACCTCAACTAAAGTTTTCCAGCAACAGTCAATAAGAATGTAAGCAAAGTTTCTTCTGCCTACATAGCACACTGCACATGAAATGTTTATCAAGAGGCCCTTTGTAAGCATTCAGCCAAGAGAAGAAATGTACTCTTTCAGCTACAAATAAAAAAGAATATTGTTTAAAAATGCCCTTTATTTTTTCACAGGATGATTATGTACTTGAAGTAAGACATTTTCAGTGTCCGAAATGGCCGAATCCTGATAGTCCAATCAGCAAAACCTTTGAACTTTTAAGAGTCCTTGCAGAAGAATCGTCCAGTAGAGATGGCCCAGTGATCGTCCATGATGAGTAAGCACTCTTTGTCCAGTGTGTATCGCGGAAGTGAACAGAGTAATTTATTGCTTTTGTTAACCACACTTGCAAATAGTCTACTCTGACACAGGTACACGAAGGAAGAGCTTGTGGTCACCGCAGAGAATGCAAAGCACAGCTCACATCTTGAGTTTTTTCTATATTTTTAGAATCATCATTACATTTCACATTGATTTTGAATAGACTATTCATTTCAAATGCATTATTTCTAAATTTGTTGTGTTCTTTCAAGGTTTGGTGGCGTGACAGCGGGGACCTTCTGTGCGCTGACTACACTCATGCACCAACTAGAAACTGAAAATTCTATGGATGTCTACCTGGTGGCCAAGATGATTAATATGATGAGGCCAGGAGTC
Organism: Calotriton arnoldi; assembly: GCA_963921515.1. Taxonomy (NCBI): domain Eukaryota; kingdom Metazoa; phylum Chordata; class Amphibia; order Caudata; family Salamandridae; genus Calotriton; species Calotriton arnoldi. Next base: position 741,618 of record CAWUFW010004145.1, read on the forward strand.
TTTACAGATGGGGTATGTAAAAGACATATGTTGCAGTGAAGAGCAGGGGTGGGTAAAATGCATATATTGCTTGTAAACTTTACAAGCAGCATGCTTTGTAAAGGTTGCGAAGATTTTTAAAATTTTCAAGACTTTCCTTGCAGAAGATTTTTTTCGCAAGAGTGAATGGGACCTGTCAGAATAGAGATCAATACAAAAAAGAAAGAAATGGTATGTTGTTCTGTTCAAAAGTGACAGGTTCAGTGAGTGCCACAGAAAGAACGCATTCAATCAAATCATTTTAGCTTCAGCCAAAGCTAACCACAGAGACTGCGAGTTAGGTCCATATGTGGTAATAAGTCTATTTCTGCACAACTAAGATAATCTTTGAGGTTTTACTCCAAGAGCACAAGTTGGGTGGAGGGAACATGGATCATAATAGTTTAAGCAATATATGTCCTGATTGTTGGTGCACAGCACATGTGTACGTGCTACTTGTATTGTGCACCTAGGCAAAAGGAAACGGGGTCAAAGTCAAAGATACCATCATCAAATGATTAAAGAGAAGGGTTGGATCTTGGTAGAAGTTGACTGTTACTGCATCATCATGTAGTGTTCTTTAAAGAGGTAAGTCATCATTTCTTTCCTAAACTGGAGCAGGGCTAAGTTTGCCCTTATGGATACAAGAATATTGTTTGTGATTCTGAGTGCATAGATGGAGGTTTGCTGCCTTGTTTTTTTACACGTCTTTATCTCCACTCTGATGGTGTGGGTGTGCTAAGAGTCACTGGAAATAATGACCATGTCAGCCAGATAGCTGGGGTAGTGGTTATGACTGATTTGTAAATTATGGAGCTGATTTTGAAGTTTTGAAGTTAGTGGTGGCTGGCAAAGTGAGCCCATTTTGTTTCATCAGAATGGGGGTGATGTGGGCAAGCATATCAGACCATGTGTGAGATGCATAGTACTGTGAAGGATGCTCTAAAAGGGAGACAGCATGTAGTCTGAGAGGCCATCCAAATGTGAGCGTATGTTTGCTCTGAAATTGGTTTTACTGTCCTTAGCAGAGAGAGCTGGTACCTTGGCAGAGTGTTCCTTGAGGATGAAATCTGCATCCAAGGTGAATCCAAGTGACTTGACATTGGATTAAAATAAGGGTCTGCAGCCATAAGAGTTCATGTAATTGAGCCAGGTTGCAGGTGCTTGTTGTTCTTAGCAAATAACAAATTATGTATTGGAGGGTTTGAACTACATTTTGGTCTGGTTTTGAGCATCCAGATCTGGATCAGTACAGGCAATGTTTGAGGTGTGGAAGTCTAGAGTGCAGCAGACGTTCAATGAAAGCTGTGCACCATCAGCTTGTTGTGTGATTTTGATGCTATTATTGGGGAGTAGTGACCCAAGGGACTCTATGTAAAAACCGAAAATGTTGAGGAACAAGATGGCTCTTTTGGGGACTCCTCAGGTTATAGGGATCTTCTGGGACCTGAAGGCTCCCATGTGAATGCACTGGTGTTTGATGCATAGGTAATAAAAGAACAATTGAAGGTTGTTGCCAGTGAATCTCACTCAAGACTTCAGAATGTGGATGAAGGTGAAATAGTCAATAGTGCTGAAGGTGGCTGAGAGGTGTCACAATATCAGTAGGAAAGGTCATCTTCATTTGTGGTGAGGAGGGCATAATCTGACATCTGCAAGGTAGCTGTCTCCCCTACAGTAAGATCTGAAGACAGATGGGTAGATTTGCCAGAGGTGGTTGGAACTGGTGTGATGGTGGAGTTGAGCATTGACTGCTTTACTGATGGCCTTGCTGATGAAGGGTAGGTGATGGGTGGGCTGGTAGTCAGGATGTATTATGGGTTTCTTCAGGAGTGAGAAGAGATGAACTGTCTTGAGAGCTTCTTGGAATATGCTTTGGGGGAAGAAATTGTTGACAATGGTCAGTATGGGTGAGTGAGCTTCTCTAGAGACAGGTTCGATGAAGGACATGGGCAAGGCATTTTTTTCTTGCGAAGTGGCTTTTAAGAAGTTAATTATGTTTTACCGAATCTGCAAGAAATAGGGCTTAGAAGGATGACCATTGTAGGATGCTATGAGAAGGGGTGGGGCTAAGAGGAAAGGCAGGCTTGGTCTTGACGAAGTACTGTTGAAATGTCTGTATTTTTTCATTGATGAAGAGGTTGCTGGCATTGTACTTGTCTGTGGAATGCGGGAGAGGAGGATCAGGCATGAACTGTAACTTTAATTCCCAATATTGTTCTCCTTCCCCACCCTTTCTCAATTTATGCACCCCTAATCTCGCACTTGGTGGAATGTTGTGGGGCCACGAGTGAGTTGCACGTTTTCTATATAAATTGCACACTTGGAAGAGCACAGTGGAAGAGCACAGCCTGAGGGTGGGTGGACATTAAGACATGACACGCTTTTTCTTCTCAGATTTGGTGATGCTAAACTTTGCCCAATTTTGTAACTTCTTTAGAGACTTTAAGTTCAAGGTGAATGCTTTTATTCCTTGCCTTTGTTTTGGCTTCAGTCAAATACTTTAAATTGAGTAAAATTACTATGAAGCAGCGCCTATGTGAATTGACTACACAAGCTGTATCTATTAAAATTAACTTGTGCATGTCCTGCATAAATTACACTCGGTATTCTGTTTTTAAAATAAACTATCATAAATTATTGTACAATATTGGACCCCGAAGGTTGGACTTATATCAGAGTTTCATGATAACCCTAGAAAATGTAATTACACTTCATTCAGATTATTTTAATTCATGTTTATCTTATTTGTCTATCCTTAAAGTTTGCCATTGGGCTGACACTTGCAGTCTATTATTTGACACCTATTTATTAATAGAAACAACAAAATAATTATTAATAATAGTTTTTATTGGGTTCTGTAAGTCCAGACATAATAAAATGCTGTGACAATGCATGTCTATGTATATACTATGCATGTCAGCCATCATTGGTGGATGAAGCTAACACACCCTTGTTGGTGATCCCACAGGAGCAGTACCAGTTCCTGTATAAAGCAATGTTAAGCCTGGTGAGCACAAGGCAGGAAGAAGCTCATCCAACATCCCTAGACAGCAATGGGATCACTCTACCAGATGGACATGAAGCTGAAAGTTTAGAATCCTTAGTTTAACCGAGCGAGGAGTACCGGAGTTTAGTACAGTTATCTCGTTTTTAAATTATGTGGAAAATCTGTCCAATCACTATAATCTCCTCCATCCTTTAGTGATTACTTTGTTGCATATGATGCCACTGCCTCACTTACACCATTAACAATGTGTGCCTTTTTTGAGGACTTTTTGTAATCCATGATACACCTGGGCTAACTTGATTAATATTACAGTGTTTCTTAGAGTTAAACTGTGCTATTTTTTTCAGTATTAGTTTCCTATTGGCTACGTTTTAACCTACAACTGATCTTATTTATAGATGTCAAGAGGCTTCTCTATGATAAATATGCTTTTCGTGTCAGCTTCAATTGGAAAATTTGTAGGGATTCTTGGGTTTCCTAGAAACATAACTGTTTATATGGTAGAATGTAAATAAAATACTGTTCCTATAACATTAAACATTTCAAGACTTTGTTGGACACCGTAGGTAGTAAAAATTGGATACTGATTGTAAATAATGTAATGGTGATTCCATGGACCAAATTTATATTTATAATTGTAGATTTTTATATTTTACTACAGAGTCAGTTTTCTAGTTCAATGTTATGACATTGTTATAGTGATGTGTTCAATTGTTTAATTCTACTTTCCATAAATTAGTTGCTTCAGTTATTCTGCATCCTAACATGATTGACTGTTTCAGCATGTTTGTACTTCTAACATTTTATGAAAAATAAAAAAAATGTTTAATAAAGTGCATTTTTTAGTGCCTGGTGTTATCTTGTCCAATATATGTGTAATGTCACTGTCATTTTAAATACCATAACAAATACTTTGGCCCAGACATTTGGACTGCAGTGAAATAATCTAGCTGTTGCCAAAATCAGCCACAGGGTTGGCTATATATGTCTCTGAACAAGGGTGGAAATACCTAAGATTTTAAAGATACCTCTTTGCCACAAGCATTGGTCCACTAAAATATCTACAATTGAAAGACGTGCCTAAGCATTGCCCCACAGTTTCTATATGTTTTCAAAGCTATAGCTTTTTGTATAGGCATTCACTGTGAGAAAAACCCAGAGTGATGGATGGAGTGCTTTTATTCATTTTAACCTCTCATAATTACGCTGGGTAGTGTCCAGCCCATAATGATGTCCTTTCTGTGCAATTAAAGAACGGGACCCACCATAAGTACATTATTCTTGACTTCACCATTGACTCTGCCAGATATCACATTCCCAGCCCACAAGTATTGTTCTGGTTGTTCTGCGATGCAATCTTCTATATTTAACACTTTCTGTGGACTCCTTAGAACATTAGTTTAGTATCTGCAGCATTCATTGGGGTTCTGCCTCCACATCTCCTGAATCAACTCTATAGACGCACTGAACTTAGCAGTATGATATCCTTAGGGTTCCTCCTCAAATCCCCATGAATCAACTCCATAGACCCCTACTTTGATGTATTTGGTACTCCCTAGATTTCTTCCTCAACCACTACTGGGAGTCTCAGTAGACATCTATGCAGCCCAGTGGTCTAGCCCTGTTCTCATACCAATAGAAAGTACACTTGATTGGGTAACATGTAGGTATATGGGAAAATCACTCTAATCCTCACAAATCTGTCTGTTTCATTCCATGCTAAACACAGCCACGGGTTCACTGCAGCAAGTTTTTAGCATGCCACCATTCTTCACACATAGCACCAATTATTTTCCTACACTGACTACTCAAAATGCCCTCACTAGGTCAATCATGCACAACAAGTGGAGTAGACTCTTACTCTACTTTCTGAAAGTGTTTCAGGACACAAATGGGGTAGGAAAGCTACTCATATGCTACAGTGCAATTGAATGTGCATTTCTGCCCTCCACAGATTTTCAATGTACCTATCATATTTCACTGATAAAAGCCATAGTCACCTCTAGGTTTTATACACCCACAAAAGCATGCATATACACACACATAGTATACTTTATTTATCGAGCAAGTTTGCCATCAGAAGAAACAGAGATAACAATAATACTTCACCTGACTTTTAACGTCCTACTACAGTACTCTCTATACCTGAAAAGCACCCAGCTGGAGTATTTACAAAAGGAAATGTGTATTTACCTATCTCTTATATATTGCTCACCATGATCTTCAAAAAACATTCCATTCTGCTCATTTGTATGTGGCATATGGAGTTCCCAAGATACGCTAGCCTACTGGTGGTTTGCCAAAACACGTCAACCTTGTTACATTAGATGCTGATCCTTGCCAACTATGGGATTGGTTTTGTCATGAAAGAAACTATTATGAACAAACTTTGGATGGATATGCAGTACTGTTTGTCCTGGATAGTGGAGTAACCTGCAATATCATGTGTGCCTAAGATAATCAAAAGATGCCCAATAAATACACATCAAGTCCATCACACATAAATCAGTTCCAATTGGGAGCTAAGCATCCTGTAACCAATAAGGAAAAGTTCAAACAAATCCTAACTTATGGAAATATAACAAATGAAGAAATCCATGTTTTGCAAGGGAAAGTACAAGGGACGTATTTATCAAGGGGTTGCATCACTTTTGCACCATGCAATGTGGTGCAAAAGCAACGCAAACCCTAAGAAGTGATTTATCAAACCACGCAAGGCCCTCTTGCGTGGCCCTGAGTGGGTTGACAAATCCAGAGTAACGCAATGCAGTGCAAATTACTGCGTTGCTTTACTCTGCCCCAGAGAGGCGTTCCATGAGTGGTGCGTGGGTGTTCCTATGAAACGCCCATGGATTTTGATGCATTCCCAGATTTACCATTCTTGGTAGACCTGGGAATGTGCCAAAATGCTACGTAACCCCAGGAGAGGCGTAACAAGGAGAAATATGCTTATTTATCCTCATTTGTTGCCTCTTTCTATGTGTGCTGCATTCTGCAGCACACATAAAAAGAGAAAATTGCCTGAGGGGATTGTTTTTGTGCAGGAAGGTGTCCCTTCCTGCACAAAAACAATCCTGCTTACAACGCAGTGTGCAAGGGTGCCTGCGTTGGTGCTAAGCAGCACATTGTGCGTCCGTGGTGGGAAGAGGCAGGAATTCCCCGTATTGTGATAAATACGGCGCATTCCTGTCCTTTCCCTGTAATGCAGTGCAGCAGGTGACTTGATGCGTTGTATTACAATTTGTTAGATATGGCCCCAAGTCCTTGTCTTTTTAAGCAACTTCACAGCACAATTAATGGGTCTAATTGTGATGACCTTACATGTTACAAAGCATCATGCTTTACTAAGGAAATACCCAAATTTGTTTCAAATCTTGAGCATATTAAAGTGAAAATCAATCACTTTCCACATAAATGAGTTAGAAAGTCAGTGGCACAGGTGCATAGAATGGTACTAATATATTTGCAAAGTAAAGTAAATGAAATAAACTCTCTGTTGGAACAAGACATTATTCAACTGGCCCTTCACCTTGTGTTTCTCCAATAGTTGCGGTGCCTAAAAAGAATATAGATGATATCAGGATATGACTTGATATGAGAATACCTAACACAGCGAAATACATCCAGAGCCACACTTGGATGGCATGTTAAGTAGTATAAATGGTGCAGTAGTATTTTCAAGGTTCGACCTATGTAGAGGATGCCATCAATTAGCAATAAATCAGCAATCAATGCAGATATCAACATTCTCTACACATCTGGGACTATTCAGGGCCAACAAATTGAAGTTTGGGATATGTTAAGCTACTGAAATGTTTAAAAAACAATAAAAAACATTCTCAGACCAGAAAAAACGGTATGAATTAAAGTGATATCGTGTGTTTTGGGAAATAAATCGAGAAGAACATGACTATGCACCAATGGAAGTATGTGAATGTCTAGGTGAAACCGGTGTCATGTTGAATGCTAAGAAATGTGAATTTGATAATCCAGAGTTAATGTTATATGGCCATATTTTCTCTAAAGAATATATGTATCAAGATCAACCTAAAATATCACCTTTGACATAAACATCACATCCAGGAGACGTATCAGAGTTTCATTCATTCTTTAGACCCATGGATTCAGGACATTATTTGTTTGTAAAAATATTTTTACGTTAAATATTATTGTAAATGAATTGTATACATTTATTTTAAAAGTAGAACAATGAAGAAAAAAATACTACAGCACTGTTAACTTAATTTTGAATTAAATCTTTAATTAATTTAAATATATTAAATTCAACTAGATATTTGATTGAAGCTTAAAGTATAAAATAAATTCCCATATAAAGTATTTTTTATCATGCAATAATAATCATTGAAAGTGATGTATTGAAATAATTTAAAATAGTTTAATTATATTCCAATAAAAACAAATGTTACATTAATTTACAAATTCAAAAAGGTAGTTATAATATTTTACAATAAAATAATAAATATGTTTACATTTTGTAACATTAAAATATATTTATTTATATTTTGAACTATCTTAAAAATAATTTAATTTAATGTTATTTCCAATGAGGTTATATTTTAAGTCCGCCTTCATTATGTTTTTTATCGGAGAGTATTGCTCCATCAGAGGTTGGCCATGGGTGTTGATGGAATTACTGCCGTTTTGTTTTGGAAGTAGTAATTTACACTTCTAAATTTGGGTCCACCCCCCTTTTTCAGAGGGTGAAAATGTGTAAGTCCACACTTCTGAGTAGCTTAACACTTGGATTTTGTGAATTGTCATAAGTTGTAAAGTTACTCAAAAGTGTAAGAATAAATTACATGTGCAAATTACTCACAAGTGTTAGTTACCTTTGTGAATAGCCTCGTATATATTTAAATCAATATTTTTTATTTATTAATTCTGAAAATAGGTGGAGGGGAGATGCAATACTGTGATTGTGTTCCCTTTAACATCTCTATCTCAGAACACATAATTTTAGTTAAGGAATGTTTGGTTATGGTTTTTAAAGCAGTTGAATGCTGGGGAAGCGGCTGAGCTGGGTTGTGCTGTAGAGCTGAATAAATACAAGATCAGCTCCTTCATTATATCAATGAATCCTGATGTTTGCGTGTCCTGCCGCCATTATCGCAAGCTGTGTCTTAGTGTTAGGAACCTGGCCAAATAGAGAGACAACTGATGAAAAGTAGACGTTTGTTACAGTGTATAGGTCCTAGGACATTTAAAGGTCTGCACTCACAATGTGTCCTCCTAAATTATGGGGTGGAAGCTGGGCCTGTGAACTAGATTGTAGGACTATAGCCGGAGCATTGGCCAAAAGACGTTCTGCCAACATGACTGGCCCAGATTTATAGTGGGCCCGTGGATCTGACATAACACCATAAACTGGATCAACTAATTAACAGAAAGCCAGCTAGTCTGACTGCAATGTTTTCAAAATATTGAACCCTCTGCATTCAGTCCTCCGTCACACCAAGGTAAAGAGTATTCTCATAGTAAAAGAGAGAATGCAAGCCATAACCAACTCTTCCTTCCATTGTGTTTATATAAAAAATAATAACAAAGGAACAGAGTTTCAGATAGCCATGTGGTCCCAGAATGTGGGCCTGAAACAAGAAGTCAAACTCAAACGTCATGCCAAAAAACTTTTACCTGCCTGGCAGGTGCTGACAAGGGCCCAACAATCTAGCAAATGGCATCACCCTCAAAGATCCGAACCTCTGTCTTCTCTCCATTCATTTTCAAGACTTTAGCAGCTATCCAACCATGGATGGCGATTTATTTTCTTCCAACAGATCAATGAAAGTAGAAGACGCCTGCTCTAAACGCAGCAGAAGCTGAGTTTTATCTACGTATGGCAGCATTTTAAAACCAAAAGTGGGGAGGCGTGGCTTGGCCTGGATGAGGAATATAGCAGGTATGTCTTTCTGAGGCTCTGCTCAAAGCTACAAAAGGGTCTCTCCTGGTGTCTCCAAAATGAAAAGGAAACAGTGGAGTAGTACAGAAAGATGAAGCAGAGTACTTTGTGAGATAACTAGCAAGCCACGACAGGACATGATGCCAGAGGCAACCAGAGCGATGGGCCTTCCCGTGACCAGTGCTGCAGGTCAATGCCTGTGGCACCTGTAGAAGTCACAGGGTTGGGCAGTGGCATAAGTGTGCATTAAGCGGTTGCCTGCAAAAAGGAGTGATCATTATGTCATCAAGAGAGCACAAGGGAAGGGACGAAACATACTTATGGGGGATCCGAGATCACTCCGGGCATAAAGGCAGCCACCAGAAGCAGCATAGGTGTGGCCAGGACATATGTGGCATAGAATACGCCTGAGTGCAGCAGATAATTATTTGGTATTGGATCTTTCATAGATTCACATGTTTGAATCATTCCCTGTTGTCAAAGTGGGAGTCCCACTGTACCATAGTTAAGCAGTATGTACCACTGTCATAGGCTATAATGGCAATGAAAAAGTCAGCTTAATAGCCTATCTATGTCCTTTTTTTTTTTTTTAAATGGACAAAACTTGAACTATAACCAATCAGAGGTTGAGTCCCTCAGATTTTCTACCGCACATCGTGTGAAGGGATTCTCCCTGAGCTCTGCTCAGTTTCTTCAGCTATTCTTTTTGGATCATCCAAGATTATATTTAATGTTTCATTTCTCTCTGACCCTGGCACTAGCATTTCATAGTAGCAGAAAACAAGGTAAAGGACTACAAAATATGTCTAACATTTTCCTTACAAACTCTCACGTTCAGAGAGATGAGGCTATTATTGGGACTACAGAACCTTAAACCTGTAATTTCTGATGAGGACAGTGAGGATTCCTTCACCTCACAGGAGAGGTCAAAGGGAGAGATCATGCCAAGGGTCACCAGAAGGCATGCACAAAAGCCATAAAAAAGACTCCATGGGGATATTTACAAGAAAATGCCGGAGCGCTGTGTTACATCAAATTTGGCAATGCTTCGCTCCGACATTTTCAAAAGACAGGGATGCACTGTATTTACAAAAATACAGCGCACCCCTGCGATTCCACTAGCACTGTCCTTAAAAAAGCAGCCAAGCGCCAGCACAAGCACCCTGCGCCATGTTGCAAGGGTGCCTGCGCTGCAGGGGCGATGTTTATGTGCAGGAAGGGACACCTTCCTGCATATAAACAATCAATAATGGTGACTTGCTCTTTCTATGTGTGCTGTAGAATGCAGCACACATAGAAAGAGCAAAAAACGAGGAGAAATTAATAATTTCTCCTCGTATTGCCATTCTAAGACCAGGTATGACCTGGCCTTAGTTTATGGCAATGCCCCAGCCCTGGGCTAGCGTAAAAAAGAAATGGGTGTTGCGGTGGAACGACCACTGCAAAACCAATTGCATGCTCCCTTGAAAGGGGCATATTTACAAGGTGCCATTAAGCCACATTAAGTGGCTTAGCGCCACCTTGTAAATATGGGGATTGGCGCAATGCCATTGGAGCGTCAGAAAAAGTGATGCCCCGGTGGCATTAGGGGCTTGTAAACATTCCCCCATGATTCTTCATAAGGCACTTCTCACAGAGAGAGAAAATGGGGAAAAACTTCCTCAAAGTCAGACCCTACAGCTCCCTCTTCAGTCTTGATACTACATCAGGGAAATCCTCATAACCTGACAATATGGCATCTACGGCAAAACCGCTGATAAAATCATTATTAACAACGATTACAATGATGACGTTGACTACCACAACCATGTCGACTATTACTGCCTCACCTATGACGGCCTCATCTGAGAATGGCCTCATCTACGATTACCTCATCTACGATAGCCTCATGTAAGATAGCCTCATCTACGATGGCATCATCTAAAATGGCATCATCTAAAATGGCATCATCTAAAATGGCATCATCTAAAATGGCATCATCTACAATGGCATCATCTACAATGGCATCATCGACAATGGCATCATCGATGACGGTCTTCTACGATGGTCGTCTATGATGGTCGTCTACGACAGCCTCATATACGATGGTCGTCTATGACAGCCTCGTCTACGAATGGGCTCGTCTACGAATGGGCTCATCTACGAATGGACTCATCTACGAATGGACTCATCTACGAATAGCCTCATCTACGAACGGCCTCATCTACAATGGCCTCATCTATGGGGGCATCGTCTACGATTGCCTCATTTACGATGATCGTCTACGACAGCCTCATCTATGACGGTCATCTACGACAGAAACAAAAAAGGTTCTGCAAGCGGGCAAAATATCCTCATCAGAAAACATAGATTGCGATTTAGATATAACTTCATTAGAATTCCCACAACTGGCAAGGTCAGTGGTCCTTAGATGCCAAGGTTGGTTCAAGGCCACAACCTTTAGAATCTAAGGTGCACATATATCTAATATTTTTACCTTACCATGACGATGCTCTGTTTGGCAAGCACGTCGATGACGCCTTGCTCGACGACGCCTTGCAAGCAGTCAAGGCTAACTGACACCATAAGATCTTTTGGGCACTTTACAATTTTGAAAGAAACATCCTTTAGAGGAACCCTTATCCATATCAAGGAGGATACCAGATATATCAGACTTATCAACCCTATCAGCAGCCCTTAGGCTAGCTTACCTTTAGTGATGACGTTCTGGTGCTGCTTACAGCATCCGGTGGGAGAAACAATTCCAAAATATTGTCTAAGGTGGAAAATAGCATCGAACAAATAAGTCCTGTATCTCATCACATTTGGCCAGATGTTAGAGTTCACCTAGATGGTGCCCATTTGGCTTCAAATCAGCTTCCTTCATTTTTACCTACTGCCTAGCCCATGGGACGGTCATCAGGTATTCCCCTACCTCGATAACTGGTTGATAAAAGCACCAATGAAATTTCAAGCATCCAAGGCCACAGAGGCTTGGCCTAAAGTTGTTTCACAAACTAGATCATCAACTCCTCCGTCCAAGAAGATACTGTTCTGGGGCTGCAACACTAGATACTGTCCAAGACAAAGACTTTCTATCCCAAGATAGACAACTAAGGCTCTAGCACCTGGCTCTCAAACAAAAAAAAAAAAAGAGAATTCAGCATGTCTGTTCAGTTAGCTTCCAGGCATCATGTCCTCAGTGATCAATATGATCCCTCTTGCACGCCTGAAAATGGGAGCCTTACAGGAACAGCTACAAAAACAATAGATTCAAACTAAAGAATCGTTCAAGGGCCTGGTGAACTTCACACAGGTATGATGGAAGCTCTAGCCTGGTGGTCCCAGACCTCCCACCTGTCAGAGGACCTCACGTTCTTATCTCAAATACCTCACTTCGTATTAACTACGGATGCCTCCCTGGAGAGCTAGGACAGTTATCTACAGAACCTGCAAATTCATGGAAAGTGATCTCCGCTCCAGAAGAAGCATACATATCAATCACCTGGAGCTCAAAGCCATCTAACTTAGTCTCCAAGATTTCCTGCCAATGATAGTAGGGTCTTCGGTGTTAGTTCGCACGAACAATACCACCAGCATGCAATTCATGAATACACAAAGCGGCACAAGATCACTGGCACTGTCCAAGGAAGTATATCAAATGGGTATGCAGTTCCTTAATAGAAGTAAGAGAGGATATATATGTGTGGTCGGTCAAATGTCTAAAGGAACGGACGGGAGGTCTACTCCTTTGGGAACCTGCGCCCTCACATACCCAGTTGGGTGTCAAGCTTCATCATAGGGCTTGCTCCTCATTCGGCCGGCGCTGCAATGCACAACGGGCACCCATAAAGGGGCTTTTTATCGTAGATCTTTTATTCTAAAGCCGTAATGTTAAGTGGGGGTGTAGGGCTGTGATGTGTAGATGAGTGTTGTGAGGTGCAGGTGCATCGAGATGGTTTTGTTAAAATCGACTAAGTAATTCGAAGCAGGCCAGAAAGTAAATGTCGATGTCTCGACCCGACTACTGTGTGGGGTATGTCTTTAACCTTGCATGCGGGTCTTCATCAGGACAGTAACAAACGGAGAAAAAGGGCAACCTAAATGAAATGCAAATATTAATTAGAAGATGTGGTTTGGCCACAAAGTCTTTCCTAGTGGGTTCTCTCTATATGCTGAAAAATGCATCTACTAACCTGTAGCAGTGCAAACGTGGGATGCAATGCGGGGTCCAAACTCAATGTACCCGTGTAAGGGCCCCAGACTCCTTAGTCCAAAATCACATCATGATAAAGAGATATAAAAAACACAAATTATATTTTCAGCCTAAGTAAATGGGGTAAAGCCAGAATCCATAGACAAAAGGCCTTGTTACTAAAAATCAAGGGACCAAGAGAGCGTTGCATCCATATTTGGATTTGAAAGCAGTGAATGAAAAGAAAAAAATATTAAGTAGAGTGCAGGAATACAGTTCAATATTGTGGAAAAAAGTATGTTATACTATGCGAAGTCTACAAAAAACCGAAGGATACAATAAGAATGAATAGTCGCCAAACATAAGTGACAGGGCGATCAGAAGGTAAATTTATACAAAGTCTTGAAGGATACAATATGTATAAATAGTCGCCAAATATGAATGACAGGGTGTTCAGGAGGTAAAATTATACAAAGGAAACATACGGCCCAATATCATATACATATATACAATGCATGAATATATACATGAACAAAAGAAATGTATATTAATAGACCTTACATCATGAAATGGCAAATCCAAAAGACTGAAAAATAAATAAGGATTATCCACCAACCATTACTGAGAGTGGACACCTGTCTAGAAATCTCTTCACATTCATTCAGCCCCCGGCCAACAGTGTCCAGGATATATATCCATTTACACTCTCGTAAACTCAGGATGTTGGCAAAATTCCCACCCCTGGGGTTGGCACTGACCTTCTCTATAACCAACCACTTCAGACTTTCTGCAGGGTGTCCAAAAGTACTGACGTGTTCTACTAGCGGTGCCCCCTGGACCTTACATCAGATTCTACTGCAATGTTGTAATATGCGTGCTTTCAACTTCTGTCTGGTCTGACCTACATATAGAAAATCACATGGGCACATGATTACATATACTACAGCAATGTTGTTACATTTGGTATGGTCTTTAAGTGTGTACGTATGGTTATTGTATACAAGAGACTTCATCTCTGTCGTCAAGGAGCATGCCTTACAGTGCCCACACATAAAATGTCCTTAGTTCTGGGGCATATTCCACTGAGTCAATAAATTACTCCTGGTAGGCCCACTTAGAAGGGACCTCACAATGTGATCTTTCACACTCTGTCCTTTTTTGAATGCATGCATGGGCAAATCCAGAGTTTGTACCCCATCGGCTACCAAGAACCAATGACGGTTTATGATTTTCTTGATCTCATTGCTGCATGTATAGAATGTTGTCCCGCAAATCATTCTGTCATGTGACGTATCCAAGCGTTGTTTAGGCTCAAGGAGGACTTTACTTTGACAAAACCATGCACTCTTGTGTACCTTTATTGTAAATCCGTGGGGTATCTCCTAACAAATAGCCGGGTAATCAGTTCATCAGATTCCTTAAAAGAGTCAGGTTTCTTGGAACAATTCCACCACAATCTGAGAAATTGTCCAAAGGGTAAATTATCTCTCAGATACCTGGGGTGGTGGCTTGAATAGCGCAACAAAGTATTTCTCTCACTACTCTTCTTATATAGTGTAGTATCTTCCTCCTTGATGGTAATGTCCCAAAGGTTTATGGCCCTGTTGCTATATTCAAGGTAGAATTGGATGTTTTGTTGGATCTTGAATTGAGCCAATTATGAAATATGTAGGTCATGTTCATTGGCTGACTAAATCATAACTACATCATCGATGTAGTGTCTCCATAACCTGATTCTGTTGTTATACAGGACATTCTACCTAAAAATGTGATTCCTCTCATGGTGATCCATATTGAGGATTGCTAAATCTGGGGCAAACCCTGCCCCCATGGCCACCCCTTTGGTCTGGAGATAGTTTCCTTAAAAAAAAAGAAGAAATGTTTAGTCACTGCAATTTCAAAAGGCCAATTATAAGGTCAGTGGGAACCTGTGTTGGCTGGGGTCTTTGTCTAAAACCTCTCTTATTACATCGAAGGCAGATCTCTTGGGGATACTCGTATAAAGTGACGTGATATCCATAGTCACTAAGAGCTGTTCTGTTGGATTGAATGCAAGATTTTCAACCAATTCAATGGTTTGCATCGTATTGTTTAGATAGACTGCAGTAGATTTTACACTAGGTTTGAGAAATATGTTTATGTATTTGCAAAGAGGTTCCCATATAGAACCACAACGGGTCTCCCTGGTGGTTTCTCCATATTCTTATAGATCCTCTGCAATGTATAGAGGGGTGGCATCCTTGGTTGTTTCTTATTCAGAAAATCATATTCTAACTCAGTAAGGAAACCTTCATCCAGACCCCGATCACTTACTCTTTTGAATAATTCTGAGATCTCGCTTGTGGGATCACTGTTGAGTTTTTTGTGGTTGGTCCTCACTTCAAATTGTGAGAGAATCTCTTTTATAATCAGTGTTATTCTGAACCACTATAGCCCCGCCTTTGTCTGCTGATTTCATGACTATGTCCTTATTGTTTTTAAGTAATTCTAAGGCTTCGCGTTTCATTCTAGAGCTATTATACTTCACATAATTATTTTTTAGAAAGAGGATTCATCACGTTTCCTAGCACTACTTGTTCGAAGGCAAGCACTTTGTGGGACATGAGGTAAGATGTAGGTGTGAAATTAGACGGTGGTCTCAATCCTGTGTTTGAAAAAATGGGTCTAGAAGGGACTTTAATGAAATAATGTCTCAAACGCACCTTACGAAAGAATTGATGCAGTTCCATTTTTAGATTGAATGCATTGGGTAAAGCAGTTGGTACAAAAGAAAGGCCTTTACACAGTATAGGTTCTTCATTTTGCATTATGATTAGGGTATACCCTGAAAGGTTCACAGTGGGATTCATGTTTCTACAGTCAGGATCAGGAGGATTTGCCACCTGTAATGTTGTTGTGTCTGAATTTCCCCGAGTCTCCTGTAGGAAACATACTTGCTTCCTGGCCCTGTTCCTGCCTCTTTCCCAGCCAGGTTCTATCCCTTTGCCCCTGTTCCAAGGTTGGCCCCTCCCCCTAAGTGGGATCCAATGGCCGCCCCCTAAAAAAGGACCCTGTGGTTGTTCCATATAGGGGTAGCTTTGGTCATATATTGCTGTGCTAGTGCTGGGTCTGTCTGTATCACTATCTGATCCACTGGCAACCGAGTTGTCAGAAAAAGTGGATTACCTCCTGTTGCCACCTCTACCTCTACTGGTGTACCTACCCTGGGAGTTTTGTTTACAGTACTCCTCGTGTAAATAAGGGTAAGTCACCTTTTTCCCGTAATATTTAATGTCCCTGGCTAGTCTATCCAACTTAACGTGTGTAGTGGTGTCAAAGTCTCTGATCGTCCTCTCAAGACGTTCCAGAGCTTCTTTGGCATTAACAAGGCCTTCTCGTCTGAATTTTATTTCTTGAGGTCAGCTATTTTGTTTATTAACTTTTGGCCCTCCTCAAGGGCTGTTTCTACTCCCAAAACCATCTAGTGTGGGGACCAGTTATTGGCCACAAAACTAAAGTGTTCCCTAAACCTAGGGTTATCAATCAAGATAGCCAGTTCGTTCCTCACCTGGAGGCCTACTGTGATGATATTTGCCTGTAGGTATTTGGTGAGGACATGTCCATGAAGTCTTGTGCGCACTAATTTCTTCTCTATTCACCTAATTTACTGATCCTTTCATTAAGCATGAGGTCAATGCTGGGAGTAGTTGTACCCAGAAAACTGGAGCTGGCATCCCCCTGTATCAATTGTTGCTGCATTCTTTACTATATGCCAGAGTCTGCCTGTCTGACATGTCTTACAAATACAACAGAACACACAACACTATTCAAATACAAAAAAATAATAATCAACCACAATACGTATTAGTGACACAAAAACAGACATAAATCATCAGAGAACAGACATAAATCTTAAGGAAAAAAACCTTGCAGGTCAGCACCTGCTCCATTATGCCATTACGAGCTAATGGGGTAACCCAAGGTAAGCCACAGGATCTGGGTATGGTACAAAACATGCAACAGTGTGGTCTTAATGGCAATTATTTTAAGAGAAAAAAACGATATTGATTCACGTATCTATGGCCAACCAAATTGAGCCTAGAGAGAGACAAGACTGGAGTTTTTTCAAAAACATTTATATTTTTAAGAAATCCAGCAATATATACATACATTGAAAACGTTTATCGCAGTTGCTCCAAAGAGTGCCTGGAAAGGTGTATAAAGAAGTACTTATGTGCGAAGTGACACAGAAAGAAAAAAGATTGTCAAAGAAATGATTTATATTTTACAGTTGAACAATGGCTACTAATGCAGCTCAAAATAGCCAATGTAATCAGCCTGTTTGAAAAGAACCTTTTCCTTTCGTTTAAGTTAAGTCCGTATCTCAAGATAGGTGGTCAAGGAATCCAAACACAACATCCATAAGGATCTAGAAATGGGCAGAGGCAAAAATGGGCAGACAAAAAAAAGAACTAGGGCCTCGGACACCAAACACACACAAAACACTATCCCACACACAGTAACAATAAAAGAAAATGCCACAATTACTGAAGGACAAAATGAGAATGTAGTTAAATCACACACTGGTCGAAATAAAAAGCAAAACAGATAGTGGTGAGGACTGAAAAAGAAACAGTCACCCCCAATATGGTGGTTCTTCAAACTTGCCTAAATTCATTAGATTTGTCTTGAGAGAATGTGCTATTGTGTGTAAAAGCAGTTTGCCGTCCTCCAGTGCAAGGACTTTGTGAGGATATTATTTTATGGCTGAATCTGAATTTTTTAAGGCTGAATCTTCTAGGTATCTACTGCTATTTTTCTAGGGTACCTAAAATGCTTATGATGCAGTAGGTTGAAGTTACCTGTTGAGGGCTTGAAGATGGATGATATTGGTTTACATTTGAAATTCATGGTAAATATTATCTTTTCTGATTCAAGAGCATTTTTGTTTATTGATCTTGTTTCCATTATGTTCAACTACGAGGGAAACAAGAGAAAATTGTCATCTTCCTCTTTTAATTATTGTCTATTTACAAGATGAATCCTAAACCATTACTGCCATATGTTCTGAAGTTCATATCCCAGGAGTCCAATATTTTTGGCCAGATATGTAACAATGACAAGTCCTATGTTTTATCGAGCTAGGACTAATTTTGTCTGATCTTTATGATTCATAACTTTTATGGCAGACTATTATTTAATTATGCGGGTTTACTTTCTGCTTACAGCGTCAATCAATCAAAATAAACCAAATATAGATTTTGACTTAAATAAAGATGTTTATTGAGGGCCGCCGTCCACATATGTTACTAATAAATAGAGGTGGCTGTTCCTTAATATGTGTTTTTCACTTTAGCACAAAATTTGCATAATTTCCATTTGCGTAATTACATTAAAGTACAGAAAAAAGGTGTGAAATTATGCAGCACACAAATATCTTATTTTGAGCTATATTTTTAGCACAAAGTGCTTTTTTGCGTCCAAGCTTGATGTTAGCTAAAAAAATAAGCACATAAAACACAAGACCGTAAACAAGAGCCGCACACGTTCTGTTCGTTTGTGTTCCGGTGCTGCCACAATAGGATTTTCTACACGAGCGACCCCCAATATTGCCATGTGGCATAATGATGTAATTTCACAGAATTTTACGTAAAAACGTAACGCAAAATGCCAGATATGACCTGAATTACGCCATCTTAATTGAAATTTCGTCCTCATCTACTCAAAACATCAGAACTGTTTACACCTACATCGAGATATTAACAGGGATTATGATGATCTCTGTAGTTTTTTACAAGCTTTCCCTGGGGCTACACAATTGCGTTTCACCTTCACTTCTCACCTCTATTAACATGTTGCACTGTCTAACAAACTTGTTTTGTTTTACTTTGATTTATACATTTTATTGGCTAAAATATATTTATTTATTTTCTGGTGTATAAAAGTCTCGAGTACTACAAAATGCTTATAAGAGAGGGCTTAGGTAAGAAAAGTATGTGAAAGGAAGTGTCAACATCTGAACCGACACTCCTGGACTTCAAAAGGCCTCCATCCACACCCCCCGCTCATCTTGAGATAGGAGGCGGTTGTGCAGCAAGCGGGACCACAACAGTGGCTTTTGGCTGGCCCAGAAAATCGAATTTACAGGACAACTCGCCTTCATAGCCTTAACATTATGGTCACTAATTGCTTGAGCTGGACAGATTAGAGGGGGATCTTGGACTGCTGTACCTGCATCAACGGCATAGGCGCTCCCCTGGATACTCACTGCAGTGGAGTAACAGTGTTGAGACACTAGGCTTCCATGAAATTGAGTCCTTGTAGGTAAAACAAGATCTGACCCACATAAGAACAAACAGGGGCCTGAGGAATATAAGAGACTGCTTAGTGAAGTAAAGAACGCTTGAACTGGGAGAGTGTGGACGCTGACGGCAGGGTATGTGGCCCACTCAGAAGAGAGGTTAGTGAAGTTAGTGAGATGACTCCAGAGATCGCCAAGAAAACATGAGACAGTGGCAACTGCCTGAAAGAACGTGTCCTACATTAAGTGTGAAGCCGAGGATACGTTTGGAAATCTAGGAGTGAGGGTGGAAGATATCCCAACCCTCAACATAGAGACCAGTAGAGAAACAGAGACCCACTAAGTTTGCAATCAAGACCAGATCGAGGCTTGGATGGCTGAAAGGCTATAATGAAGGTAGAATGTTTAAAATGTGTGGAAGAAAACAACTAAGGTATAACTGAAATCTGAGCACATAATCATAACTCATGGCTCTACAAAGTAGGGGTATCCCCCTGAGAGATCACTAAAGAGGTGCAACCAATTGAAGAGCTGGGTTGAAGTAAAAGACCCTGAAGAGACACTGTGAACCAGTAACACTTATAACAGGAGGTGGGGGGAAAAGCAATGCAGACCTTGGTTTTCTAATTAGACCAGAAGGGCACATTTTCAGCCATAAACACTGTGAACAGGTCTATACAAGAATGGCAACTGGAAGAGAGAACAAAACTCAGCAAAATGTAAATCCGTATTTGTAAAGCGCGAACTACTCACCCTTACAGGTCTCAAGGCGCTGGGGGCCGTCGTGGAAATTAAGTGAGCTATTGCCCAGAGTCACATGGTGTTGAGCTGAGCTGCCTGCCAGAGCCGGGGATCGAACCGTGAGCCCTGTGCTCCGAAGTCAGCTGCCCTGGCCGCTGCACCACACCTCTCCAAAAACAAAATGTTCACCAGATAATTCAGCACCCAGTTGACCCAATAAAACAGAAGTGTCAGACCTCCTCACATAGAGCAGACTGGAGACCACAACCCCCCCCCCCACCACGAAAACACAATGACTGAAGCCACCACAAAAAGATGATTTGACTTCACTGAGGTCAGTAATCCAGACCGTCCTGAAGGATATAAAACAAAGTATTCACAAACTTCGAGATAGGGTTATTTACCTTGAAGAAATTAGACAATTGTACAGAAAAGCAAAAGCTTGTGAGGGCCTCTAATGCTACAAATCAAGATTATCTCACTGCAGGAAAGGTTTGAGGACCTCGAGAACAGATCCTATTGCATTAATGTGTGGATAAGAGGAATACCTTGTGATGCAGAGGGTGTCATAATACCATTTTTTTAGAACATCTCAACTGTTACAATACAGGAATGTAGGGCATTTCATTCCAATTGCAACTTGCTTAGAGCTCAAGATGTTTCTTACACCCCTTCAGACTTATATTTTAGTGGAATCGGAAAGTTTGCAAAGTGAAATTGTTCAAACAAGGGTTTGAGTTACTAAGCATAGCTTATGGTGGAATCTTAGTTACTGTTACAAGACGGTGCAAATGAGTTCCGAGGCTTGATTCCTCTTGCACAGAGTCTCACTCAGTGCTCTTTGATAACAGCTGATCGATGCCTTATAAAACTCTGGGGGATGAGCTGCTCCTTGTCTATTGTTCGGTCTTTTTGCTGTTATAGACAGATCATTTTGCATGGAGCATGCAAACTAACATTCAGGTAGTTTCTCAATTGTTCTTCTGCTATGTACTTTCTTATTGCCTTCCTGCTCTTTATTGTATTTGCATTGTCTTCCCAGTTTTGATTTTTGCAGGTATTACCAAGTTCGTGTCCAGTGTTCCAATCCCAGTTTGTTCCACCCTTTTGCAATATTCAGCTTCTGACCTCTCATTCATTGTCCACATTTTCAGGTACCCTGTCCTGAGTGCCTTGTCGCAGCAGCTCTGAAAGCTCTTCTGTTGAACGGGGTGTGCAGATAGTCAAATGATGTGGTATGATCCACACGAAATTGAACTTTCTACGCAGGAGTCGGCATATTCCAGGGCAAAACTGTAAACGGAGCACTAAAGAAGGAATCACTCAGGGCTATATTTATGGCAAAGTCACACAGCGCAGCATGTCATCTTGCTGCACTGCGTAACAGGAAAATGGCAGGAATGTGCCTCATTTAAAAGAATACGGCGCATTCCTGCCTTTGTCCCTACGCAGGTGCCATTTTGGAAGCCTAGCACTAACGCAGGCACCCTTGTACAATGGTGCATGGTTACCTACATTGTAAGGAGGATTGCTTTTGTGCAGGAAGGGGCAACTTCCTGCGCAAAAAAATCCAGAGGCATTCCCCTCTTTCTATGTGCAGTGCAGCACACATAGAAAGAGAAAGTAACAAGGAGAAATAAAGATATTTCTCCTCGTTACAGCATCACCAGGGAAGGCGTATCATTTTGGTGCATTCCTAGGTCTACCAGCAATGGTAAATCTGGATATGTGTCACAATCCATGGGAGTTGTGTGCTAACACCCACGCAATGCCCATGGAACGCCTTCCTAGGGCAGAGTAAGGCAACGCAGTGATTTGTGCTGTGCTACTCTGGATTTATAAGGCCACACAAGGCGACCTTGCATAGCTTTCATAAATCACATTTTGAGCTTGCGTTGCACATGCACCACATTGCGTGGTGCAGGGGCGATGCAACCCCACTCATAAATATGCCCCCTCAGTGTTTTATGTTCAGGCAGGGCTCTGGATTGATTGTACAATGGAACTAAAAAACATACAGTGGTGAAATGTTTATTGGGTCTAGAAGCTGCAGCCAAAATCTGCTCCTTGACATGAAGGATCGGTCTTACAGTGTTTAAGTGAGCCACCATTTCTGTAGCCCTAAAACAGCCTAAGAGAATCTACTTCCCGGGTATATTACTGGAAACCTACAAAACTTTTATTCCTTGTTCCGTTAAGCCCCAGATGTAAAAACTTCCATTTTGTAAAATCAAGGTAATGTAAAAGAAGAATAAACCCTGGGGGCTAATGTAATTTACATTTGGAATAACTGAGAACTAATATTTCATGATTACTTGGTGCTCTTAAACCAAGCATCCCTGTCAAAGATATCACACAAGCCTTAATAAGTAAAGACCATGGTGAGAAGATTGCTCTGATGATGGTGAAATGTGTTAACTTACCCTTCACCACTGGAAGTGTTCCCAGTGAACTAAAAGAATTTACTTAGCTCCTTGTTATAGTGGTCCAGAAAATATATCTTTATCCCTCATGGAGTAACCAATACAACAGTTGAAGTTTGTGTGTGAAAAACCCAAAACCTGCAAAGCTGCAGTGGAACTTGAATCCTATGAGAGCTAGTAATTCTCATGTCCAGCCCCATTAGGACTATACCGGACTTGTAATGAGTGTGTGGATTAGGCCTAGGCCTGAAATTCTGCTGCGCTAGTGGAGTTTGCAGAGTTTTTCCCACTCCGCGTTGCACGGAGTTCCGCAGAGCGGAGCTTTTCCTCGCTTGTACTCGCCAACGTTAAGTTGGTGAGCACGAGCAAGGAAAATTTTACTCCAAACCACCGCCTGGCGAGATTTCTCAATGCGGGAGGTCACGGATGGCCACTACCGCTCTTGTTGAGAAACTTTCTGTACGCATTGAGGAAGCTGCTGCTTGATTAGAATATCTACTCAAGCGGCAGAAAGAAGCAGCGCCCTCATGAGCTGCGCATGGTGCTGTTCGCGATGATTTTCCAGTGCAGGACAAACACTTGGTGCTAAAAAACAGAATGAACGGCGCAACCTAACGCACTCCGCTGCTTGTGGAACCCCACGTAGAGCGCTGAGTATTTTGGTCACTTCGAACTCCACCCAGGCCTAATGTGGATAGTGTTGGGGTGCCTTGCCAGTATCTGCTGCTGACCTACGTGAGGTCAAGGAGAATGCTGCATTCAGAATCCCAGTGTGACTCAGAGTCTTTGTCCATCTATGATTGATGTAGCTATGGCCAATGGAAGGCCAGGATTTCCATAACCCTAGAAAGTAAGTATACTACAGGCTCATGGGAACATCTAAGGGTGATGTTGGTCCAACCTGCTGAATAAAATAGTTCACCCGGAGACTGTGTAGTCCACCCAGGAGAGACATATTTGCGATCCCAGGAGGTGCAGTTTTCCAACCTGCTGTAAAACATCACATGAGAGACTATGTGGCCCACCTAAGTGTGGCATAGGCGCTACCAGAAAAGAAGACAGTTTTAGGCCAACACAAAAGCAGACAGAGTCAACTCAGATAGCAAGTATGCTCTCTACTTACCAAGGTGATAGCTGACTATAGATCAAGGCAAAGGCCATTTTACCTGTAATCCGGGAGAGGGGAAGGCCTACTGTCCCTACCTGGAAACCATCTAACGTCACTTATAACAATGGTTCTACCCTACCATCCCCGTGTGTTGTATGTTTTATGTCACACATGCCTTGCATGTTTCAGAAAGTGTGTACGGATGAATGGTTTTCTAGGTAAGACACAATATGAATGATGAACAAAATAAAGGTTGTATGTTTCTTGTCCACATAACATGCCTGGTGTTGTTCCTGGTAATAAATCCTAGAAATCCTGTAGATGTGTAGGTGAACTTGCATAATAAACATCCAGTTAACACCAAGCAGACATATGCTGTTTCCCCGACATTGTGCCAAGTGTTGTCCTTTGCTAAGAGAGTCTAGCTCGCTCATTTCAATTTACACACCACTGACCATTTAGGGGCATATTGATGAGGCCATTACACTGCTGCAGTATCTCTTTTTGTGAGGCTCCAATAGGGAAAACCTTGAAATTAAATCTATGAGGCCACGCAAAGCCACTTTGAGTGGCTTTGAATTGCCTCATAGATAGGGAGTAAGGCAAGGCATCGCAAATCGCTGCGTTGCCTTACTCTGCAGTAGGAAGGTGTTCCATGGGCGTTGCGGTTGGTGTTCCCACGCAACACCCATGGATTTTGACGCTTCCCCAGATTTAAAAGACCATGCAAACCTGGAAATGTGACAAAACCTTATGCCTCCCGAGGTGAGGCATAACAAGGAGAAATAACTTTATCTTTCCTCATCTATTCCTCTTTCTATGTGTGCTGCATTATGCAGCACACATAGAAAGAGGAACAAGCCTCAATGGATTGTTTCTGTGCAAGATGGTGCCCCTTCCTGCATTTAAACAATCCCGCTGACAACACAGGCACCCTTGCACCATGGTAGATGTTAAAAAGTGAATGGCTTAAGACAGAGCCCTGAGGGACTGTGCATCCCTCTGGCTTGGCACTAGATCTAGAAGGCATAAGATTCACCCCCTTGAACAGTTGCTAAGAAAGGAGGAAAACCATTGTAAAGCAAGGCCCGTGACACCAATACTCCGAACCTGGTTGGGAAATGGTATAAAAAGTAGCACCGAGACTGCACTATATGAGACCAGTGCAACAGTTACTGTCCAACATAGAAGTCGTCCATGACAGCAAGCAAGCGGTCTCGGTACACTGCAGTGTAAGAAAACCCACCTGGTTGGAATCTAGAAGATTGTGAGCTTTCCAGTAAGAGAAAAGCCGCTTGTTCACACCTTTTCTCAAGATTTTGGATGGTATAAGGAGGATTGGAAATTGGATGGAAGTTTGATAGAACCCGAGGGTCCACTATAGATTTTTAAACAATGGAACCAGAAGTGCTTTTTTACAGGCCTGAGGCACTGAGGCTGGGGACAGAATAATTACACAACTGAGGTAAGTGGGGGTCAAGTGTGTCACAGATCAGGTACCTTCTTTGAGCCTGTAACTCATATTTCACCTGAAGTCACTCTGCATTGAGCATCATGCAATCAATGATGCAGTCCATTTTTACTGTAACAAAGGCTCAAAGCCTGTCAATGGGGAGGAAGCCTTTGAACTAAAGTGGATCTATTGGGCTCGAGTTACATATAAGGTGCATTGCCTTGGTTTGATACTTGGCACTCTCTTGATTGGGTACACCTTGTGCTTTGGGCATCACAGCCTCAAACAGTCGGGCGGGTAGCTACAAGGTTTAACAATAAATAAGCTTCACACAAGGACAGAAAAGGACAATTGCCTACACAACGTCCTTGGGATGTTTCACGGCTGGGACACTTGAGGGCAGACAAAAAGGACATAAAAGGAAAATTGCCCAAACAAGGTCCTTGGGATGCCTCATGGCAGGGACATTTGAGGACAGACAAAAGGGTTAAGAAATGGTCAGCATTGGGCAGACATGGCACTTGCAGCCCAGGCATGGCCTCAGACGCCGGACATTTGGTAGCAAGGGAAGCCTTGAAGCCGAGACCCGCTGTACCAAAGTAATCGACAAAAGGAGAGCTGTCACAGCAGCTGATAAACAGGGATTTATGACACCCATTAAAGAGACTTTATGATCTACAGGATGATGCACTGCAGAATATGCAAGTTATGGTTTAATATGCAATAAAGATAAGATTACACTGTGGGCCAGTTAAGAACTGTATGCTTTACATAAAAATGCAAGTTAAGCAAGGAGCTGAATATATTAATGACTGATGCAATCATGATAACATATTTACCAGCTTATGATGTTAATAAACTGCAGCCGTTCTAACACCATGAAGGTCTTGGTGTTCATAATTGATGGGAGAAAGTGAACGGCGAACGGCTGGAGCGCCCGTGGGATGCTAAGGGGGGGCAGGGAAGGGGGGTGTTAGAAAAAAGTTTAACAGAAGATCTGGAAAAATGGGCGTCGAGACAAAAGCAGACATCTAGAGGAAGTGTACCTGCATAGAGTACAGGGGAGACTCAAGTTCTTGGTGCTGCCAAAACAGAGGTCATATATCCCGAGGGACATTTTACAAATTTTGTGGCACAGGGCAGCGCAGCACGTCACTTTGCTACGCTGTCCGTCATCAAAGGGAAAGGGCAGGAATGCGCCAAATTGATCAAATACGGCGCATTCCTGTCCTTTCTCCTTGCGCTGGTGCCATTTTGGCAGCCTAACGCCAATGCAGGCACCCTTGTACCATGGTGCAAGGGTGCCTGTGTTGTAGACAGGATTGTTTTTGTGCAGGAAGGGGTGCCTTCCTATACAAAAATAATCCTGAGAGGCCTTTTCCTCTTTCTATGTGTGCTGCATAATGCAGCACACATTGAAAGAGGTAAAAACGAGGAGAAATAAACATATTTCTCCTCTTTACACCTCTCCTGGGGAGGCAAATGTTTTTGGCACATTCTCAGGTTTACCAGGTTTGGTAAATCTGGGAATACGTCAAAGACCATTGGAGTTGCGTAGAAACACCCAGCACAATGCCCATGGAACGCCTCCCTTGCACAGAGTAATGCAACAGAGCGATTTGTGCTGCATTGCATTACTCCATATTTTGGTGCCATTCAAAGTCATGCAAAGTGGCTCTGAGTGGCTTCAAAAATGACTTACGTTTTGGGTCCTGCAAGTTCCAGGTTGTGTGGTGCAAGCATGATGCAAAGCTCTCATAAATATGGCCAGAGACGTGTCTGTAACGCACAAGTTACTACTTGTGTAACGATATATCTGTAAGAGACATTAGTTAGTGATAGATTCCTTACCTTAGAATATCCCCAGGCGTCAGACTGGATCCGGAAAGTTTTTTCGTCAGCAGTACCCCTGCGCGTCGATAGGTGGCGTCGTGCGGCTCCGCGTTCGTCGCATCACGGAGACTACTTAGGCGCCACCCATGCAGGCTGACGTCAGTTCTGTACACGACTTTCCGCGCTAGGAACGCAGAGCCATGCAAGAAACTGACCACTGGTGCCATGAAACTAGGGCACTGAAAGGGATGACCTTAACCCTAGAATCAGTTCGCAGAACGGGGAGGATGGGTGGGCGGTAAGGAATCTATCACTAACTAATGTCTCTTACAGATATATCGTTACACAAGTAGTAACTTGTGCATCTGAAAGAGACACGTTAGTGATAGATTCCTTACCTTAGAATAGATACCCCAGCAATACCAACCCCTGTGGTGGGTCTGCGAATAGATTACACCAGAAAGTCACGGAGAACAGAACGGCCAAAGAAGCCGTCTCTCCGGACTTGACTGTCAAGGCAGTAATGCTTGGTAAATGTGTGCAGCGAGGCCCACGTGGCTGCCTGACAAATATCCTGCAAGGGAACGCCGCGTCCCAAGGAAGTAGTGGCTGCCGTTGCCCTGGTAGAATGGGCACGCAGTCCCACAGGAGGCTCCTTTGTAGCCAAGGAGTAACACGCTTTGATGCACAAAACAACCCACCGAGAGATGGTGCGTTTGTGCACGGCCCGACCTTTTTTGGCGCCCACGTAGCCAACAAAGAGCTGGTCATCCACCCGGAACTGGTGTGTGCGCTTTAGATAGAACGAGAGCGCACGTTTCGGGTCCAGACGATGGAGCCTCTCTTCCTCTTTTGAAGGATGCGGAGGCGGAAAGAAAGTGGGCAAAGTGATGGTCTGCCCGATGTGGAAGGGCGTGACAACCTTTGGCAAGAAAGAAGGACGGGTCCTTAAAACCACCTTGTCCGGATGAACAGAAAGGAAAGGAGGTTTAGAAGAAAGAGCCTGGAGCTCACTCACTCTCCTGGCAGAGGTGATTGCCACCAGGAAAGCCGTCTTTAGAGTAAGAAGACGTAAAGGACAGCTATGAAGGGGCTCGAAGGGAGCGCACATCAGATAGGTCAAGACAAGATTTAAGTCCCATTGAGGCATTATGAAAGGCACGGGAGGAAACGTGTGTGTAATGCCTTTCAGGAAACGATTAACAACTGGGGACTTAAAGAGAGAAGGCTGATCTGGAAGCCTGAGAAAGGCGGAGATGGCCGAAAGATAACCTTTGACAGTGCCCAGAGCAGAGCCCTGCTGGGCCAAGGATAGTAGGAACAGAAGGACCTCAGAAAGAGGGGCAGAAAGGGGATCCACAGACTTAGCTGTGCACCATGCCACAAATCTGTTCCACCGGCAGGCGTATACCGAATACAGAATGACAGAACAGACTTCAGGAGGCAAGTCAAATGGAATCAGCAGTCGCCGCTCAATCTCCACGCATGGAGGTGGAGGCTGGACAGGTTCGGGTGGAGGACCGTCCCCTGTTGCTGCGACAGAAGATCCTCCCGAAGAGGCAGTCGCATCGGGGGATCGATCGCCATGTTGAGTAACTCGGGATACCAGTACCTTCGTGCCCAATCCGGAGCCACAAGAATGACTTGGGCCCGGTCGCGCCGAATCTTCTTCAGCACTCTGGGCAGAAGTGGTATAGGCGGAAAGGCGTACAACAGACCGCAGCTCCACTCGCGACGAAAAGCGTCACCGAGCGAGTGCCGCCTTGGAAATTCCAATGCGCAGAACTGATGACATTGCGCGTTCTCTTCGGTGGCGAATAGATCTAACCAAGGCTCTCCCCACTGCAGAAAGAGACCTTGCGCCACGTCCGAGTTCAGACGCCATTCGTGATCCATCAAGCACCGGCGGCTGAGTTCGTCCGCCCTGGCGTTCAGAGAACCTGCCAGGTGTTGAACCACCAAGGTAATGCCTTGATGTTCCAGCCATGTCCAGAGGCGCAGAGCCTCCTGACATAGGGTCCACGACCCCACCCCGCCCTGTTTGTTGCAATACCACATGGCGGTGGTGTTTTCCGTGAACACCTGCACTACACATACCCGGACAGAGGGAAGGAATGCCTTCAGTGCAAGTCGGATCGCTCGAAGCTCCAAAAGATTGATATGGAGCCGGGACTCCGCCGGAGACCAGAGGCCTCTGATCTCCGCCTCTCCCAAATGGCCGCCCCATCCCAGGAGGGACGCATCCGTCACCACTGTGTGCTCCGGTTGGGGAAGGGAGAGGGATCTGCCATTGACCCAATCGCGATTCGTGAGCCACCACTGCAATTGTCGTGCAGTGCCCTCCGAGATCTGGACAAGATCGGACAGGTTGCCCTGATGCTGTGCCCACTGGAACTTCAGGTCCCACTGCAGAGCCCGCATATGCCACCTGGCATGTCGCACTAGCAGAATGCAGGAGGCCATCAGGCCCAGGAGCCGGAGGGTCATCCTGACTGAAACCCAGGATAGAGGCTGAAAGATGGGAATCATAGCCTGAATATCCCGGACTCGCTGCTCGGGAGGATAAACCCGAAACTGCGTGGAATCCAGAACCGCTCCGATGAAGGGGAGCTTCTGAGAAGGACTCAGGTGCGACTTCGGCACGTTGATGGAGAACCCCAGCAACTGCAGGAGGTCGGCCGTAGTCTGAAGGTGGGTGACGACGACCTGGGGCGAGCCCGCCTTCAACAACCAGTCGTCAAGGTAGGGGAAGACTGACACCCCTGACCTGCGCAGATGAGCTGCGACCACCGCCATCACTTTTGTGAACACCCGAGGGGCACTGGTAAGGCTGAAGGGGAGCACCGCAAACTGAAAATGCTCCTGGCCTACCGTGAACCGCAGGTAACGCCGGTGGGCCGGCAGGACGGGGATGTGAAAATATGCATCCTGCAAGTCCAGCGCTACCATCCAGTCTCCGGGGTCGAGGGCAGCCAAGACCTGAGCCAGAGTCAACATCTTGAACTTCTCCTTCCGGAAGAAGCGATTGACGTTCCGGAGGTCCAAGATGGGGCGCAAGCCCCCCTTGTCCTTCTTGGGGACCAGAAAGTAGTGGGAATAACAACCACGCCCTACTTCTGGCCCAGGAACACACTCGATGGCCCCCTTGGCCAAGAGGGCCGTGACTTCCTGCTGGAGAAGCGCCAAGTGGTCCCCCGACATGCGGTGGTACCGAGGTGGCATGGCTGGAGGGGCAGACTGAAAGGGAAGGGAGTAACCCCTGCGGATGATCTGCAACACCCACTTGTCCGATGTGATAGCGTGCCAGTGGGGGAGATGATGGCGGACCCTGCCACCCACTGGCGTGGGGTGCCCCACAAAGCTCGGATTAGGAAGGTTTGGAGGTGGAAGCAGCGGGGGCAGAGGTGGACTGACCCCCACGCTGATTCCCAGACCCGCCCCTGCGGAAACCGCGTCCGCGCTGAGGCTGGTTCTGCACAGGCTTGCTGAAAGAACGTGCCTGAGCGCCCCTTCCGTGGCCACGAAAGGACGAAAACCAGGAGTGGTTGGGCTTTTCGTGGAAAGACCTAAGGACTTGGCCGTGGCCCGCGAGTCCTTAAAGCGCTCCAGCGCACTGTCGGCTTTGTCGCCAAACAGGCGAGTGCCATCAAAAGGCATGTCCATGAGTGAGCTCTGGACATCTGGCGAGAACCCGGTAGACCGCAACCAGGCGTGGCGACGAAGCGCCACAGTCGTAGAAATTGCTCTACCTAGTGAGTCCGCGGTGTCCAAACCACACCGAATGGCGAACTTAGCCGCATCTTTACCCTTGGCAACAGCTTGGGACAGTACAGCTCGGGTCTCCTCAGGACACTGAGGCAACACCTGTGCAACTGTATCCCACACGCTTGGGAATAGCGGCCCAATAGGCATGCGGTGTTCACCGACCGCAGCCCCAAGCTGGCCGAAGAGAACAACCGCTTGCAAACTGCTCCAGCTTCTTAGAGTCCTTCTCCGGCGGAGCCGTGGGATAGGCACTCTGGGACGTCGAAGCTGGATGACCAGGCTCTCGGGCGTAGGATGAGTGGTCAGAAAGGCAGGGTCACCCGGCGCCGGGCGATGACGCCTGGCGACGTTCTTATCCACAGGGGCCCCTGTGGCTGGCCGCGACCAAGTGCCCAGTAAGACGTCAGTGAGGGTGTCATTAAATGGCAGCAGGGGCTTCGACGAAGCGGACGCTGTCTGGAGCACCTCAGTGAGGAGATTAGTCTTCAGGGCCACCATAGGGAGATCAAGGTTGAGGACCTCAGCAGCCCGACGGAGCACCATTGTGTAAGAAGCGCCCTCCTCCATGGTATGCGGAGGAGAGGCAAACCCCGGGTCAGAGGAGACATCAAGGCCGCCAGCCTCCTCTAACTCGTCCGCCCAGTCGTGCTCGGAGTCACACTGACGAGCAAGAGGGCCCTCGGACCCCTCCCAGTCGTCCTCCACCTCCGCCGCATGCGGAACAGACCGCGGCGGCAGGGCAGGGACCGGTGAAGGAACAAACGGCGCCGGACGGGGCCGAACCGGCGCCGTGTCCCAATGCGGGTCCCAGGTAGGGACAAAATTGTCCTGGAACCTGGGCAGGGGCGGGACAAATGGCGTCCACAGCGGCGCCGGAGCCGGCAGCGTGGGACCTTGTGGCGCGGTGGCCGGAGCCAGCGGCGCAGGATCCTGCGGTGCCGGGGCCGGAGCCGCCGGCGGCGCCAACGGCCCAAAAGGTTCCAGACACGGGACCGCAGGGCCCAAGGGCGCGCCGGCGGGAGCCCGAGGCCTAAACAGGCGGTCCATGGTAGCAAGAAATTCTTGCACCTGTGCGGGAGTCGCTGACGGACCTGGGTAAGGCGGGTAGGCCGCGGGACTCCCGGGCTCCAACGGAGCCTCAGGGGCAGAACCCCTGTCCCCCTTGTCCGCATCCGGG
Source organism: Calotriton arnoldi (assembly GCA_963921515.1). Taxonomy (NCBI): domain Eukaryota; kingdom Metazoa; phylum Chordata; class Amphibia; order Caudata; family Salamandridae; genus Calotriton; species Calotriton arnoldi. The sequence continues at coordinate 773,517 of CAWUFW010004145.1, forward strand.
GACCGACGGGGGGACGTCGGAGAGCGACAACGCTTCTTCGACTTTTTTTTGTGGCGTCTCTTACCCGAATCCGAGGGTGAAGACTTGGAGCCCGAGGAGTGATGATGGTGGCCCCGTGAGCGTTCTCTGGAGCGGCCCCTAGACCGAGAACGGCGCTGGGACGAGTGCCGAACCTCAAGCAGCTTCCTGCGACGCTCCCTCAAGGCCTTCAGGGCCATGGCCAGACAGTCCCTGCAGGACCGGGAGTCGTGGTCGCTCTCCAGGCAGTAGAGACAGACGCCGTGGGGGTCCGCCACCGACATATTGCGATGGCAGGCCCCACAAGACTTAAAACCAGGCATCCCTACGTGCACCAGAGGACCACAGGAGACAAAAAGTCTCAAAAAGAGAGTCAAAAAGTGACTAAGGTACGTGCTCTAACCGGATCTGCGCTTACTGGCGCGGAAAAAGAAAGAACTGACGTCAGCGCGCATGGGTGGCGCCTAAGTAGTCTCCGTGACGTCATCTCGGCGCTTACGACGCCAGCGACGAACGCGGAGCCGCACGACGCCACCTACCGACGCGCAGGGGTACTGCTGACGAAAAATCTTTCCGGATCCAGTCTGACGCCTGGGGATATTCTAAGGTAAGGAATCTATCACTAACGTCTCTCTTTCAGATATAGCACATACCCAGAAGTCACCGTCGTGAGAGCTGGGACAGATGAAATGCACTGTCAGCAGCCAGTAAGAGTCAAGGCATCCATGAAGACTCATGCCGTGAAATAGTGGAGACTTATTTGGAAACTGAATTATGACTGAACAACCATTTTGATGAAATATTGTTGCTATTGCTTGACACCATTCAAAATTGTTCATAATCCCAAAATCAAAAAGAAATGTAAAAAAATATTTTCACGACCCAATAAAAATCCATCTCGATCCCCATCACCCACGATTTTATTTAAAAAAAAACAATAATTTCCCTCCAATGGAAATATTTTCAGCAACTCAGACGGAAAACTAAATCTAAATTTAAAATACACTTATCAAGTTCAAAGTAGCTGCGATAAAAAAGCTAACTAATTAGCGTGAGCAGATTTAAGGACAGCAAATATTGTACCCGCAAAAATCTGTTTCATGTTGGAGTTAGTCCAAGTGCAAGAGAAATCTCACATTCTGAGAGGCCAGACACCTCAGACTGCCAAGAACGAGATGGCCGTGAAAACCGTGCTGCACTGGCAACACTTCAAGCGAAATGTACTGCAAACAAACACAGGCTCATGCCAGGGTGACGGCTACCACTTTCCGGCTTTGTTGCTTGCGCGTGCTTTCTCTGCGAGACCGCTTTACTACAAGATTTTTATGGAAAAAATCGCCGCAGGTCGAAGACGTAAGGTGCATGTTATAAGGCTGTCGAGGGGGTCTCGAGCAGAAGCGGTGCAGTTAATCAATCTTAAATGTGAATATTTCCAGATTTAAAGCAGAGCGTGTGTAGGAAGCGCATCACTGAGCTCCTCTACAATGGGACTCTTCTTTGTGAAATAAGACAGAGGACCCATCGAGGTGCTTAATTTGTGCAGGTGTTGGACACCAGCATTCTTTTTGTGGGCCAGGATTTATTTTTTTATCATCAAACTTTGAGCCAGAGCAAGAGCGAGAACGGCATTAAAAAGGCGAAAGAAGGAGGAAGAGAAAGACAGTAAAACAGTGGCAAAGAGAGAAAGCAGGGATAAACAGAGATGGCCAAAATCAATAACTTTAGCTTTAAAGTGCCTATGCATACAAATACCGGTATGCACAAATGTTTTTTGCATGAGTTGCATGTACAGGTGTCAGACCAATTGGCAGGGCGGGATCTAGGGAGGAGCGAATGGTGCAGCCGCACCTGGCGCTGACCTCTGAGCGCCGTGCTCAGAAATAAGACAGGTTTAAAAAGCACCTGCTGCAAAGTTCATTGTGTGTCCAGCAGTTTTCAGGCAACAATAAAATTGTCAAGGGAACACTGGTGATGAATGTTCTTGCTGGAGAGAAAATGGAGTTTTTTCTAGTGGCAGTTTTGACTTATAAAATAGCACAGAGGGTTAATATGCCTGCTGCAGAGAACATGTACCACACAAATCACCAAACTATTTCATGTGGATGGCTCACCAGGTTACTGCTTTTGTTACAGACATTCTTTTGCTACTTGCAGTTCATAAGTTACAACCCTAATATAGCATGGTGAGCTATGAACTGTCATCAAGGAGCTGCATGCTAAAGGTTAGAATGCTATGTTATTTCCCTTTTACCCGTTTTTCCCTGTCCAAATGTTGCTAAAAAGGGTTCATTTGGGTAGAAATACATTCCTATTAGTAAAGCCAACCACTTTAGTATATTTTAAATCCTGAGTTTGTGCTTTCCCAGACGAAACAATCTTAAAATATACTGCCTAGTAGTATCTATGACATGTGACTCTGACACCTTGTAATCCTCATTGTTTTATGGAACATTTCCTATAGACTGATTCACACACGTATGATTTATTGGCTCTGTATAATGTGTGTGTGATGTTAAGTGCTCCAACACCCCACACTTCTATGAGTAGCGCTATAAAACAAATGAAATGAATGTGAGAGAGGGGCTATAGAGAGATGAGGGGCACTGGTGGAGCATGGTAGTGAGTAAAGTCTTGGAGAAGAAGGTTTTTTTTTGGGGGGGGGGCTCAACAATGATTGTTACACTGGACGCCAGCAGTGCTAAAGCTGGCCCTGCTTATTGGCTTTGCCAGTGCTGGGGAAAAAGTAAAAAAGCATTGGAGGTAACAAACAGCGTGCGTATTGAGTGTACTTTTCAAATGTAAAATAGTCGCAATCGTTCAAAGGAAGGCACTTCCAAGCGGATTGAATGATGCACCATACAGCCAAATAGCCAACATCATGAAGCGAGAGAGAAATACTCCTCTGGGTGGAACCGGAGCCCACTCTGAAAATGTTAAAGAATCTGTAACAATAGGACATGCAGATGGCTGCTGTGTCAAGGCAGACCTAAAAAATAACCTGCAAGAGAGGCAGGAAGTATAGGGTGGTGGAAGAGAAATGTGAGGTTGACTCAAGACTGGGGAGCCTTGGTTTTCACAATCCCTGCATTCAGCAGAGCAGGGTCCTGGGACAAACTCTGGGTCCCATTTTGGTACAGATTAAGCAGCGGCCATCAGACAAATCAGTCGGTGGTGAAAAGGTTGCTGCAGGCTTTACCACCTGCTCAGACTCTGGGTCCAGAGTGTTACATATTTGGAGGCCACTAGTGACGTTTCTTCAACAAGTTATTCTGTATCTGTTTTATTACTTGACAACTCTGGCATACAGGGGTGGAGCTGTCAATGGTACATCACTGGATGGCCCCATTTGTGACTTTGGTTTATCACTCAACCATAGCTATGTTGGGACCCATTTCCTTTACCTGCATTATGCCTAGAAGACTCTTGTTACCCCTCTGCTGGTTTGTGCAGAATATTATTCTTCCATAGGGTGTCACAAACATTCTTGGCTTTGGTCCTCTGTGATCCAATCAAAACCGGCATCAATCATGCCCATCTCATCTCCCTCTTCCAGACAAACGCATCTCCAAACACTCAAAGGAAAAACTAAGATTTTTACTGAATTACTTCTTAGCCTTATGTACCCCCAGATCAAGTGACAACTAAAAATCCCCAGATCCATACATCTTCTTTTCTTCCCTTGTTCAAAGTATTTTCTGAATTTTGGAAAGAAATTAAAAACATAATCAAATTTCATTATGTGCTTCCTATCCATCTTCCTAATCCAATCACTTTCCTCTGTCTCAGATATGCCCCTTCTATAGAAGTCCCAAGCCAGAAGTAATGTGTGCCACACTCTAGGTTTCTGCCCAGTTGTCCACATGCCTAGGCCCAGCCTCACGTGCTTGGGCACAGCCTGTCACACCAAGGCACAACTCTAAATGCCTATGGCAGCCTCAAGTAGTCAGACACAGCCTTCTAACACCAAACACAGCTCCAGCGCCCAGCCTGCAGGCACAACCTCATTGCCTATAAGCAGCCTCAAATGCAGAGGCACAACAATTGTTGAAAACTCCTATCACACATAGAATGAACACAGCCTATGCAGCAGCAGTGAGGGGAAACTGGGGAAAATGACAAAATAAAAGTAAAAGTGGTGGAGCACATTTAAAATATGTGCATATTAAGTACCTATCTTTGTAGTGTGTACCCATTAGGTTATCCCACTGAATGGATGCAATTTTCCTCATAATTATCAAAAATTAACATGATTACCTCAAGCTAGCAAAGGGTTAATTCTATGGGGTGTGTTGAAGGCTGCCCACATCTCCCTTTCATAAGTTCTAGATATATTATTAGTATGAAGTCCTTGCACACAACGTCATGAAAAAGGTCTGCTACATTCATTCTAGGATTGCTTGTTTGCTGGACAAGAAACCAGTAACAGTCTTTTTTCAAATACAAAGCTAGGATAGCATTGCTCTACGAAACACTGCCAGTATAATTCTGCATTGGATTGCATTATTGTGCCAAATGCATAATCAAGAAATTATTATTTTGTTAAACATAGGTAGAAAACATGATAAACACATTAGAACATTTGAATCACCTTGAGATTTTTGAGCTGAGCAGTGTGCCGACAGACCATCAAGGAGCATCACAGTAGGCATAGATCCCTCAACACTATACAGTCCTTATGCTTGTAAACAAACCTATCAACCTTTGTGAGAGTAATCATCATGCACATAACCAATGTGAAACAAGTTATCACCTGTCAACCAGGTATTGTGCCTTAATCACTCCATCAGTCACCATTTTGTTGTAGTCAGCCCCAAAAGCTAGTACTGCATTGAACCATCTCAATTAGCAAGTGTGCCATGTGCAGGACAGCAGCTCTTGCCTTTAACAGATAAGGAGTGATAGTCGCCCACAAAAGGAATAAGCTACAAGCATCACACAGTACTGCATGCCTCGCCACTTCCCAGGTTAGATAAATTGCAGTCACAGCCTCAAGGGTTCCCTCTTGGCAAGAGAGTACACCTCAAGTAAAACCACCTGCAAGTTTCAATGAGAAGAACATATTAAACTCTACATAGCTGCGAAATGACAGCAGTTACCCCAAATATCTCACTCGCATCATATACCCCAGTACCCAAAACAGCATTGTCATGCTGCTCTCTATAGCGAACTTTCACATTTGATTCACAGTTTTTGTTTCTATTGTTCTTGCCATGATCATCTTTCCAGAGAAAACACCACGTTTTGGATCGACTGTCTGCATTCTAACAATTGTGCAGATGTCAACTCTTCTACATTCAAAGATACAAATGTTCCTAATTCAGATTATATCTTTGTTTCCTGGGGCTTGTAGTTCTGGATTTATAATGTAATAAACAAGACTGCAATTCCCAGAATGCAGGGGGAAAAACCTGGACTGGATCAGGTAGTCATGCAGGGACTTGGGAAACTTGGCAGGGCTGTACATTTTGTGGTTTGGAGTGTCTTTTGTTGCAAAAGTATATAAGTTGAACCAACAACATTTTGCCACTTTGGAGCTGTACCACAGCTGACCAGGCTGTGGCATTCGTAATGACTGATGGAAGCTCAAAGTGCCACTATAATAATAATAATGATATATTTAAGAAAGCTACTGTAATTGAGGCAAGGAACATAAAGCTGTTTTCGCACCCCATAGCATTAGCAGAAGCGCCAGCGAACGCGAGTCACTGCTACAGTGCATTGCTTTAACAGCCGCTGACTTTTGAAAGAGGGATGTCCTTCCTGCCCGACTTCTGAACCCGACTCATTCAGTTGTTTCATTTCTGCAGATGGTTGTTTTTTAGGTCGAGCCTCGAGTAGCGCGCAAGCGCTGCTCTGCGAGACTTTAAGTAGGGGCTTTTGAAAGCTGACCAGACGCTCGTGCGTCATGGCCTTTTCCCTGCGGTTACCCGCACGGCAGACATCTGTTTCCAATTATCGTGCCCAGACGCGGGCGCGATAATTGAAAACACATGGCCATTGTGCACGAGCGTGTGGTCAGGTCAGCAGGCTGCCGCGCTCGCTCGCCCCCGCTCTCTTATTTCAGTTCACAGGCTTTACCTTTTAGTGCCGTCATTTCACCGATGCCGCTCCTCTCCTCTGCAGTTCGGCCACACAGTCGTTTTGGGCCCAGTTACAGTTGCGTTCTCTCTCCCTCACCACTCTCTCACCCGGGGCTTCTCAGCTCGCATCTAGGGGCCGTCAGCTTCTGGACCGGGATTTCGCTCCGCTGCACAGCCACGGTGACTACAGTGCCCCGGCTCCCTCAGGTAGGCGAGTCTGTGAACTCCGGGCGGGCTGCACTTATTGGTCACCCGGTCTTATGAAGGGCAGCAGGAGACCACAGCCCTCAGAAGCAATATTCCTCCAAAGGCGGGGGGACATCCCACCCTCTCCAAGAGATCACTTTCCTGCATTTACGTGTCACATGGAGGCAGGCCCAGGCATTAACAAATAGTTCTGTTCCTTATTGCCCTCCATATTACTTAGCTCATTCAGGGAGAAACAGTTCCCGCTCAAGTGGAGGACTGACTATAAGTCAATAGCTTACTATATGGAAGTTTTCAGTAGAGTTACACAATAGGTGAGCGGAGCATAATTTGGAAATTTTTACAGGTAAGCTACACTCTCATAATAATTAAAATTGGCATTATGGGACAAAGTATGGCAGACGACGTCATAAGAAACAGAAAAACAGGTTTGTGAAAAAGAAATACTTTTAAAGTCAATTAATTTCCTGTTTATTTTTTACCTTTCATTTGAATTGTCATTAAGGAACGGTAAATTAGGGACATTGAGCGTCAGCAAGCAGTGACTGTAAAGACATCGTTACATAAACGTCTGACAAAGAGGAAATTACATAACTGTGGTTATTCAGTGGTACTGAGACACGTTCTGATGTGTCCGCCGTTGCATGTGCGCACGTGGGTTATTGCATGTTCATCGCACAGCACTGACTGCAGTTTATGAAAATGAACCGCTGTCTGGTTACGTATTTTTGAAAACGTGCAGCCACCACTTGCGTCGCACTCACATGACTCACTGTACATTCACAGTTGTTGTATTAGTACCTTCAGAAATGTGAGTAATGTGACAAAATGCGCGGCGGGCTGTGTAAAGAAGAATAACAGTGTCACCACCTGACCACACAGTGTCATCTGGGGCACATTATTGTATCTTGCCGTGTTATTAGGTTAACAAGATCATTGCACACAAATACTATAGAAATATTGCATTAGAAACCAATTTCCATAAAAACAAGAAGAGGCATATAAATATAGAACTAGGGCAGGGTATCGTTCATAGCTGGTAAGTGGGATTCTTGTGATAGACTCACGTTTTCTTAATTACTTTCTTTACTTACAGTTTTATAGACTTGATTAAATGTTGAGGAATAAAGGGAAACATCTCATATGTTTACGGAGATTATTCCAGAAAGAAGTGAATGTAAATACAATCCCACCGTGTGTTCACATTTATTCTAGCATTCTTTAATAAACCTTCTTCAAGGGCATTATGGATTTTAACCTACCGAGTGTGCTAGCGGATTTTCAGTTATTACAATCAACAACCAGTTCACTAAGAATCGAAAACACATGACACTCGTTGGATCGACTATGCCCACTCTGTACAACAAGCATTGGCATAGCCAATAGGTCTCGCGTTTTGGGACCTTATAAGTGTTTAGCCATGCAACACTTGATGTTGTTGCACCAAGGATATTGTGCTGGATAACTAAACACTTATAAGGTCCCAAAGGCGAGACCTATTGGCTATGCCAATGCTTGTCTTAACAAATGTTTCAGTTTCCTCTGTTTCAGTGTTGCAGTGCATGGGAAGCCACTAATGTCAAAATTACAGCTCTATAACTATGTCACCTTCTGAAATACACAGCACACAGCAAAAAGAATAGAACGCAAACCAAAATGAATATAACATGTTTCAAAACCAATATGATACAAGGAAGATTCAAAGTATGTAGAAAAACATATCAAATAAACAGCAGAATGAGTACTTTACTAAGTATATATGGGGTCTTTAGATTTGCTGCCAAATTAGAGGACTGAGGTATTAAAGACATGATTGATATTTATAAAGCCCGATGTGTTTCCATTGCATTATACGGAGCAGGGTTATGGGGCTACTACCCTGTCCAGATCTGCAAACAGAGGAAAATACCTTCCTAAAAGAATTATTATGCCTCCCTAAATCAGCGTCCACTGAGATAGTCCATCGGGAGGCAGGGATCGAATATCTGACAGATTTGATTGCATTGAGACCCCTTTTATTTTGGAGGTCTATTTGGGCGAAAGAAGAAACCCTGTTTACACAAACAATTATTAAGGACTGCATGCGACTGGATAACTGTCTCAAGATCCCTTGGTTAAAATACATAGTAAATACCACTAGAGAACTATTTAAGATAAGAACCCTGGACAACCCAATGGAGGTTTTAGATTTCTCTAAACAGGAGATGAGGAATATATTTTTGGCACAAAGGAAGGAGGGCAGGTTGAGACAAGTGGAGTTACAATCTACCTACCAGCAATACCAACTGCACATAGACACCATTGGGTTTCAAAGCTACTTAACATCAGTATCAAGATCATCCCACCGATTTGTACTGACAAGGATGAGATTGGGTCTGTACATCACTTAGTGGCGTTCCCAGAAATGAAACAGCACCCAGTCACTCCATGCCCGTGTGATAATCGCACAAAGCAAAGCACTCTGCACTTTTTACTTTTTTGTGAACTGTATTCTAATTATAGATTTGTATACTTAAAACCATTGTTTAAGAAATATAATGTTACAACTTCCAATGCAGCTATCAGTCTAATGTTTACACTTAAAGAGCCGGATATCTGTTTTTTTGTAGCAACATTCATTTTAAAGTCAATTTATGCACGGAAAAGCATGGTTTTTAAAGTATTTTAATGGAATTATATTCTCGTATTGCTGAATCATTTTAAAGTAACTTTTCTGTAATAGGATGTCATTATATATATGTGTATGTACATTCGCTTTTATGGTTGTTTCTTATAACCGAATAAAGCTTTTCTGAACTGAACTGAGTACTTTACTTAGTGAGTACCTATTCATAATTGAATAAAACATATACTAAAATATGTGTCAAATGTACTGAAATGAATATGGCCCTTGCTGAAAAGAATATAGCAAGCATTGAAATGAAGATGACATGCATAAAAAAAAATATGATATTCTCTGAAGTGATTGCCATGTGTTAAGAGTAATATGGCACATTGAAATAAATATGATGCCCTGAAATTAATTTAAGCGTCAATGAAATGACTATGGGACATAAAAATGTATTGAATTTTGAAAGAATACAAGAAGAGTGGAGAAGAATATGATACACCTCGAAATGAACATTACACATATCATAATGAGTATGACCCACATTGAAATGAATATGACCCACATTGAAATGAATATAACTCATAAAGAAAAGAACTTGACACACTTTAAAATTACTATAACAAGCTCAAACTTTAATCTGAGATATGCTGAAATGAGTGTCAGCCACTTCAAAACGAATATTACACATGTTCAAACAAACATACTTAAATCTGGGGACTGCCACCAGTTTGGCAGACGCTGAGCTGTGAGACCTGCCTAGTGTATACCAGGTAAAGCTCTTTCTCAGAAACAAAACGGTCCTTGCCCGTGCAGGGCTTTATACACAATACACAGCGCTTTAAAAGTGACCCTCTGTCTGACAAGAAGCCAGTGTAGTTTCCTGACAGCCTTAGAGACCGATTGCTACTTGAGAATTTCGCAAAGCACGCGGGCTGCTGCGTTCTGCAAGGTCTGCAGTTTAGAAAGAACATGCTGGTGCGTGTTCAAATTCAACCCGTTGCAGTAATCGATCTTCGACAAAACCAGCCAAGTAACCACTGTTCTCGACAACTGAGCTGGAATAAAAGAAAGAATCTTCTTCATTATCTTGAGTGAAAAAAGCAGCAGAGGTAACTGCATTGAACTGATTGATGAAGGACAGTTTATCATTTAGGAGAACTCCCAGGTTCTTCACAGACCTGACTGGGGAGTGGAGTAAGCCTAGTTCAGATGTCGACCATTCAGGGGACCAAAAGGAGGGCTTGGCCCCAAACAGCGACACCTCTGAAATGAATGAGATGCATTAAAATTATAGGAAGCACTATAAAAGAAATATTACCACCACTAAAATCATACGATATATGCTTAAATGAATATGACGCGTTGAAATTAATATGACTTATGTTGTAATAAATACAACATATATTGAACTGATGATGATATATATTGAAATGAGTATGGCGTCTTTTCAAAAGACTTTTTGATTTTTCTCTTCTTTTGCAACTCCTGAGTATTTGGTCAACAAATCATGACTCAGGCTAGGGAGCCAGCAGTTGGTCCTGCAGAGTCAGTGTTTGACCTAGAGAGGTTGAAATCATACATGGTACCTCAACTCAAAAAGCTCTGCAAGGAGCTCAAATGTCCTATCTTGTGCCTCACTAAAAAGGAAGCGCTTCAAAAGGCGCTGAGGGCCTGGTTGGAAGCAAAAGAGGCTGATGGGCGCCCAGAGGATGAGAATGATGAGGTGGAAGTGGAAGAGCAGAGCCTGCAGGGGGTTGTTGTAGATCAGGATCCTCCTGGGAGGAAGGCATCTTCCAGGGCAAGAGCAATATTTCTTCCAGATTTCTGTCTCCAGAGAAGCTGGAGGACAGACGGGAGACCAGGAGGCATCAATTTGAGCTGGCAAGGCTGGAGCATGAAAGGGAGCTCCAAAAGGACACATTGGCAGTAGAGGAGAGAAAAATGATGCTAGCTCAGGAGGTGAGCTTGAAGGAGCAGGACTTGAAGGCTAAGTTCAGCACAGATGGTGGCAGCGTTTCATTCATGCAATCTGAGAAAATAGTGAACTGGCCAAAACATGTAGGGAAAGAGTATACTAAAGGGGATGAAATTTAGAGATGGTTTCAGTGCTATGAGGCAAAGCTTCACATGATTGGGGTCCCTGAGAAGAATTGAGGGGCAGGAATATGGAATCACTGCACGGTGGAGGGGAGGAACACACTGCTAGCCTTAAGGAGAGCACAGGACCTCACCTACCCTGAGATGAAGGCAGCCCTCCTTACCCAGTACGGTCTTACCCCTGAGAAGTACAGGGATCAGTTTAGACAGAATAAGAAACTTTATTCCCAGACATGGCTTGTGTGTGTGGAATCTTTTTGCAGAGCATTGGATCGGTGGACGAAGGGCAGTAATGTAATAGATTACCAGGGGCTGTATAATTTGATTTTGTGTCTGGTCTGTGTTTTGCAGAGCTGCGCCAGCACCTGATTGACAGCAAGCTGACTGACCCCGGGAGGCTTGCTCAGGAGGCGGACCACTGGGCGAGTACCAGGGTCCACAAGAAGGTGTATGGGTGGGACTCCGCCAAAGGTGGGCAGGGTCCGTAGCAGCAGAAGGGAGGGGAAGGGGGAGACAAGGGTAAAACTGGTGAGTTTTCTAAAGGGCCCCAAAATAATTTCCAGGGTAAGGATTCCCATCACCCCACTGATAAGAAGAGTTATTTCCCGCCTGGTAGGCATGGAGGAAAGGGACCCCGGACATGCTATGACTGCAGCCGGACAGGACACTTCAGAGGGAGTGTCCCAAGCAGGCACAGGCCTCCACCAGTAGGCACACACCGGGGATGGCCAGTGTAGAGCTTGGGGAGGTGTTGGCCCCAGGTGGGTGTGGAGAGCCAGCTGAGAAGACCCTGTCTCATTAGGGGAAAGTGAGATGGTCCAGAGAACCCTCATGCCTGATAACACTAAGAAATACAGGCAGTGGGTGACCATCAATGGACAGAGGCTCTGAGAGACACAAGAGCCAGTGCGACTACTGTCAGGTGTCTGAAGAGCAAGTGGTCCCTGGGTTGCTTCACCAAGTAGTTGCAGTAGACAACAGCGAGCACTTTTGTAAAGTGGCTCAGGTTCTCTTTGAGTCGGTGGGGGGGAGGTAGCTGTGAGCCCATCCGTGCCTATGGATTGCTTGCTAGGTAACGACCTGGAACACACTGCCTGGAGGGAGGTGGAATACAGGTTCCACTTGGAGATGTTGTGGTTGCCTGAGTGGGCGTGCCTGGCAACACGGACCATGGCAGTCCATGGTGATCAGAAGGTACTGGAGCCTGAAACAGTGGCCCAGGTGTCTGCCAAGAAGAGGAGGGGCAAGGGGCACGGGAAACCCGCTACTGAAATTCCCCCAGTCTGGGAGGACGCTGAACCTGAGGGGGATGTCCCAGAATCTACAGGGGAAGAAGTGGCCAAACTGGGGAACCTGCCTGAGCTGACCCATTGGCAGCAGGAAGGGGTTCCCAACAGGGAGGAGTTATGCGCTGTGCAGAAGGAATGTCTTACTGTTGTGGGTCTTAGGTAGCAGGCCGAGGCCCAGACAGCTGGCAAGGAGCCCACGTCCCAACTGATCTATTGGGAGAATGATCTCCTCTATAGTGAACCTAAGGTTGCTAGCCTGGGGCAGCCCATATGCTGGTGGTACCCCATTGCTTCAGAGCCTTCCTGCTGAGTCTGGCTCATTATGTGCCACTAGCAGGACATTTGGGGCAAGGCAAGACCTTTGACAGCTTGCCACCCACTTTTACTGGCCCCAAATGAGTAAGCATTCTGATGCCATCTGTAGGTCCTGCCAGACTTGCCAAGCAAGTGGCAAGAGTGGGGGGAGACGTCGTGAGCACCCTTTTCGAGCGGGTGGGCATTGACATTGTAGGGCCTCTGGATCCCAAGACAGCCATGGGCAACAGGTTCATCCTGGTCTTGGTGGCCCATGCCACCCGGTACCCAGAAGCTATCCCTCTGAGGACAGTGGCGGTGCCCGTCGTGGCCCGGACACGGATGGGGATCTTTACCTACATGGGTTTCCTCAAGGAGGTGTTATTTGACTGGGGTACCAACTTCATGTCACTGTACATGAAGGCCATGTGCACGCGGAGTGAACTACACATTTACTACCCTGTACCAACCCCAGAGTAACAGGTTGGTTGAGAGATTCAACCGAACCCTGATGAGCATGATTGGGGGCCTGTCGGAACCCATGAAGCATAAGTGGGACATCCTCTTACCATGCCTTCTTTTTGCCTACAGGGAGGTAACGCAAATGGCCTTTTTGAACATTTGTAAGGGCACCCTGTGAGAGGACGGTTCAGTTTGGTGAAGGAGGGCTGGGAGCAACTCCTAGGAAGCCACCCAGAATGTATTTAGCTAAATGCTGGCCCTAAGAAACACGATGGCACACTTCAGGAAACTTGCTCAGGAGAGCCTAGAAGCTAGCCATGAGGACATGAAGCGCTGGTATGACCAGAATACAACTCTGGTTAAGTTGCAGCCTGGTCAGAAGGAGTGGGTGATAGAGCCAGTAGAGCCTTGCGCCCTACAAGTGCTCGGGCCCCTATGAGGTAAAGGAGCGCAAGAGTGATGTCACCTACCTGGTGGACTTGTGGACTCCTATAAACCTCTTGAGGGTCCTGCATGAGAACAGCCTCAAACCCCACTTCGAGAGGTCTGAGTTGACCATGCTCTTGGCTGCTGATGATGGGGAGGATGAGGACAGCGAACCTCTCCCCGACCTACTGGCCGCCCAGGAGCAGGATGGATCTGTTGAGGGTGTGATTCTTTCCCCTCACTTACCCTGGAGCAGCACAGTGACGGTCGCCAGGTGCTCGGACAGTTTGCCCACCCTATTCTTACTCATCCCAGGAGTCACCTTTTTGAGTACTCCGGACATTGACACTGGGAACAGTCCACCTGTGAAGCACAAGATTTACAGGTTGACAGAGTGAAGGGTAGCATCAAGGAGGAGGTGTCAAACATGTTGGCTTTAGGGGTGATGGTGCCCTCCAGCAGCCCTTGGTCCAGCCCAGTGGTCTTGGTTCCCAACAGCTGCTACGCCCGGTGCTACACCAGAACTGCGGTTTTGCATGGACTAATGTAGACACAATGCTGTCACTAAGACTGACGTGCACCCCATCCTCTGAGCTCGTCGATTGGCTGAGAGCTGCCAAGTTCCTTAGTATGTTTGATCTAACATCAAGGTCCTGGCAGATTGCCTTGGGGCACAAGAGAGGTCAGTGTTCTCAACACCATAAGGGGACTACCAGCTCCGGGTCATGCATTTTGGGTTGAGGAACTTCCCTCCCACATTACGGAGGCTGGTCAACCAGGTCCTTGCTGGATTGGAGAACTTCCGTGCCTCCTACCTAGACAACATTGCGGACTTCAGTTCTAGTTGGGAGGACCACTTGTACCACCTTCAGGAGGTGTTCAGGGCTCTGCAGAGTGCAGGCCTCACTATCAAGGCGAGGAAGTGCCAGATAGATTCCTGTGGTGTATTTGGGACATCAGGTAGGAAGTGGCCAGGTGGCACCCCTACAACCCAAGATTGACACCATTCTGGCTTGGACAACCCCAAGACCCAGACAGAGGTGAGAGCCTTCTTAGGCCTCACCAGGTACTACTGAAAATTTGTCAAGGGGTATGGCTCCATTGTTGCCCCTGAGACAAAGCTGACTTCAAGGAAGCAGCCACATATGGTGATCTGGACTGAGGCTTGCCAGACCACTTTTGACACCCTGAAGGAGGCCATGTGTATTGCGCCCGTGCTCAAGGCTCCTGACTTCTCCAAGGAGTTCACGGTGCAGACTGATGCCTCAGAGCATGGTGTGGGAGCTGTGCTTTCACAGCTGAACGAAGAGGGGGGCCTAGATCAACCCATAGCTTTCATTAGTAGGAGGCTACTTCCCCGGGAACAGAGGTGGAGTGCCATTGAAAGGGCAGCTTTTGATGTGGTCTGGACGCTGAAGAAGCTAAAACCTTACTTGTTTGGGACTTACTTCCGTGTTCAGACAATCCACAGGCCCCTCAGATGGTTAATGCAAATGAGGGGTGAGAACCCAAAAATTTTGATGTGGTTCATCTCCCTACAGGGAATGGACTTTACGGTGGAACACCATTCTGGCACAGACACGCCAACGCTGATGGTCTGTCCAGGTTCCTCTGCCTTAATAAAGAGAACTCCCATGAGGTTGTGTAGTTCTCCCCACTTTCAGCTGGGGGGACGTCACATGCTAGACCTGGCATCTTTGGTTTGTTTTTCCCTGTCTTTTTTGCTTCTGACCTCCTGTTTTTGACTGTGTGCTGCATTTCGTTTTTGCTGGTTCTAGGACACTGGGCACTTTACCACTGCTGACCAGTGCTCAAGTGCAAGTGCTCCCTCTGTAAATTGCATCTGTAATTTGTCCTCCAAGATTGGTATATTTGATTTACTAATAAGTCCCTAGTAAATTGCCTGATGTGCGCCCAGAACCTGTAAATCAAATGTTACTAGTGGGCTTGTAGCATGGCTTGTGCCACCCACATGAGTAGCCCTGCAACCAAGTCTCAGACCTGATACTGCAGTGTCCGTGTGGGCAGTTTTCAACTGCCATGTCGATCTGGCAAGTGCACCCACTTGCGTGGCCCAAACCTTCCCTTTTACTACATGCAAGGCACCCCTACGTTAGGCCCAATGTAGCCCCCTGGGCAGGGTGCAGTGTATTTAAAAGGTAGGACATGCACTGGTATGTTTTACATGTCCTGATATTGAACTACTGCTAATTTCGTTATTCACTATGGCAAGGCTATCTCTCCCATAGGTTATCATTGTAACCTCTTACAAGTGTAACTTCCAATTGGGAAGAGCTAGAGATTTGGAGCTTGGGGTCCCTAAACTCACAATTTAAAAATACATCTTTTAGAGAAGTTGGTTTTTAAATTGTGTGTTAGAAAATGGCACTTTTAGAAAGTGGGCATTTTCTTGCTTTACCATTCTGTGCATCTTCCTGCCTGTGGAATCCACGTCTGAGGGAAGGTGACAGTTGAGTCGTTTCTGCATTCACTCTAGACAGTCACACAAAGGGAGCTGAGGTGTGCCCTGCATATTCTGATGGCCCATCATCAGGCTAGAGTGGTGGGAGGAGGTGTCACCGACACCTGAATAGGGCTTCACTGTCCTCACACAAAGCTGTCTCCACCCCCTGTAGTGTGTCTGGAGCCAGGCCAGGGAATGGCAGGGTCTTGTGCACTACCAAATACTTTCCTTCAAAGTTTGCCTACTTCAAAGGTAGAAACTAGTACAAGTACTGGAGCTGTGACACCATAACTTCAGAACACTTCTGGACTAAGAGGACATTCTGCCAAAAAGAAGAGCTGGATGCTGTACGAGGGACTGCAACTCTGCTTGTTGCTTTGTTGTGCTGGCCTGCTGCTTGCTGCTTCTGTCCTGGGAGTGAAAGGATTGGACTTTGCTTTCTACATCCTGCTTGCCAAGGTTCTTCAAGGGCTTGTGTGTGCTTGCCTTCTGTTAAGAAGTCTCAGGGCCATCAAAGACTTCACCTAAAAGTGCCTGGGCTCTTCTGATGAGAGCCCTGACTTGCCCAAGAGGTGCCAAATCCAGTTCTTGGGCCCTTGGATGTAAAATCTGGTAAATCTGAGAAGAACATCCATGCATCAACTCTCAGCGACTCTTTTTCCGATGCAAAACCACTGTGCAGTTGAGAAACAGATGCATCTCCGTTGTGCGGCCGAAGAATTGACGCAGCGCCTGCCGTGCGGCAGAAAAATCAACGCAACCAGAGTCATGAGCAGTGTGTCAACGATATCCGTGGAGCACGCTCCGGCGAGGCCCTGCTGTGCGGCTGAAGAAATTGATGCATCACCTGCTTCGTGGCTGTGAAATCAATGCAGCACCTGCTCTGCTGCCGCATTGACACAGCACGTCTGGATTTTTGATGCATCGTCCCCGGGCGCCAAGCTCTTCATCGACGTTGCCCAGCAGTAAGGAACTGAGGCCGCATGTCCGAAGATCGGCGCATCACCTTCCTTCACAATAACGAACCAACGCATCACCTCCCCTGACAGTAAGGAATCGATGCATCACCTCTCCTGCAGTAAGGAACCGATGCATCACCTCCCCTAGGAGTAAAGAACTGACGCATCACTTTGTTTTCCGGCACCTCACCTCCCCTGCCCAGTTTTTGGCTTTGATTTTGATGCATCTCAGGTACTTTGTGCTAAAAATAACGCATCCATAGTTTCCTATGGAATTAACTATTTGAACCTTTTAATTAGTGATATCTTGACTTGTGCATGTTGATTTTTGTTGTTTTGGTCTTGTTTTATGCAGGTAAATATTGGTTAGTTTTCTAAACTGGTGTAGCGTCCTTTTTTGTGTGTTTTCACTGTGTTACTGTAGCTTTATACATTGCCTCAGAGATAAGGCTGACAGCTCGTGCCAAGCTACCAATGTGGTAAGCAGGGTTTATTTATCTGTGTGACTTCATTACCCTGACTAGAGTGAGGGTCCTTACTTGGACAGGGTGCAAACCACTGCCAAGTAGAGACGCCATTTCTAATACACACTAAAGCCTTAGTGCCAACCCGGAGATTGGAGAACACGTACCAGCCCTCTTCATCCAACCAAGTCTAGAGGACTGCACAGGGGGAGGGATTTATGGATAAGGATTGCCACTTCGCATTTCTTGGAGATGTCTGTGGCATCACTGGTCCTGCAGTGATATGGCCAGCCGAGGTCCGGCAGCTATAGATGACTCTCCCGACCCAGTCTCTCTTGAGTTTTTCCAACTCCTTTACTGAGAGGCGCGTCTCCTGAACGAGGGCTATTTCAGCATGCTTAGAGGCTAGGAATGATAGGCTATTTTTTACATTTGACATACAAGGTCAGCCCATTAACATTAAGTGTGACAAGAGTGAGGGGTCGGAAGGCCTTAGCAACGGATGTTGGAGAACTGCGCCGGCAAAGTGTGTGATAGTAAGAGAAAAGAAAGATGTGAGGGGAAGGCTAAGAGCCATCCAGGTAGGGTGGATTCTAAGGTAGGGGGTGGTGTGCAAAGCACAAGTTACTAACTTGTGTAACGATATATCTGTAAGAGACAGTAGTTAGTGACAGATTCCTTACCTTAAGAATATCCCCAGGCGTCAGGCTGGATCCGGAAAGTTTTTGCGTGGCAGTACCCTTGCGCGTCGGTAGGCGGCGTCGTGCGGCTCCGCGTCCGTCGTCGGCGTCGTGATCGCCGGGATGACGTCGCGGGCAGTACTTAGGCGCCGCCCTGCGCGCTGACGTCAGTTCTGTACCACGACTTTCCGCGCCAGGAACGCAGAGCCATGCAAGAAGCTGACATAGGTGTCTGAAAAATACTAGGGCCCTGAAAGGGATGTCCTTAACCCTAGAAATCAGTTCGCAGAACGGGGAGGATGGGTGGGGCGGTAGGAATCTGTCACTAACTACTGTCTCTTACAGATATGTCGTTACACAAGTTAGTAACTTGTGCATCTGAAAGAGACACGTTAGTGACAGATTCCTACACTTAGAATAGATACCCCAGCAATACCAACCCCGGTGGTGGGTCTGCGAACAAAGATCAGACAAGGAAGTCCCGGAGGACAGAACGGCCAAAGAAGCCGTCCCTCCGGACCTGACTGTCAAGGCAGTAATGCTTGGTAAACGTGTGCAGCGAGGCCCACGTAGCTGCCTGACAGATATCCTGCAGCGGAACACCGCGGCCTAAGGCCGTGGTAGCAGCCGTTGCCCTGGTGGAATGGGCACACAGCCCAACAGGAGGCTCCTTCTTAGCCAAAGAATAGCAGGCTTTGATACACAAGGTTACCCAGCGGGAGATGGTTCTCTTGTGCACCGCCCGACCTTTTTTGGCGCCCACATAGCCAACAAAGAGCTGGTCATCCACCCGGAAGTGTTGTGTGAGGTTGATGTAAAAAGAAAGCGCACGTTTTGGGTCCAGACAGTGGAGCCTCTCTTCCTCTCTGGAAGGATGCGAAGGCGGAAAGAAGGTGGGCAAAGTGATGGTCTGCCCAATGTGGAAGGCAGTAACCACCTTTGGCAAGAAGGACGGACGCGTCCTAAGAACAACCTTGTCTGGATGGACAGACAGAAAAGGAGGTTTGCATGAAAGAGCCTGGAGCTCACTCACCCGCCGAGCGGAGGTGATGGCCACCAGAAAGGCTGTCTTCAGAGTCAGAAGACGAAGAGGACAGTTATGTAGAGGCTCAAAGGGAGCGCACATAAGAAAGGTAAGAACCAAGTTCAAGTCCCACTGAGGCATCACAAATGGAACAGGAGGGAAGAGGTGTGTAATGCCTTTTAGAAACCTGTTAACAACAGGGGACTTGAAAAGGAGGGCTGATCAGGAAGCCGGAGGAAGGCCGAGATGGCACAAAGATAGCCCTTGATGGTACCCAGGGCAGAACCCTGTTGGGCCAGGGAAAGAAGGAACAGAAGAACCTCAGAAAGAGGGGCAGAAAGGGGATTCACAGCCTTTGCTGTGCACCATGCCACAAACTTGTTCCACCTGCAGGCGTATACCACCTTAGTGGAGGGACGCCTGGCTGCCAGAATTACATCACAAACTTCGGGAGGCAAGTCGAAAGGAATCAACTGCCGCCGCTCAATCTCCACGCAGGCAGGTGGAGGCTGGACAGGTTCGGGTGGAGGACCGTCCCCTGCTGCTGCGACAGAAGATCCTCCCGAAGAGGCAGACGGATCGGGGGATCTACGCTCATACTGAGTAGCTCGGGATACCAAACACTTCGAGCCCAGTCCGGAGCCACAAGAATGACTTGGGCCCGGTCGTGCCGAATCTTCTTCAACACTCTGGGTAGAAGTGGCATAGGTGGAAAGGCGTACAACAGACCCCAACTCCACTCGCGACGAAAAGCGTCGCCGAGCGAGTGCCGCCTTGGAAATTCCAACGCGCAGAACTGATGACATTGCGCGTTCTCTTCGGTGGCGAATAGATCTAACCAAGGCTCTCCCCACTGTAGAAAGAGTCCTTGCGCCACTTCCGAGTGAAGACGCCATTCGTGATCCATCATGCACCTGCGGCTGAGGTTCGTCCGCCCTGGCGTTCAGGGAACCTGCCAGGTGTTGAACCATCAGGAACATGCCCTGATGTTCCAGCCATGTCCAGAGGCGCAGAGCCTCCTGACAAAGGGTCCACGACCCCACCCCGCCTTGTTTGTTGCAGTACCACATGGCGGTGGTGTTGTCTGTGAACACCTGCACTACCTTCCCTTTGACAGAGGGAAGGAATGCCTTGAGTGCAAGTCGGATCGCCCGGAGCTCCAGAAGGTTGATATGGAGCCGGGACTCCGCCGGAGACCAGAGGCCTCTGATCTCCGCCTCTCCCATGTGACCGCCCCATCCCAGAAGGGACGCGTCCGTCACAACTGTGTGCTCTGGCTGGGGAAGGGAGAGGGATCCGCCCATGACCCATTGCCGGTTCGAGAGCCACCACTGCAACTGCTTTGCAGTCCCCTCCGAGATCTGGACGTGATCGGACAGGTTGCCCTGGTGCTGCGCCCACTGGAACTTCAGGTCCCACTGCAGAGCCCGCATATGCCATCTGGCATGAGTGACCTGCAGGATGCAGGAGGCCATGAGGCCCAGCAGCCTCAGGGTCATCCGTACTGAAACCCAGGATAAAGGCTGAAAGATCGGAATCATAGCCTGAATATCCCGGACTCGCCGTTCGGGAGGATAGGCCCGAAACTGCGTCGTGTCCAGAACTGCTCCGATGAAAAGGAGCTGTGGAGAAGGAATCAGATGCGACTTCGGCACATTGATGGAGAACCCCAGCGAGTGCAGGAGTTCGGCCGTAGTCTGGAGGTGGGAGACGACTGCCTGGGACGAGCCCGCCTTCAGCAGCCAGTCGTCGAGGTAGGGGAAGACTGGAACCCCTGCCCGGCGCAGATGAGCTGCGACCACCGCCATCACTTTGGTGAACACCCGAGGGGCACTTGTAAGGCCAAAGGGAGCACGGTGAACTGAAAATGCTCGAGGCCTACCGTGAACCGCAGGGTAACGCCGGTGGGCCGGCAGGACGGGGATGTGAAAATAAGCGTCCTGCAAGTCCAACGCTACCAACCAGTCTCCAGGTTCGAGGGCAGTCAAGACCTGAGCTAGGGTGAACATCTTGAACTTCTCCTTCCGGAGGAAGCCGATTGACGTTCCGGAGGTCCAAGATAGGACGCATGTCCTCCTTGTCCTTTTGGGCACCAGGAAGTAGTGGGAGTAGCAACCACGTCCTACTTCTGGGGTCGGAACATGCTCGATGGCCCTCTTGGCCAAGAGGGCGTGACTTCCTTCTGCAGAAGCACCAAGTGATCCCCTGACATGCGGTGGAATTGAGGTGGCATGGCTAGGGGGTGGTCTCGAAGGGAGGGAGTAGCCCCTTCGGACAATGTCCAAGACCCACCTGTCCGAGGTGATGGGACGCCAGTGGTGAAGGTGATGGCGGACCCTGCCCCCTACTGGCGTGCTGTGCACCGGAAAGGAGGGACTAGGAGGGCTTGGAGGCCGCAGACGGGTTGGAGGTGGTGGCCTGACCCGCACGCTGGTTGCCCGAACCGCCACGGCGGTATCCACGTCCTCGGCCACGCGAAGACGCTTGCTGCGCGGGCCGGTGGCTGGGCAGCTGACGTGACTGGGCGCCCCTTCCGTGGCCACGAAAGGGGCGAAAAGCAGAGGTGAGCGGAGGGCGTACAACAGAAAGGCCCAGGGACTTGGCAGTAGCCCGTGAGTCCTTAAACCGCTCCAGCGCATGGTCTGCCTTTGAACCAAAAAGACCGACTCCATCAAAGGTATGTCCATGAGTGTATTCTGGACATCACCCGAGAAACCAGTTGTTCTCAGCCAGGCGTGGCGGCGTAGCGGCACCGTCGTCGCAAGCGATCTGCCCAGCGAGTCGGCGGTATCAAGGCCACAACGTATGGTGTATTTAGCCGCATCTCGCCCTTCCGCAATGGTGCGGGTAAGCAGCGTCTGGACCTCCTCAGAACACTGCGGCAAAACAGCCGCCAACGAATCCCACAGGGAGTGGGTATATCGGCCCAAAAGGCAAGCGGTGTTGACGGACCGCAAGCCAGCACTGAAGGAAGAAAAAGCCTTCTTCCCAAATTGGTCCAGGCGTTTGGATTCCCTATCCGGAGGGGCGGTAGGGAAGGCGGTTTTGGGAGGCAGAGGCTTGGACAACCAAGCTCTCGGGGGTGGGATGTTGGGAGAGAAACAAGGGGTCACCCGGAGCAGGGCGATGGCGTCGGGCCACGTTCCTATCCACAGGAGCCCCTGTGGTGGCTTTGGACCAGGCACCCAAAAGAACGTCAGTGAGTGCATCATTAAACGGCAGCACAGTCTCCGAGGAGGAAGCCGCCGGCTGAAGCACTTCTGTCAGGAGGTTAGTCCTGACGTGCCACAGTAAGCAGTTGGAGATGTAAGGCTCCAGCTGCTCTACGCAACACTGTTGCAAAATTAGCTCCCTCCTCCGTAGCCACGGAGGAGACAGCATGCCAGTGTCAGGGAGGTGTCTAGACCACTGGCATCCCCAAGTTCCTTCAGCCCAGTCCGGATCATCTCACACTGTTGTGTGAGAGGGTCCTCAGACCCCTCCCAGCTCCTCTTGGTCCTCCTCAGGTTCAAAATATGGAGGAGGAGGGACATTTGGGATCCAAGGCCTCATCAACGCCGGAGCCGGCGTCGAGCGACGTCGGTCCGGCTCCATGTCCGGAGCCGGAGAGAGCCGAGGACCGACGCCGTCCGGAGCCCCGGACGGCGTCAGGAACGGCACCGGGGACGTCGGCGGAGGCGTGGTTAGGTCAACCGGCGTCGATGGGGGTTGCGGCACCACCGGAGTCGACGGCAGCGCCGGGGCAACCCCATCAGGGCCCGCGGGGCCCGAAGGCGCACTGGAGGGACCTGAAGGCCCGAAAAGGCGGGCCATGGCCGACAGGAATTCCTGTATTTCGGCCGGAGTCGCCCCCGAACCCGGAAAGGACGGGTAATGCAGGGGAGCTCTACAGGCATGTCCAGGGCCGCGGGGGCGGGGACGGTGCCGACTGGGGCCTCAGCCGAGTCGCGAGACCGGCGAGGCGAAGTCTTAGAGCGATGATGCTTCTTAGACTTTTTGTGCTTCGACTTACCCGAGGAGCGCGAAGACTTGGACTCCGACGACCGGCGGGGACTCCGCGACCAGCCCCTCAACCTCTCCCGGGACCGGGGCTTGGTGCGGCGCGGAGCCGACTGCCGGACCTCGAGTAGCTTTCGAGACCGCTCTCGCAAAGCCTTCGGGTGAAGTTTCCGGCAGTCAGGGTACGACTTCGTGTCGTGGTCTCGGCCGAGACGGAAGAGACACTCGAGATGCGGGTCCGTGATCCACATCATGCGACCACAGGCTCCGCATGGCTTGAAGCCGGGCATCCCTACGACACCTAGGAGTCGTGAAGACTCAATGAAGAAACAGTGAAAAAATTCACACAAAAAAGTTAGTCAAAAATTGACTAGGGCACTGCTCTTCCCAGATCTGCGCTTACTGGCGCGGAAAAAGAAGAACTGACGTCAGCGCGCAGGGGCGGCGTCTAAGTACTGCCCGCGACGTCATCCCGGCGATCACGACGCCGACGATGGACGCGGAGCCGCACGACGCCGCCTACCGACGCGCAAGGGTACTGCTACGCAAAAACTTTCCGGATCCAGCCTGACGCCTGGGGATATTCTAAGGTAAGGAATCTGTCACTAACGTGTCTCTTTCAGATATTGAGGACAAGAGGGGGGTGGGTGGGTGAGGGTTATACGGTGTGAAGCTTACAGGGAAGGGGAGCTGGCAAAAGGAGGCCAGTGTGCTAACAGTGTCCTGGAAACAGGTACAGTGGTGGGCAGGGGAGATACTGCAAGATGTGTTGAAGGTTGTGGCAGGTATGAGGGATAGCTGTGAAAGCAGGCCGAGTTATGGAGGCTGTCACTGGCAGGTTGACACCCCTTGGAGAGACAGAGGGTGCCCTAGGGTACTCCTACAGTGGTCTCAAGCAGAAAGAGTGGATTCAGCCATCATCAAGCTGTGGGTAGGGGGGATGGAGAGGTCCCGGAGGGGGGCCTGGGCTCAGAGAGGTAAAGTTCTGTAACCCGAGTAGGCTATTACTGCATTAATGGGTGTGGGAGAGGTTTAGAGGATGGGTGAGCAGAGTCCCCCCCGAGAGCGTGTTCAAACCAGAGGACCCAGGCGGGAGGAAATGGAAGGTCCGTACACATGAGGGAAATAAGGACATTTGGGGGGTCACACCTGCATGAGGCATGGGAGGAGTACCCTCATAAGGATACATGGACATGTGCATTTACATAAACAAACATTGCGGGAGTAGCAGGGCTTAATAACGAATACAGTAATGGGGGAGAACAACTGCTACGGGCAGGGGTGATTCAAGCAGAGGCTGCACCTTCAGAAGAGACATGCTATGTTAAGGGGTCAGCTTGAGGTGATAACAGTGCTAAGGAGAGAACATCCCCATGAATTTTAATACTCATCCCTCCAGGTAGTCCAAAAAGCACTGGCCGCTCTCAGGTTGTCGCAGTCAAGTGGACGGACAAGGAAGCAAGAGGATGTAGGCTTTAGGGATGACCACAACTTGTTCCTCAAGCCAGCCCGAGTGAGGCCAACAGAGCGAATCCCCCTGACCCGCAATGATTGATTCCGCTGTGATCTGTCAAAAACGGCCCAGTCGGGGCTGCACCTCCCCTCCAGATGCAACCCTGATGTCCTACTGAGATAAGGGGATGCTCTACCCATGGACGAGGTGTCCAATGAATACAGGATACGAATACGGTCTGAGGAGTCAAGGAAGTCTCTGGATCAGCTATCCACCATGATCCACATGGGGGCCGGCTCAAGAAGCCCATATTTAATGTCCCATTTTTTTCAGCTGCGTATGTAGAGCCAAAAACGCCTTCCTCCTGGTGTTGGTCTCAGAATAAAAGTTGTCATGATGTGCATCCTGCATCCAACGACATCCTTAGGACCATGTTTGCGTGCCTCAGTTAGGGTTAGACAAGTGTGTGCATGGCATAAGAAGCAGGCAATTAAGGGACGAGATCTGTTGGTGTCTGCAGAGGAAATGCTAGGGGGGCAAGTCCGTATTCTATGGGCCCTCTGAATTTCCAGCGGAAGAGTGAAAGACAGGCCAGTGATAAGGAGATAAGCTCCAGGAAGAACAACTTGACATCATTGCTTTCCAGGTTCTACGGTTTTCATCGCTTGACCGGTGTTCCAGGTCCACCAGCTTTCGTTTGAGGGATTAAATGTCTGGGGCCTACGCCTCCAAGTGCCCCACCTGATCCTCTACAGTAGTCAGGCGCTAGTCCACAGCATCCACTCAAGCCTGAAAGGAGCTTATGTTGGCCTTGATGGTTTTGACATCCTGCATAAGGTCTGTGATTTTTTAGTCCACTGTGGAGGGGCGTACTCATAAAGAAGTTCCATACGGATGGTGTCTCAATGAGGCTGGCTCAGGTGGGGAGGAGCTAAAGAAGGCTCAGCCGTCTCAGTATGGAGCTCCGGCTGGAGTGTTCGAGGGAGCCAGAGGAGCATCTCATAATATGACCGGACGGTCACGAAGCTGGACCCTTTTTAGCAGGGATGGCAAAATGAGAGAAAAAGGACCATGCTTCCCCCCCAGTCGGGAGGATCAAGGAGCTGTCAGCCATCTTAGTCTGTGGTGCAACTCCACCATAGACAATTAATGACTATGCAATCTCATTATATCGATAAGTAAGTTGTGCCATTAGTAAATGGCCCTCAGATAAAATCAGTTATGTTAGAAAAGTGTGACAAGGCCGAGTTCCTGCCCCCACACCTCTTTAATTTTCCCTTTGACGACTTGCAGTAGAAATTTAATAAAACTCAACTTTTATGGCCCAGAATTAATTAGCATTAAGACATTCTCCCCTTTTATTATGCAGATGGTACATAAGGTTACTTACTCCCTTAGGATTGCAACATGCATTGAATGTGTTGGCTTCCTTACCATGTACCAATGATTGGGTGATTAACGTCACCAAGATACAAACCCTGGTGTTCCAAAGAGTACGATATGTAACTTGTAACCAACTATGCCTCAGTAAAATGTATTGGTACCCGGGAATTGCGTTCAGAAAACTGTTATGTAGAAGATAAGAGGCTCCAAAAGAAAAAGCTGACACATTACTTGGAAACCCCATGATTAGATTTTGTTAATTTTTTTTAACTTACTGATGCAAGTGGTGACCACCATCATGGATGGTTAAAGAAAAAAAGGAAAATGGCGCCCACGTCATTCTGTAGGCACACAAAAGCTGGTGACGCCTGCGCATACCTGCAGAATGCTGCAATCGTCAACAGTGGCCACGTCACTGCATCTGGTTTTTCTTTTGGCAATGCCATGTGGCATCCGATGCTGCACAGCATCAGCAAATCCTAAAGGTTTAAAAGGTGCGACCTATTGGCTTTGCCAATGCTTGTTTTAGATATGGAACTCCACCACAAGTAAGACAAATATCAGTCACACAAACTAAAGAATTACAAGTATAAGGATGGTGTCCATTTACAATATTTTATTGCATGACAAAAATTCCCTAGTTAAAAAATTTGACATTCAAAATGTTACTCTTTTAAGCATGATAATGTACATAATTACACATACAGCACAGACATTCATCTGTAGACAACCTAAAGGGTAAATGTGCTCTTTGTATTGTACAAGATCCCTTCTTCTTTAATGCGTTCAAGTATCGGTCCATAGATATTTGGTGTCAAGGGTATAACCATGCCTTTGGCATCAATCTCACCTAGAGAGAAAATAGTGGATAGAAAATGAACGATCTTTATAGATATTTTCATTCACATTTCTCATTCTTTAATTAAAAACATAGTACTACTAGGCCCTTTCAAATATATATTTATTTGTCCTTTTTTCTTTTGCATTTTACACAAGAAGGGTACCTATTAGATCCATAACAATGTCAACAATTAAACTTAAAGTGATTTTTTCTTTTTGGAGAACGTTTCCTTAATATGCCTTAGAAGAAATTTAGTGTGCATTTTATGTAGTCATTATTTTATGTGGTAGCTGTTTAATGCAGATAATAAATAAAGCTAAGTGGCAATCCCTTAAACAATATCTCTTCTATTCATATTTGGTGTCTTACATTATCTTCTGGGCTCCCACTGGATGTCTGCTGTGCAGACAAAGGAGGGTAAAATTAACAATTTTCTTTCAAACCTTCAAATGATGGTAGGGTAACCATGGTCAAGGCACTGCAAGCAATAGCACAAAACATAAAAATAGTGGAAATTCTCTATAAGGGCTCACACCAATTTTTTATATCCAACTTCAATTTAAACATCTCAAAAAGACTACAGCCTACCTCAGCTTTTTGTCCTGGGGTCCGTCCGTAGGACTAGAATGGACTTCAGATTCTGCTCTGACCTCTCCACATCCCAGAGTAGACATTCCCTGTATTCGACACAAATCTCAGCTGTCCCTTGTCTAGCCTGGCCCCCTTGGTAAAGACTCATTTATGGATATCATTTAGATATGTTGTCTTCACCTCACTGTTTCATGAGCTTGTTTGGAAAGCAGATGTACCTTCCTCCCCTCAAATTAAGAAAAATGACCTTCATGGTCATTTTACTACCCTTGGTGCTGGCTGCCCCGCCTTGCCATAGACTTGGAAATATTTGAACCATTTGCATGAATGGAAAAGGCTTAAAAAAACAAAGCAGCTACTTTCCTTTTATTCCAGCGAACCCAGTCCTAATCTTCTTGAATAATAGCCCGCCCACTACCTGTGCATCACTGAATTTTCCAGCCCAGTTGTTTTGTGTTTTGCCACATATTGGCTGAATGCAAAGAAACTCCTCTCTTCACGTCTCAATATTATGACAAGATTGTATCACAGCTGCACTTCATGCGGGATTGACTGTATGCGTTCTATGGAGAGGAAGAGCATAGAATTAATGAAGATGAAAAAATAAGGCCATTTTCTTTAGTTTGTACTTTTGTCTCTCTCCATCCTTCCCAGTGAGCTGGGAGCCTAATTTCACAGTCCCAAGAATGGTGGGAGCATAAAATAAACCAGGATTCAAGCAAACAAGCTACCCGAATCTCACCATCAAAATCTTTATTTTTGCAACATAATCCATCGAGCGCTTAGGGCTTACAAATGACATGTGGGACAGCATGTGTATTATTACAACATGATGTAAGCCCTTACTGAAAAGTCCCCCCTCAATACACATGCAGTACTTCCCGTAAATGGGACCACTGCTTGATCTGCCGTCCCCAATATGTGAGGAAAGCCTTGAGGTGACGGAGATAGTGGCTGCGAAATCCATTTATTTTGTCCTGCTCAACACATCCCCTCTAAGGTCAAATGTATTATATTGTAGATATGGGGAGAGGATGTAGCCTTGCGGCTAGAGCGGTGGACCTCGGACCTGGGGAAACCGGTTCGAGTCTCGGCAACGACGCTCAACATCCTGTGATTCTGGGCAAATCACTTGCCTAACAAAAATGAATGTGTACATCTGTAACGAAACTGGTGCTCATGTAAAGCGCTCTTATACCTGATGTCTCGGGTCTAGTTCGCGCTATATAAAACTCTAAAATAAATTAAAAAAATTAATCCGTATAGGAAATGTGAATCTGTTTAAATACAATTAAGCTGACTGCTATGGACTATTCTTTTTGTTCAAATCCTGTCCACTATTTAACCTAAAAATGTGAGATTTTTTAAAGTTTGTATCCAGTAAATTGATCGACTGAACTTCTTTGTTCTAAAATGCTCTAGTTCGTCAGTGAATTTTGTAGTCACTTAGGTTTGCTACTGCTCAAAGGATTGAAAGTAAGGAAGGGCATTCGATTCCTCTCCCCACCCTCCCAAAAAATAAAAGTCAAACTTTATTCAGGCTCTGAAATCTTACTGCCTAAGCAAAGATCACAGAAATTCTTTCATGTTGAGACTTTACCATTTGGATCGGAAAGCAAGATGGCGATTCCGTAGTTCGCCGTAGCGGAGCCCTCACCTCACCCCCTGAAGCACCACGTGAAGCACCACGTAAAGCACCCCGCTGCTGCTTGGCTTACCTGCGGGAAGTGGAGGAGGGACTCGGACACGGATGCAGCCGTCCGTTCAGTGGGCATCGAAGGTTTGCGTGTATTCCAGTCGGCGATTGATAGCCGTCAGCAGTCCTGGCGAGTCTTCGCTGGAGTCCTCGGGGGGCGCGCTTTGTGATTATTGCGGCGGAGCGGAGGTGGAGCAGCCTCGGAGCAAGTCCCGGTGTGATCAGCGGCAGTGAGACTCGCCCGATCTCTGCACAACACCTTGAGGTCGTGGGCGGGTCTCGCTGCCTCTGTCAGTTTCGCATTTGCCCGGAGGACACGGGCTGCTGTAATTGACATTAGTTTGACATCAGAGGCTTAAGGAATGCCTCCAAAAGCATTGAGGCAAGTAAAAGAGACCCTGGGGCGGAATCTAGCCCAGCTACAAGGATCAAGACAGGAGTCCCCACCGGCAAATGCAGAGGTTAATGCAGGTAAGCCCAGCGAGACCCATATTCCTAAAAAACTGCAGGATAATATGGGGGCTGGGAAGCGGAAGAACATAAAGGAACGGGGGCAAACCGGGGGGAAGAAAACCACCGCACCCAAAACTGCAGAGGATTTAGGGGCAATATCGGATGGGGATAATGCAGCCATCACCCCTGTCCCACCCCAACCAGCCATTACAGACTTCTTTTAGATTAAGGAGGGACCAGGGGGCCAGATTCCTAACGAATCCTCACATAAAATTGGCTCTGAGACACCAGAGTCCAACTCTAGAGAAAACGCGAGCAACACTACTGGGGCACACAGGAAGGATTATGAAGGAAATGAAATACCATATAATGGGGCAGATAATGAAATATCACTGAATAATACTTCAAGTCTGCCCCCACCAACTGGGCTGAGGGATCAGGGAGCAGCAGCCAACATAGAAGGTACTCCGAGAGTGGTGCCCCAGGGTGGCACCGGGGATGAACTTCGTATAATGGCTGACCCTCAACCCGATGTGCAGCCCCTTCAGCCTGAAGGTCCTCACAACACAGGCCCTGACGGTTTATTAGTAGCCGATATCATATCCGATGGGACAGATACATTATTTTCTCTTACGGAGGACTCGCATTCAGGAGCTTCCGAGTCCGGACGTAGTGATACAGAGGACAGCGCATCAACCTCTGGCTCGAGCACGCTTGAGGCACCCGAGACTGCCCTTAAACACCAGAAATTTCGAAGGAGCACTAAAGGATCTAAGGGCCATGCTGAGACACGAAAAAATAAGGGAAGGCACATCTCCGGCGCAGGGCTGAAATGGGACTACTCTCATACAAGGATCATGGGCCCTTCGGAATAAGCTTCTATACAGGCAGGAAGCTCCTTAGCTGAACAACAGGGCGAGGCGGCTACTAATATAAACCCGGCTCTGAGTTTGATTTTGGAGTCAATTAGAGAACATCGGGCGGAGACAAGAGCAGATGGAAAGAAAGCAAGACAGGCCACAAAGAAATTGGAAGGCGCAGTACGAAAAGTGGGGAGAACCTGTGTGGAGATTGGAGAATGGAGAACGGCTGGACGCTATGGAGGAAAAAACATCTGTAGAAGAAAAGGATTTGGCCGTTGTAAGAGAGCAGACGAAGACTCATGAAGCTCAACTTACAGATGTCATGTGGAAACTAGAGGACTTGGAAAACCGTCAGAGAAGAAATAATCTGCATTTTCTGGGGATTAAGGAGGGACTGGAAGGGGATGACATCTGTTCTTTCATTTTGGACCTCCTTAAAGATTCCTTTCCCGAACTCACAGGGTGGGATAGGGAACGGGAAATACAGAGGGTTCACAGGTTTCCATTTGCTCGCAATAAAACCCATAGCCGAGAATCAAATCAGCCGAGGGCCATTTTGGTTTTTTTCGGTAACTTCTCGCTGAGGCAGGAAATATTCGAGAAAGCCCGTCCAGAGGCTAGAAGGCAGTAAAAGGGGTCTTCTTTCTTTGTCCGCCCGGACTTCTGCCACATAACTGTTGATCGCAGATGGCGTCTACGACAGTTTATTAAACGTTATCAACACGCTGGTTTTCAGGCATTTTTGTTGGCCCCGGCCAGGTTGAAAACTATTGTGAGAGGGTCGGTAAAGCTTTTTACTTCTGAGATACAGGCCAGAGAGCATCTGGATCAGGCTCAGGGAGAGAAAAGAAATGTATAAACAGTGTGTTAAAAGGGTCTGGGTCAAATCTCACAAGATAGGGGTGTTTAATTAGTCAGTCGGTATACGGCAAAGTTGTCTCTTCCCTATCTCTCTCTTTTCTTTTTCTGGTCTTATCTCTCTTCTTTCTTGGCAGCTCAATCTTTCTGCACTAAGGGAGAAAAACTGCTCCTCGGGGGCTGTTTTTACATTATCAATGGATAACTTGGGTTGTAATTATGGTTCGGTGCACAGGGGGGTCAGGGGGTGAGGGGGCTACAGTGTTTCTCGCTGCGAGGGGGGTTTTGGGCTGGGGGTTACTTGGTAAAAAGCTAGTATGCTATTTGCATCTAAAGAATGTATTTTTTTATTAGAATTTTGGGAAGCATTAAAAGTTGATGAACAATGTGTATGTAAGAGTCAATCAGAGAGTTTGTTTTACAGACAGATTGATGTTGATAACAGGGGGAAGGGTAGTTGTTCGGGCAAGATGATGTATTGGTGCTATGGTTAAGGTACGCATAGCCACCATAAATATCTGTGGCCTAAATGATGGGGCTAAAAGTAGGAGGATCCAAGAAGATCCTAAAGTTCTACAAACAGACTTGCTCTGCCTCCAGGAGACCCACATAGCCTGTAATGACAGTAATGTGCTTAATTCTTTAGGGCTGAGATCGAAGGACAGGCTAGGGGTCCAGGATTCCCGCTTCTTGGAATCATTGGAGAGGGGCAACACCATACTATGTTCTGCAAACTTGCGGGCACAACATTTTAAAACCCTCTTCGACCTGTACATCACGCCCGCAAAAATAGCGAAGTGGGGAGGAGTGGAAGGGGCTCAGTGCTTCAGGTGCAAGACACACGGTGCGGATCTGGTTAATATTTTCTCTACATGCCCCAATATTGAGCCTATTGGTCGAGAAATATCTGGCTTTTTGGGGCATGTATTGAAAGAAGATGTCCCGCTGTCACCGCAGTTAATGCTATTAGGTGTTACTGAACAAGATGGGAAAATTGGAGATGAGCTTACATTTATAGCAATGTCAGTGTTTAGACTCTGTGTCGCTTCAGCCTGACTCGACCCTTCTCCCCCGACCTTTCAGCAGTGGAAAGGTCGTTTTCTGCACATATTCAATTTGGAAAAAGCACTTTATGATCGGAGAGGTAGAAAGGGCAGGATCAAAGGGAAGAGGATCTGGGGGCCATTAATCGCCTGGACGGCTCAACTTGCCCAGAAAGAATGAACACTGAGGCAATGCCTAATTATGTTTTTTGTTTATATAATGAAATCCTGTGATGAATTTTATGATACAGGAGTTTGTATTGTATCAATACCTGTGCTTGTATTATTACTCTCTATCTTAGACACTTCCTCGGCACTCTGGTATTCATGATGATCGAAAATCGAAAGAGCTTAGTTATCTGTTCTGAAATCTGCTTAATCTCTTGCCCATATAACCATGGTATGTCTAGTTTTCTTTTGTGAATGATTTACATTAGCAGCACAGTACTGATTGACGTAAAGGAAATATGGTCTTTTTGAAATGTATTTATATGTATTTTGTTCTTTCCTGCATTTGCATCTTTTCTGTTCTTTGTTTCTTGAGCTACATAAAAATAAAAATCTTTAAAAAAAGAAAAGAAATTCTTTCATGTTAAAATGACTACTTAGTTCTTCAAAAACAATTCACGCCTCAGAAGTTACTTATTTCCCATAGGCTGGTCTCATAATTCTCCCTCTGAAATCACTACAAACTCAAGCAAATCTACTTTAGCTTCAAGGCTGTTCAAGACAGTTAGGTGGTCAACTTCCCATCTCCCCCTTTCTAGTGAGCTTGTCACTGAGGAAAATTCTCACAAGTCCCTCTGTTTTTCTTAAGATGGAGTACAGACTTCATAAAAGTCTTCCATGAAACTCATTGGAATAAGTGGTGGAATCAAACCTAAATCAAACCTCTTTATTTGGATTTTTGGATTCCTATTCCGATTGGAGTGGAAAATTAAGGATGAAGTATGTGTTGTGCATCTTCGGGAACCAAAGATGATCAAGAAGCATGAAGACATTTTAAATGTTGGACCTCTAATGCATCCACAGCCAGGAGTATGAAATCTATAAAGAATTAAATCATGAGAATTAAAATAAACAATAAACTTACCATCCAGCACCATTTTAGCAGCAATTGCTGTAGGGAAGCCGACAGTTTTAGCCATTGCAGAGTACCCATTGACATCTCCGTACACCACCAGGCTAATGTTCTTCTCCTCTAGATGGCCTGACGGATGCCGGATACCAATGTCATTTCTCATAACAATCATGTCTCTCTCTGTAGGGCCTAAAACAAAGAAAATGTTCTACAATATCACAACCATTATTTTCACTTCTAAACAGCTGCAAACAAAACTTTATTGTACTAATGAAATAATAGTGATTGCCTCCTACAGAACTAAACAGGATGGAGGAATTTGAGGGACAATTCAGTCTTCGGTATGTCGGGAAGAAATGCAGTTTGGTGGCTAAATTGCAGAATTGGACTACAGAGTTGTCAGATTAGAGACAAAGGGAAAAGCCGAACAACATGTCTGAATGTCTCCTAAGTATTGAAGTTTGGATGAAACATATTTGACTTTAACTTAATGCATAGTAAACAGATGTTATGTGTTCTGGGACAGCAGGCTAGTGAGCCACTTAGATCTGTTCCAACTTTTTTGAGAGAAAGTGGCATTAGCTTACAAGAGCTACAATCTAGATCTGAGCTCATACTCTTAAATCCCAAATAATACATGTCTTGAAAAACATCTCTGGTTACCTCTGTTGATTCAAAAATGTGCTCAGTGTCATTCCCCAGCAATCCCTGGCATGTATTGCAAGAACAGTATTGCTCTTGAAAACCCTTGGCGGGGACAGCCTGCAGCGTCCTCTGGCATATGACCAGCAGAACACATGCAGTACTATTTTTCAGCAGTTATGTGTTCTCTTCCCTTGCAGGCTACCAGTCAGTCATAAGGTTCAGTAGCTAATAACTATCAAAAACTAAAAAGGGCTATGCATGAAAAAAATGTGGCTACTAGAAGATATGAGAACATTAAGGGCCATGAACGTTGGTTCGCAGAATTGGCTGCTTACGACCGGAAAAATGCATTTTACTATGTACGAAACCCATATTGCGATTCGGTAACCTATTAACGAATCACAAAATAGGTGAGCGGTTCAGTATCAGGAAGGGCAACCCTTCCTAATAGCGACTCGCAGTGCTATCTATGAATGTTCTGAGACTAAAATGCGGTCGCAAAACATGCACATTTTACCGCCTACTTCAAATAGGTGGTAATCCTTTCGCTAACAGGAAGGGGTCCTCAGCGGACCCTTTCCCCTATGTGAATGCATGCAAAAACTTTTTTTAAGAGCAGGCAGCGGTCCCACAGACCACTGCTTACTCTCACAAAATGAAACTGAAACGTTTCATTTTTCTTTTTGAAAACGCATCCCGTTTTCCTTTAAGAAAAATGGACTGCATTTCAATAAAAAAGGGTTGCTTTATTTAAAAGCAAACACAGACATGGTGGTCTGCTGTCCCCACCAGGCCACCATCCCTGTGCTTTTTGTGATTCCCAAAGTGTCGCAAATTGCAACCTTCTTCATGAATATTAAACAGGTAGGTCAATTGCGACTCCATTAGGAATCGCTAAATGTGTCAAGGGCACATTAGTACATTGGTGTTTGCGATTTCCTAATAGCGGATTGCAAAATTTCACCATTAGGAAATTGGAAAATGAAACCTACGTACATGTGGCCCTATGTCTCTTTTGTAGGTAGTGTTATTATTGCCAATTATAGACTACGCACTTCTTCTCCAAGGTGTTCTTTTCAGGCACTGTAACAAAGATATGGTGCATTGCTATGGAAATGGGTATAGCGGTTTCTTAGAACATTTTAAAAGGGCATGAGGTCAGTAATGTTCTGTTAGGAAGGAGGTTCCACAGTTTGATGCCAGGAAGGCATTTAAGGCAAGCTCTGTGGAAGCAGAAATCAAAGTTGACTACGGGAAAGAGTTGAGTTTTTTGCAATGGTTGCAAGCATTGGAATTTGGAAAGGTAGTAACCTGGTGAAATGCGGTCTCTTCTCTTGAAACACTGCGAGAGACGGACCACCGCATTCTTAACTCCTAAGCATCTGTGGCTGAAGACCGAATGGAAGCCGAGATTAATGATGGTGCCACAGTCAAACTGACATGAGATCAGAGCATTAGAACACAGTGTCTGTGTAGGGTCGTTAAGACTTTTTGGGAGTACAGATTCGAAAAAGCAACAACTGATTACTCTACTAATTTGATAAATCTAAGTGAGATTTTGGACTTCAGAGGGCAGTGACAGACCAAGATAAACATTTATCAGCCAGCTGGGAGATGATCATCAGCATGTTAAAAGTGGTGATAATGGCCTTAGTTTTATCTCCACTGAGCTTTAGACAATCTTTCATGAGTCCAGTTGCGGAATCTCGTCATCCACTGATACACATTTTTGGATCTGAGCATGGGTTTTTCTTCATTCTAAACTGATTCTGGGAGTAAACAGAACAGGAGTACAACTGGAAGATGAAAGAGCAAATCCTGGAAGCAAAGGTACTAAAAGTAGATGCTCAACAATGGACGAGAAGTGAGGAGCCCTGTCTGACAGTGCCGGTGACATACTAGGGTTTGGAGAGGAAGGGAGGAAGAGTAATGATTTGGCAGCTAGTTAAGAATAAAGAGGAGGACCAATTTAGATCACTGCCCTGGACACCATTTAATAGAAGACGAAACAGTGCCTACAGGTCCAGCGGAATGAGGGTGACCTTACATTTAGTGTACTTGTAATACCCTTGTGCTAATGTTGTAGAAAATTATACTGAAATACAAGTAAAATATAAAGAAAAACTCTTCCTCATTCCCATACAGCTATTTTCCTATCATTATTTGTGTGGTAAATAATGAGTTAGTTGAGAACAAACTACTGTTAACATTTTAAGCAATCACATCATCAATGTGTGTGTCATTTGAGCACATAATGAGAAAATCAGATTTGACCAGGATCTTGTATGTTATCTATTTGCCTGAAATATAAATGTAATAAAAATGACCAAAATGTTTACATTTTTTTCTGCTTATCCAATGCTGTGAAGTCCTGGAAGCTGATGGAAAAACTCCTTAATATCTCCTTCTGAAGTGATGTCTGGAGCAATTGCTGCTTGCTAGGTTACATTAGTGCTTTGAGCATATATGGACTCAAGTCCGAAAGTTTACTGGTGCTGGCCTCAGCTAATGCATCCATCTAGTAGTGGGACTCGTAGTTACTAAAGACTGGTGGGTTAACATGCAGCTGTCACTGCCGATGCATGACTGTAGCCTCTTGGGATCTCACGGCGGGCTCCTTATAGCTCCTCTTGAAGAGGTCCTACTCCATTACCACTAGGTCTTTTACTAAAGCTCGCACTAAATATGCCTCAACTGTTCTGGATGCCTTAACAGACAGTATCTCCTTCTCCACTCTAACTAAAATGTAAAGGATACTAGGAAAAAAATCACAAAAAGGCTTGAACCATACTAAATTACCCACTGACAGGATGTCTGGCACTGAAAGCTTGACTGACTAATTTCTGAAAACTTTCCATGTTCCTTTGGTGGTGGTAGCAGTGAGTTGCTGGCTTTTTTTTGTTTTTGTTTATGACCTATTTCACTTCTATCCAGTAATAAAGCCTTTTAAGCTACAGAAGTCAACATCAACACTAGGAATCTTGATCAGATCTGCAAACAAAAAACTGCAATCCACAGACGCCAAAGGCAACAAAGATGACTCTGGGAAATCATCTTCAAGGGAGATGTCAGTCCCAACTGCATTCTAGGGGTCCAAAAGAAGGGCCATATTCAAATAAGCTGGGGCCACACCTAACCTGCTTCACAAATCGACATTGTTGGAAATGGCCCTTTCTGCAGGTTTACCTCCAAACTTTTTGTCTTCCTCCTCCCCTTATTGCTGAATTAATTTTTGTTGCCTTTAGGACTCTGGGCATTTTACCATTGCTAACCAGTGCTAAGCTGCATGTGCTCTCTGCTTAAAACATAGTAACATTGGCTTATCCACAATTGGTATATTTAATTCACCTATAAGTCCCTAGTAAAGTGCAC
Organism: Calotriton arnoldi; assembly: GCA_963921515.1. Lineage (NCBI taxonomy): Eukaryota > Metazoa > Chordata > Amphibia > Caudata > Salamandridae > Calotriton > Calotriton arnoldi. Next base: position 810,870 of record CAWUFW010004145.1, read on the forward strand.
TACATGTGCCCAGGGACTGTAAATTAAATGCTACTAGTTGGTCTGCAGCATTGATTGTGTCACCCACTTTAAACATGTCTCAGGCCCGCCACTGCAGAGCCTGTGGGTGCAGTTTTAGAATGCCTTGTCGGCCTGGCAAGTTAACCCTCTTACCAGGCCCAAACCTTCCTTTTTAATACACATAAGTCACCCCCCTAGGGTAGGCCCCAAACAGCCTAAGGGTAAAGTGCAGTGTATGTAAAAAAAAAAAAAGGACATGTACTTTTAAATTCTATGTGTCCTGATAGTGAAAAAGTCTTTAAATAATTTTTCACTCCTGCAAGGCCAGTCTCTCCCAAAGGATACAACTGGAATTGCCTTATTACATTTTATAAGTGTAATTTCAGTTGGGAAGACATTGGACTCTCAAGTTTGGTGTCTCTGAAATCACAATTTAAAATCACAACATATGGTGACATCAGATTTAAAAATGAAATTCTGAAAATGCCACTTTTAAAAAGTTTCACATATTTAAAGGGATTGGGACCTTAGTATCAGCTAGAATAGGGCTCTCTAATTTATTATCCAAAAATGTTCAAGCTGTCTATTTATGCCACAGTACAATTCTGAAAATAGGACCAATAATTCAATTTACTTGACCCTTGTATTTATTTACTATGATTCTTTCATTAATTTCCATAAAATCACAGTTCATTTTTTGCCATAAAGGGGCCACTTTCATCATTTTGGATATGTACACTAACACTTTAAATACATCTAACAAAACCACGATTTGAAAACCTTATTACAAGACAGAAAAAAAAAAACAGATAAACCAAATTCGCAAATTAGAAACCATTCATGTGTCCAGTTTCGCAAGTACTTTTTTCCAGTCATATATTCCTGATTTCAAACAGTGTAGACCATAATTCCCTTAATCAAAATGGTTCTATTCTGCTGTTGGTAACTCTTGGGGACTGCTGACTCGATTTTAGTCTGTAGTATAGGGTTGGGAAATTGCCAATATAGTCCTATTCCTGCAGTTATGTTTCCCAAGAGATTGTGCCGTACCGACGAGATTTGTATCCCCTGATCATTATTGGGGTTCTCCTCAGGACAGCGGCTGGATGCGTTCTTAGTTGTGCTGGTTCTCTTATACTCGTCGCTACAATTCAAATTCAAATTTCTTTCGTGTATTTCTCGAGTAGTTAATCAGCGAACTCTTCACCTTAGAAAAGGATTGATGCCTGTGTTCAAAACGGATGCCCTTTACGTTGAATTGTAGAGCGGGAGTAAAATGAGATTTAGTATAAAATACAGTATCACTGTACTTTATACTAAATCAAATTTTTACTCCTGCTGATAAGGGGGTACGAAACACGTTGGCAGAGCACAATCTCTTGGGAAACATAACTAGAGGAATATGACTATCCAGTGGGATTAGTGACTATATTCCCTCTAGACAGCCACACACAATAGGAGCTTAGGTGTCAATTGATGGGCCTTAATGGGCCATTAACTGGCACGAGGGGGGAAGAGCTGAGCACTGTCTCACTTACACCTGAATAGGCAGTGTCTGTCCTCACACAAAGGCCAGCACACCCCCCTTTAGGGAGTCTGGGGAGCCATGGGGACAGCCCCCACAGGGGGCTGCTGGAATTCACTGATCTAAGAGGAAAGCTGGTGGATAAGGAAACTCTCTTTCCAAACGTCTGCACCCGTTTTGACTTCCTATTAGGGGAAGTAGTTGGAAATGTGTTTGAATTTGCCCTACCTCGAGACGCCTGCACCATCAAGTTTCAGGGGAGGGGGGTGCTGAGATGAAAACAGGGTCACCTGGGGCTGGGTGGTGGCATTGTGCAAGCTAGCAGTGCACTGTGGGGCAAAAGCAAGGTTTGGCCCATGCCCCCAACTAGGTATCCGGGCCGTAAGTGCCTCACTGAAAGGCCAAATGGGCTCAGTGAATGTTTGTCCCAGCTGGAGGACTTCTGTCCGGACACTGGTCTTGACTTCCAAGGCGGGGTGCTGGAGGTCAAGGACAACGCATCACCATGGTGTAACAAGTGCTCTCTTCAGTGACTGGACCAGGGGGAAGAGGAGCCCGAACTCAGGGGCAGTATCAAGGCCAAGCTTCTTGTAGGCGATCGTACTCATACCAATTCTCTTCGTGGTATGACCTAGCAATCTCATCACCCATGTCGCAATCATTTCCTGAATCCGCACCGAACAGGGAATACAGAGTATGTGTTATCCCTTGTGGTGGTAGTAGGCTGAGTAAAGGAAGTAGAGCTTGACAGCGACCGGGCGCAGCCTCAGTCGAACCGGCGCTGACCTGGAGTCAGAGTACAATGGAGTTAGCATTGAATTTCTGGGAACTGTTGTTGACCATAGCGCTGGAGGCAGAGTCAGAACTGAAACCGGAGGTGGCCTCGTGATGATCTTAGCCGGTCCAGCTGGCACCGAGGATGAACCCGCAAGTCGTATTTCAGAGGGAGAGCTTCTTGGATCCATGGGGCTGGAAGGCACATCAGAGGGAGTAGGGAAGGATCCAAAGAGTCAGAGCATAGCCTCGCGGAACTCTTCAATATGTGAGTGTGAGAGGGCCCCAGAACCTCAGGTTGTGCGAGAACAAGTTGCAGGATAGGCTCCAACATCTATCGAGTTTGTGAGCAAGATCAAGATGTATGGTACCGCCCTGTGCTTTCTCAGAAGAATGTGAGTGGCGGGAAGGGGCTTAGTCCTGCTTAGACTTCTTGCGTTTGTTCTTCGACTTGCCTGACAACTTTGATTGAGTCAAAGACCAACCCCTGGATTGGCTTCTTAGATTTCTGGATCTTGATGGGGACTGAAGTTTCAACTTGAATTGGTCTTGTCACGGAGTCTTTCAGTGCTTGGCGATGTAAAGTTTTGCCTCGTAGTCTTGTATGGACTTTGGGTTCGACGGCATGCAATCACTGCAGACCTCACAGTTGTGATTCGACCTCAGGCACCACAAGCAGATCTGATGAGGATCTGTCTCAGACATTTGTTTGCGACAGTCCTTACAGGGTTTAAAACCTGTTGTTTTGGGAGGTGACATTTCCCTTGCATTTGGGAGGAGACATTTCCCTTGCACAATGAAAATCTTACAGGAGGTAAGGATCTCAAAGAGACGAGAGGTAGTCCCGGATCTGCGCCTGGTGGTGCGGAAAGAAAGTATCTGCTGTCAGCGCACGGGAGTGGTGCCTATATAGGCTTCGCACATCATTTTTGGAGTGGAACAGCATCAATGCGGAACTGCAGGGTGCCATTTTCTGGCATAGAGGGGTACTGCTGAAAAGTTTCCAGATCCAGGCTGATGCCAGGGAATATTCAAAAGGTGAGGAATCCGCAGCTAGAAGTCTCTATCAAAAATACTGTTTCTGGAGGTAAGTAACTTTTTCTCCTGATGGGCACTTTTTCCCATACATTTCTTATCTTAAGAATGATTCCCAAAAGAATACCCTCTAAAAGGTAGGACCGAGTACTGCAGATTAACCAAGAAAGTGATGCAATACAACCCAGGCAAAATATCTGTCATTACGTGCTTCAGCTGTGCAGCGAGAATATTTAGCAAAAGTATGTAACAATGATCATGAAGCAGCTCAGCAGATGTCAAACCACCAGCACTCTGGTGAGAGCAGTGGAAGCAGTTATGGCCCTGGCGAAGCCGGCATAAATGCCAGATGGAGGGTCTTTCTAGTCCATGCCATAGCAGCTTTTAATACACAGGATAATATAATGTGAAATGGTACACGTGTTCGCAAAAAATCTGATAATCCAATCTGTCTTGTCATGTATGGTCGAAGTTGTAAGACACTGCATATCCAGGGTCCAGTCTATGAAGTAACTCCTTTATGCAGAAGGAGCAGGAAGAAAGAAAGATGGAAGAGTGATGGATTAACCCATGTAAAAGGTAGATACCACTTTTGGTAAGAAAGAGGTCTAGAGTGAAGACAGCTTATCCAGAAAGAAAACTGTGAATGATGTTCAGAATGAGAGGACCAGGAGTTGACCCACCCTGCAGGCTGAATTCAATGCCACTAAAAAGAAAGCTTTCGGAGTTGGGAGTTGAATAAGACAACTGTACACAGCATGAAATGGGATGCCATAAGGAATGTTTACACAAGGCTGAAATAATACTTAAGAACAGTAAACAGAAGAAGGGAAAACAAGTTGAGTAAAACTTTCACAAAAAGCACCAATAGTGGCAACTTAAATAAAGAAGGCTGATCAGGAATACTGGTGAAGGAGGCTGGGGCAGCCAATTAACCTTTTTCAGTAGCCACTATAATGCCCTGCTGGGCAAAAGGCAGTGCACATCTTAGAAAACTGCAAAGGCATTAGAGAAATGAGTTCAGAACTTCCTACTCGCATCAACGAACAAACTTGTTCCAGTTACCTGCATAAACTGATTTTGTGCTAGGGTTCCTTGCAGCCCCGCTGACTACTGTAACCTTAGGTGGAAAGCCAAAGGACTCTATTTGACATCACTCAATCTCCATGCATGCATGTGAAACATATGGAGATGGGGATGAAGGACCTGGTTTCCCCAACGTAAGAGCACATCCACCTTGTGTGGGAGAGTGCTAAGTCTCAACAGATCGGTGTACCAAAGCCTCCTCACCCAGTCCTGGGCAATCAATATCACCTGTGCTTGATCTTCCCACACCTTAAGCAGGCCTCTCGAACCAAGTGGGATTGGGCAGGGATGGGATGTCATAGCTGCCAAGGTTTCAGATTGCTTATGTGTGACATTTTCGTAATTTTAGTTTAATTATGAGCGACATTCAATCAAGAAGATGAGGGAAACACATATATATATATATATATATATATATATATATATATATATATATCAGAAATGACACCCATTTGAGCAACAAGTAACTCTAAGAAGATCTTAGAACAGCTACAAAGCACCAGAAATAGAAGGGCACTAACCTAGTGCCCTTATATAGGTGTGCTGCCTGGAGGCTGTGCATTGCTGCAGCCAGGCCCCAGGTTCAGTGGTTTTGCGGGAAGGGGGAGGTGTGAGAAGGCTACATACATGGGGGTGCTCAGACAACAGCCCTTGCTCACCATTGCGCAGAGCTCTCTCCAACTGGTATCAGACACTCAAGAAACACCTTCAGAGCAGAAGCAGGTATTTCCTGCACGGTCGAGATCCTACCCATCCGTTGTACCTTGGTGTAAGCGAGCGGCACAGTTGCACATCATTGGCAGAGAGCCTCCTTCCAACGTAGAGTACTGCCAAAAATACAAGGAGCCTAACGTACACGCCCAAGCATGTCAGTTTTTACAATAAAATATTTTACCACGGTCAATTAACAGGCTTTGTATAGTAGCGCATGGGCAGCAACTAATGCATGTTCCCAATCCCTTTAAATGCACAAGACAGGCCTGAGACGCTGAACTCAACTACAGTGAGCAGACATACTGCAGTGATGCAGAGCTCAGCTAAGCTGTAATTTACACAAAGGCAGCTCAGAAGGATCATGACGCGCTCTAAAATGTACATTTTATTAGGAAGGAGATAGCACTAAGACTCCACTTACTTCTGTGTCTCCAGTAATGTGAGCACCAATTCGGTACAGGCCACACCAGCAACAACAACCTCCCCCAGCAGTGGGTGCTCGGCGGTCCATGACTCAACTCGCCATGCAGCAATGTGCATTCATCTATGAGGCTGCACTGGACTCCAGTTCTGGGCTGCTGAGATACCACCACTCTGGCCGCGGTCCCGGGTAGGTCAGCTGAGCCAGTGGGGTAGAGTGCGAAACCAGCATAAATTATAGATTACACCGCTCAACACAGCAACTCAGTGCGAGCAGCGGCGGGCTGCGTTGCCATAGCCAAACTTTAGTTGTGCCTAAACTGTCTGTCGCCCGCTCACGCTGCGGGAAGCCGGGGGGGCCCACCTATAATTGTGTATGGCACACTCTTCACTGTGTGTCCTGGTTGCCACGGCACTTGCAATTGGGCGCTGACTCATGGTGACATCAGTGAATTAGTGAATTTCCGCACTGATGTTGGGTGAATCATGTTTCTTACATTTGTAGCATATCATTCAATTATGTATATGTTACATTTGGGTAGCTAGAGCTACGAGCAGCTGAGCCAGCCCCCAAGCCTGCCGGGAGCAGCGCGGACCGCACGCTGCTGAGCTTGTCCCAGTGAGTAGTGCTAGCCTAATTAGCAGCGAGCGCTCTGCCTTGACAGCTGAAGAGGTGCTATAAATTCTGGACAATGCATTTCAGTGCGGTGATGCGGACCACCACACTGAAATGCATTAGTCTAACTATTGATACGTGGTACTTGGCAGGGCTCCGATGTGTAAAGGAGGCCACATGACCAGTCGAACCTGAAGGTATCCCCCAGGGAACTTTTCAGAGGAAAGAGTATGCAGCCACTCTCAAACTTAAAGGTACTGGCAAGGTGTGTGGATTCATGAAAAAATGTCCTGTTGCTTCGCCCACAAATAATTGCTTATCAGTACTGGGTCCCTGACTCCACAACGCTCTGTCTGTGGATGTTGTGGATGGTGGTGGTGTTGTCTGACAGAACTTGAATGGCAGGCCTGAGATGGAAGGGAGGAAATTCTTCATGAGAAAAAGGACCACCGGTAGCTCCAATATATTAATGTGCAGACACTGCTCCGAAACGCCCCACAGGCCCCATCACCATTGTGTCTTCCTGATGAGTACCTCATCCCAACTAGAAGGGCTCCATAATTATGGCAGCCTGCCACTGTGGTAGACTAAAGGCATGAAGCACCGATAGATGGGAGAAGACCATCCACTGGGACGACATTGTTGACAATCTGGACCCAAACCAATAGGCTTCCCTGTTACAGGAGCCATGGTTTCATTAGGCAACACTGAATGTCTCTCATTCACTTTCTGGTGTGCTGCGCCAATAGGATGCAGGAGTCCATAATGCATTACAGGCGTAGGACGTGCAGAAGCAGGACTGGAGTCCGAGCCATAAACATCAGAATCATATACCAAACTTCCACAATCATCTGAAGAAGAAAGGCCTTCATAAGGAGCATGTCTAACACTGCTCCTCTGAATGTCACCCTCAGTGTGGGTGCGAGATAGGACTCCTGGGTGTTAATCATGTAGCCCATGTTGGAAAAAGAGTCAAGATGAGCTGCGGATGGTCCATGACCAACGCAGGAGACCATGCCTTCACCAGCCAGTTGTCCAAGTATGGAAACATGTGACTCCCGACCCCGGTAGTGCAGTGGCAACCACAGCCATCACCTTGGTGAATACCAGTGGAGCAGTGGTCAGTCCAAATTGCATAATCACAAACTGGTATTGCTGAGAACCAACAGTGAATCTCAAGTAGCACCTGTGAGTGACTGGATCGGTAGCTGAAAGTTAGCATCCTGGAAGTTCGGGAACACTAACAAATCCCTGCATTGAGGTTTAGGAAAACCTACCTATGGGACCGCAAGTTGGTTTTGTCCTACCGGATTAAAAGATTCATAGGACAAAAGTCTAGGATGGGTCTCATACCTTGGTCCTTCCTGCCACCAGGAAGTAAAGGGAGTACTGCCAATCGAATAGTTTCGCTGGGTAGGCTAGGCCCAACGAGCGCACTGTAGATCTGTTCTATTTGAGGCACTCCATGGAAAAACTGGCCCTCTCTCTGAACAGCCACTTGCCATCGAAGGGCATATCCATGAGGGTTGCTTGGACAGCTCCTTAGGCACCAGTGGAACACATGCAAGACAAATGCAGCATGACAGACGTGCCCATAGATCAAACCATGATGTCTTTAGATTCCAGGCCGCACTACAGTGTTTTATTTTTTAAATGTCCAAATCATCAGCGACCAGTTGATAAAAAGGCTCTATAATGGTCAGGGCTCTGACAAGAGGCCCAAAAGGTATGTGGCATTCGCAGTGCAAAACGCAAGGCTGCAGGATGTAAATAACTTTGCCCCCTAAGTATAGTCTCTTGAACTCTGGTCTGGAGAAGAACAGATTGTACAGCTAGGCTCTCCGGACAGGTGGTGTGATGACAAGAATTTCAGTTTACAAGGTGCAAGCTTGCGTCACCAAGCAATTTGTCTATGGACTGTAGGGCCTCAGTAGTGGGCAAAGTCAAATCTAGAGCTTCTGCTGCTTTTCATACCACTGTAATGAAATAAAAAAAACTTCCTCTGATAGAGGTCCAGAGGGGTAAGGAATGTCCTCTCCTCAAGATGTATCCAGGCCACTTGCAATCTGTAATTCAGGAAGAAACCAGGATTTGAGATGAAGGAGGTGAAGAGGTTGCCTGTCCCCAAATCATCATCCTTTGTATGGACTTAACTTTTGTCTGGCATGACAGGAGCATCGGAATTGGACCTGAATACATGGTCGTCAATTCACCAAAATGCCAGGGGTAGCAGAAGTGACATCATATGTAATTTGACCCCAATGACATCACAGGAATCTATGACAAATGAGTTTTGGTCCATATACACCCTACACATAACTGTGTTTCCCATATGTCAGTATTTATTATCCCTCTCACGATGTTGTCTCTTTGTCACCCCTCCTGTCTACGCCTCTTTCTCAACTGTCATTCTCACAGCTCCCCCTAGAATATCTCACGTCTTCCCTTTTCTCACCTGACTTTCTCACCTATTCGGTCTATTTTTCACCTCTCTTTCACCAGTCTCTCACCTCTCATTCCCTTGTCAATCTCTTTTCCATCTATCTCTCTGTCTCAATTTCACCTCCATATCTCCCAGGATCTTGTTTTGTTCCTCCTCTCTGTCTTATCACCCCCTTTTCTATCTCTCTCTGCTTCCTTGAACCTCTCAGTTGTCTATTACCCGCTGTCTCTTTATCATTTTTGTCACACCTATCTCTCCCTCTCTATCTTCTTATTTATCTGTATCAACCCTCTCATACAGTCATCCCCTCTCACTGGACCTTTCCTGTCTCTGCCTCTTGCTGTCTCTTTCTCACCTGTTGATGTGCCTATCACTTTTCTCACTATCTTTCCCACCTGTTTATATATCCCACACGTCACCTCTCTCTGATGTCTCTTTCATCTTCATCTCTGTCTCGCACGTACGCACATGCACACATAGTCTGTCTTCCTGCTCTTCCTTTTGTTATTTTACCCTCCTAGCCTTTACCCTCTACCACCCCACCTCTCTCTCTTTCTCCTGTATTTTGTGCTACTTTCACATTCATTGAGGCTACAGGATACACCACGATGCACATTGTAGCTGAGGAACACGGAAGGTAAACAAGGCTCTTTGGAGCCTTGTTTCAGATACTGCCCTCACCACCTCTGAGGCCAGTGGTCGCTAGGACAGTGCCAGGGGACACAGGAGGCAAGCCAGAGGTTGCAGCTGCGACCCCTAAATGACATCCATGCCTGAAGAGCTCCTCCATGTGGGCAAGGGAGGTGGTGTAGTAAAGGTTTTTTCAGCCCAAACGTTATTTCTGGCGATGGGATAGTATCCACCAACTTCAAGGGTTTTTGAAGGTGGTGCTGAAAAAGTATTTGAGGGTGGAAATAGGCTTGATAAACAACAGATCCCTCCCAGGGCACAAAATAGAAATTGGGCTGCTGCTAGAGGAGGAAGCTCTTGATGTTCTGTTTATTACAGAAACTTGGCTTAAAGAAAGCTCGATGCCTGAAATCATCATGACCCTCCCCCTGAACTATGGCATCTGCAGACAGGACCGGGTGGGAAAGTTAGGAGGAGGGGTGACCATTATCTACAAAGAACATTTTAGCTGTTCCATCACACCCCTGAGGCTAACCAATTGCGAGGCTATGCAATTCAGAATAACGCTCGCCCCCACATCCTCTTTCTCCGGAACTCTTGCCTACAGGCCCTCAGGGCCGTGTGTGACATTTCTAGAGGCCTTTCCTGATCTGCTTGCTAGCTCTATTGTAGGAAAAGTGCACCTTAAAGATACTAACAACTCGTCCGCAAGTGAGCACCGCCACACATGAAGAAGGGCATATTCTTGATGCACAAGTTACTAACTTGTGTAACGATATATCTGTAAGAGACAGTAGTTAGTGACAGATTCCTTACCTTAGAATATCCCCAGGCGTCAGGCTGGATCCGGGAAAGTTTTTGCGTAGCAGTACCCTTGCGCGTCGGTAGGCGGCGTCGTGCGGCTCCGCGTCCGTCGTCGTGATTGCCGGGATGACGTCGCGGGCAGTACTTAGGCGCCGCCCCTGCGCGCTGACGTCAGTTCTGTACACGACTTTCCGCGCCAGGAACGCAGAGCCATGCAAGAAGCTGACATAGGTGTCTGAAAAATACTAGGGCCCTGAAAGGGATGTCCTTAACCCTAGAAATCAGTTCGCAGAACGGGGAGGATGGGTGGGCGGTAGGAATCTGTCACTAACTACTGTCTCTTACAGATATATCGTTACACAAGTTAGTAACTTGTGCATCTGAAAGAGACACGTTAGTGACAGATTCCTTACCTTAGAATAGATACCCCAGCAATACCAACCCCGGTGGTGGGTCTGCGAACAAAGATCAGACAAGGAAGTCCTGGAGGACAGAACGGCCAAAGAAGCCGTCCCTCCGGACCTGACTGTCAAGGCAGTAATGCTTTGTAAACGTGTGCAGCGAGGCCCACGTAGCTGCCTGACAGATAACCGGCAGCGGAACACCACGGCCCAAGGCCGTGGTAGCAGCCGTTGCCCTGGTGGAATGGGCACGCAGCCCAACAGGAGGCTCCTTTTAGCCAAAGAATAGCAGGTCTTGATGCACAAGGTAACCCAGCGGGAGATGGTCCTCTTGTGCACCGCCCGACCTTTTTGGCGCCCACGTAGCCAACAAAGAGCTGGTCATCCACCCGGAAGTGTTTTGTGCGGTCAATATAGAAGGAGAGCGCACGTTTTGGGTCCAGACGGTGGAGCCTCTCTTCCTCTCTGGAAGGATGCGGAGGCGGAAAGAAGGTGGGCAAAGTGATGGTCTGCCCAATGTGGAAAGCAGTAACCACCTTTGGCAAGAAGGACGGACGCGTCCGAAGAACAACCTTGTCTGGATGAACAGACAGAAAGGGAGGTTTGCAAGATAGAGCCTGGAGCTCACTCACCCGCCGAGCGGAGGTGATGGCCACCAGAAAGGCTGTCTTCAGAGTCAGAAGACGAAGAGGACAGTTATGTAGAGAGCTCAAAGGGAGCGCACATTAAAAAGGTAAGAACCAAGTTCAAGTCCCACTGAGGCATTACAAATGGAACAGGAGGGAAGAGGTGTGTAATGCCTTTTAAGAACCTGTTAACAACAGGGGACTTGAAAAGGGAGGGCTGATCAGGGAGCCTGAGGAAGGCCGAGATAGCACAAAGATAACCCTTGATGGTACCCAGGGCAGAACCCTGTTGGGCCAGAGAGAGAAGGAACAGAAGGACCTCAGAAAGAGGGGCAGAAAGGGGATTCACAGCCTTTGCTGTGCACCATGCCACAAATTTGTTCCACCTGCAGGCGTATACCACCTTAGTGGAGGGACGCCTGGCTGCCAGAATCACATCACAAACTTCGGGAGGCAAGTCGAAAGGAATCAACTGCCGCCGCTCAATCTCCACGCAAGCAGGTGTAGACTGGACAGGTTCGGGTGGAGGACCGTCCCCTGCTGCTGCGACAGAAGATCCTCCCGAAGAGGCAGACGGATCGGGGATCTACGCTCATATTGAGTAGCTCGGGATACCAAACTCTTCGAGCCCAGTCTGGAGCCACAAGAATGACTTGGGCCCGGTCGTGCCGAATCTTCTTCAACACTCTGGGTAGAAGTGGTATAGGCGGAAAGGCGTACAATAGACCGCAACTCCACTCGTGACGAAAGCGTCGCCGAGCGAGTGCCGCCTTGGAAATTCCAACGCGCAGAACTGATGACATTGCGCGTTCTCTTCGGTGGCGAATAGATCTAACCAAGGCTCTCCCCACTGTAGAAAGAGTCCTTGCGCCACTTCCGAGTGAAGACGCCATTCGTGATCCATCATGCACCTGCGGCTGAGTTCGTCCGCCCTGGCGTTCAGGGAACCTGCCAGGTGTTGAACCATGAGGAACATGCCCTGATGTTCCAGCCATGTCCAGAGGCGCAGAGCCTCCTGACAAAGGGTCCACGACCCCACCCCGCCCTGTTTGTTGCAGTACCACATGGCGGTGGTGTTGTCTGTGAACACCTGCACTACCTTCCCTTTGACAGAGGGAAGGAATGCCTTGAGTGCAAGTCGGATCGCCCGGAGCTCCAGAAGGTTGATATGGAGCCGGGACTCCGCCGGAGACCAGAGGCCTCTGATCTCCGCCTCTCCCATGTGACCGCCCCATCCCAGAAGGGACGCGTCCGTCACAACTGTGTGCTCTGGCTGGGGAAGGGAGAGGGATCTGCCCATGACCCATTGCCGGTTCGAGAGCCACCACTGCAACTGTTTTGCAGTCCCCTCCGAGATCTGGACGTGATCGGACAGGTTGCCCTGGTGCTGCGCCCACTGGAACTTCAGGTCCCACTGCAGAGCCCGCATATGCCATCTGGCATGATTGACCAGCAGGATGCAGGAGGCCATGAGGCCCAGCAGCCTCAGGGTCATCCGTACTGAAACCCAGGATAAAGGCTGAAAGATCGGAATCATAGCCTGAATATCCCGGACTCGCCGTTCGGGAGGATAGGCCCGAAACTGCGTCGTGTCCAGAACTGCTCCGATGAAAAGGAGCTGTGGAGAAGGAATCAGATGCGACTTTGGCACATTGATGGAGAACCCCAGCGAGTGCAGGAGTTCGGCCGTAGTCTGGAGGTGGGAGACGACTGCCTGGGACGAGCCCGCCTTCAGCAGCCAGTCGTCGAGGTAGGGGAAGACTGAAACCCCTGCCCGGCGCAGATGAGCTGCGACCACCGCCAACACTTTCGTGAACACCCGAGGGGCACTGGTAAGGCCAAAGGGGAGCACGGTGAACTGAAAATGCTCGGGCCTACCGTGAACCGAAGGTAACGCCGGTGGGCCGGCAGGACGAGGATGTGGAAATATGCGTCCTGCAAGTCCAACGCTACCAACCAGTCTCCAGGGTCGAGGGCAGTCAAGACCTGAGCTAGGGTGAGCATCTTGAACTTCTCCTTCCGGAGGAAGTGATTGACGTTCCGGAGGTCCAAGATAGGACGCATGTCCTCCTTGTCCTTTTTGGGCACCAGGAAGTAGTGGGAGTAGCAACCACGCCCTACTTCTGGGGTCGGAACATGCTCGATGGCCCTCTTGGCCAAGAGGGCCGTGACTTCCTTCTGCAGAAGTACCAAGTGATCCCCTGACATGCGGTGGAATTGAGGCGGCATGGCTGGGGGGGTGGACTCGAAGGGGAGGGAGTAGCCCCTTCGGACAATGTCCAAGACCCACCTGTCCGAGGTGATGGTACGCCAGTGGGGAAGGTGATGGCGGACCCTGCCCCCTACCGGCGTGCTGTGCACCTGAAAGGAGGGACTAGGAGGGTTTGGAGGCCACGGACGGGTTGGAGGTGGTGGCCTGACCCGCACGCTGGTTGCCTGACCCGCACGCTGGTTGCCCGATCCGCCACGGTGGAATCTACGTCCTCGGCCACGCGAAGACGCCTGCTGCGCGGGCCGGTGGCTGGGCTGCTGACGTGAAGGGGCGCCCCTACCGTGGCCACGATAGGGGCGAAAAGCAGAAGTCAGCGGAGGGCGTGTAGCAGAAAGGCCCAGGGACTTTGCAGTAGCCCGTGAGTCCTTAAAGCGCTCCAACGCATGGTCTGCTTTGGACCCAAAAAGACCGACTCCATCAAAGGGCATGTCCATGAGAGTATTCTGGACATCCCCTGAAAAACCAGTGGTTCTCAGCCAGGCGTGGCGTCGTGAGCGCCACCGTCGTTGCAATAGACCTGCCCAGCGAGTCGGCGGTATCAAGGCCACATCTTATTGTGTATTTGGCCGCATCCCTTCCTTCCGCAATGGCGCGGGAAAGCAGTGTCTGGACCTCCTCAGAACACTGGGGCAAAACATTCGCCACCGAATCCCACAAGGAGTGGGTATATCGGCCCAAAAGGCAAGCGGTGTTGATGGACCGCAAGCCAGCACTGGAGGAAGAAAAACCCTTCTTCCCAAATTGATCCAGGCGTTTGGATTCCCTATCCGGAGGGGCGGTAGGGAAGGCGGTTTGGGAAGCGGAGGCTTGGACAACCAAGCTCTCAGGGGTGGGGTGGACAGAGAGAAACAGGGGTCGCCCGGAGCTGGGCGATGGCGTCGGGACACGTTCCTATCCACAGGAGCCCCTGTGTTGGGCTTGGACCAGGCGCCCAAAAGAACGTCAGTGAGGGCGTCGTTAAACGGCAGCACAGTCTCCGTAGAGGAGGCTGCCGGCTGAAGCACCTCTGTCAAGAGATTAGTCTTGACCGCCACAGTAGGGAGTTGGAGATGTAAGGCTCCAGCCGCCCTACGCAACACCGTTGCAAAATTGGCTCCCTCCTCCGTAGCCACGGGAGGAGACAGCATGCCAGTGTCAGGGGAAGTATCTAGACCACTGGCATCCCCTAGACCCTCTGTCCAGTCCTCATCGTACTGACACTGTTGCGTCAGAGGGTCATCAGACCCCTCCCAGTCCTCCTGGTCCTCCTCAGGTTCAAAATAAGGGGGAGGAGGGACATTTGGGACCCAAGGTCTCATCGGCGCCGGAACCGGCGTCGAGCGACGTCGGTCCGGGTCCATGTCCGGAGCCGGAAGGAACTGGGGGACGACGCCGCCCGGAGCCCCAGGTGGCGTTGAGAACGGCACCGGAGACATCGGCGCCGGCGGAGGTGTCGTTAGGTCGACCAGCGTCGATGGGGGTTGTGGAGCCGGGATCGAGGCCGGGGCCGGAGCCGGGATCGAGGCTGGAGGCACAGGCGACGCCGGGGCCGGAGCCGTCGGCGACGCCGGAGCAACCCCATCAGGGCCCGCGGGGCCCGAAGGCGCACCGGAGGGACCTTGAGGCCCGAAGAGGCGGGCCATGGCCGACAGGAATTCCTGCACTTGGGCCGGATCCGCCCCGAACCCGGGAAGGACGCGTATTGCGGGGGCGACTCCACAGGCATGTCCGGGGCCGCGGGGCGGGGACGGTGCCGGGAGGGGCCTCAGCCGAGTCGCGAGACCGGCGAGGCGAAGTCCTAGAGCGACGATGCTTTTTGGACTTTTTGTGTTTTGACTTACCGGACGAAGAAGACTTCGATGCCGACGACCGGTGTGGACTCCGCGATCGACCCCTGGACCTCTCACGCGACCGGGGCTTCCGCGGAGCCGAATGCCGGGCCTCGAGGAGCTTTCGAGACCGCTCTCGCAAAGCTTTCGGGTGGAGGGCCTGGCAGTCAGAACAAGACTCCGTGTCGTGGCCTCGGCCGAGGCAGAAGAGACACTCCCAATGCGGGTCTGTGACGGACATCATCCGAGGACAGGCGCCGCAACGTTTAAACCCGGGCATCCCTACGACACCTTGAAGTCGATGGAGAAAAACAGTGAAAAAATCACCAAAAGTTTGGTCAAAAATGACCAGGGCACTGCTCTTCCCGGATCTGCGCTTGCTGGCGCGGAAAAAGAAGAACTGACGTCAGCGCGCAGGGGCGGCGCCTAAGTACTGCCCGCGACGTCATCCCGGCGATCACGACGCCGACGACGGACGCGGAGCCGCACGACGCCGCCTACCGACGCGCAAGGGTACTGCTACGCAAAAAACTTTCCGGATCCAGCCTGACGCCTGGGGATATTCTAAGGTAAGGAATCTGTCACTAACGTGTCTCTTTCAGATCCTATTTTCTCTAATGACGCCAGATTACAGGTGCTTACCCCGATTCAAGTTCCTTGGTCTGACCATTTCTGTATGCTAAACCACTCATACAAAAGCCTTCAATGGTTAACACGAATATAGGCAGAAAATCACCCAGGGTCGTACCTGAAAATTGGACTAACTTTTTAGAGTCCACTACCCCCTCTCCATCAGAAGACCCCAATGAGGCACATAAACAATGGTCAGATTGGATTAATCACTCGGTAGACAGATGCTTTCAGAAACCCAGATGGACAGTACAACAAACCCCAAAAGAGCCGCCTGGTTCATTAGCCAGCTATCCTTTCAAAAAAAGGAACTGCAAGAAACTCGAAAGGAACTGGAGGAAAACCTATGCCCTAGACCTTAAGTTAATATGCAAAAGAGCCATCAGAAAATATCATGATGACATTAAGCTAGCGCAGGCAAACTTTTATGAAGAGAGGATTCATATGGCCTCCAACTCCCCAAAAGCACTATTCAAAATTGTGAATTCGCTCACCACGATTGAACAAGGCTCCCACACGCATAAATCCTCCAAGGAGAGATGGAATGAGCTAGCCACTTTTTTCATAAACAAAGTGGAAAACATATATAACTCATTGCATACGTGCCCTACGGATGGCCCCGAAGTGAGGCAGGACGACTCTGGCAGGAAAGGCCAACCCTCTAGCTCAAACCAACCTGGCCCGTAGATAGCCCAGTTATGTTATGTTATATGGGTTTGTAAAGCGCACTGTTACCCAAGGGTGTCCTGGCGCTGAGCACTGTATGCCTGGGGCAGTAAATACCTGGTGACCTCCACCCCTGAGCCCCGCTGAGACTAAGCTGAAAACAACCAGGTTTTCAGACCTTTCCTAAACGAAAGGAAATCAGTACCGGTCCTTAGATATAACGGAAGACCGTTCCAGGCATTGGTGGCTCTAAGGACAAAGCTCTTCCCACCCCAGTTAGCCTTTCTCATTCTAAGAACGACCGCCCGCTTTGCTTCCATTGAGCGCAATGTTCTCCCGGGAACATACCATTGAATGCGCTTTTGTAGGTCTTCAGGGCCCGTACCAGTCAGGGACTTAAAGACCGTACAGAGAGCCTTGAATTGAACTCGCTGTAAGATTGGGAGCCAGTGAAGGTGACGTAGGTCATTTCTGACCGACAAACCTAGGAGTGCCTGTCAGCAACCTAGCTGCCGCGTTCTGCACCATCTGCAGTCTACTGAGGTGTTTTTTATTAATGGTCAGGTACAGACTGTTACAGTAGTCCAGACAAGACAGAATGAGGGCTGAGACGACTGTTCTAAAACTTTCTTCTGAGATGAAAGGTTTTATTTTCCTCAAGGTCCTCAGAATAAAAAAGCTTGTTGACACCACCCCGCTAACCTGGTCCCCAAATGTGAGGGTGTTATCCATAATCACCCCCAAGTTCTTAACTTTCCGTGAGGGGGTTGGGGGCGGGCCCATAGCGCTGGGCCACCATGCTGGAGTCCAGAGGTTAGGGTTGTTCCCAAAGATAATCACCTCTGTTTTGCCTGCATTCAACTTCAAGCAATTAGTAGACATCCAGCCAGTTATTGCTAGCATGCAGTCGTGGCAGCTAGGGGCCTTTTCCGCTTCCTTACCTCTCTGCAGAGATAACACGATTTGGGTGTCATCTGCGTAAGAGGTTAGGAGTAGCCCGAAAGATCTTATAAGGGCAGCCAGCGGTCTCACATAAATGTTAAAAAGCGTCGGACTAAGGGATGACCCCTGTGGGACTCCACAGGGGATGGAAAAAGGTTTCGATCTGTCCCCACCTAGTTCTACCGTTTGTATTCTATCGGCCAAAAATGATTTTAGTAGGTTCCAGGCCGTACCCTGGACCCCAGCCTCCGATAAACGGCCCATCAGTACTTCATGATGGACCGTATCGAAGGCTGCCGACAGATCCAGCATGATCAAAATGGCGGAGCCTCCCTGGTCCACAGCCTCACGCACCTCCTCCGTGGCCTTGATCAGCGCTGACTCCGTACTGTGTCCCGCTCGGAAACCGTATTGAGAAGGATCCAGCATATTGTTTTTCTCAATGAACAGACTTAGTTGCATGTTCATAGCCTTCTCCAGTATTTTAGCTGGTAAGGGGAGACGGGAGATGGGTCGGTAGCTATTAGGATCGCTAGGATCTAGGTTGGGTTTCTTGATTAGTGGCAGAATTGAAGTAGTTTTCCAAGCTATAGGGTAGTGCCCTGCCCTCATTATGAGATTCAATAGGGAGGTTAGAGTGTCAGAAATAACTTCCGGGGAAATTTTGATTACTACAGCTGGACAGGGGTCCATGGGGGAACCTGATCTGCAACCCATCAGCAGATTGGTAACCTCTTTGTTCACCAAAGGGGTGAATCTATTAAACATGGGAGAGTTGTCGATTACCATTTTCCCGGCTGCCAGATCACTGGCCTCACTCTGTAGATTGCTGAAGGAGGAAAAGATGACCTCGACTTTGTTCAAGAAAAAAGAGGCTAGGACGTCACAGAAATCTGGACTGCAATGAATAATAGGTTTAAGGGGGTTCATGAGAGTGGTGACTGTTCTAAAAAGTTCCTTCGCAGAGGATTTGGCTCCGGTGATCTGTTCGGAAAAGTAAGCCTTTTTAGCTTCCTGAAGTGATTTTTTGTATATTGTAAGGCTGGATTTATAGTCTTCCTTATTGGCCAAATTGTACCCTTTTCTCCAGAGCCGCTCCAGTCTCTTACAGTCTGATTTGTGCTTCTGTAGGTTCTGAGTAAACCAGGGGGCAGAGGGGAGACCACGTCTGGGGGTACACCATTTGACAGGGGCCAATCTGTGACAGGCGGCATTAATCCAATTCGTATAGGCCGCTGTGGCATCCTCTATATTATTGGAAATATTTGGAACCGAATCTATCAGGGTTTTATCAAAACTGCACCTATTAATGTTCTTCCAGGCCCGTGTAGCTATTTTTTCCCTGGGCTTAGATTTGGGCGTTTTAAGGGGGGACAGAGTGACAGAAAACGTAATGGCCGTGTGATCTGTCCAGGGAAGTGGCAGTATATCCAGGACAGAGAGGCTGGAGGAATTGGAAAAAATTCCATCCAGCGTATGACCAGCTTCATGAGTCGGACCATCTACCCTCTGCGTGAGGTCCCCGCCCGACATAATTTGCATCAGTCTTACGGTGTCTGTATCGATGGAGTCCTCCAAATGGAAGTTGAAATCCCCAAGAATTGTGAAAGCTTTGGCACAAAACCCCTCCTCCAGCAGTGAGCCGATGGAGTCCAGAAAACCACCTCTGGGGCCAGGGGGCCGGTAAATAAGCATAGCCTTCAGCGTGTCTTGGGGCGCAATTCGCACGCTGACTAACAATGCCTCACAAGTTGTGTTGGAGGCCGTCTCAAAAGAGGGCTCAAGGCTTTTGTGGTAGATAACAGCCAACCCCCCTCCTCTCCTTAGTGGTCTATCCAAAGTATGGCAGAGGAAATCAGGGATAGAAGCCTTTACAATATCGGGTTATTAGGTATCTTCCTGGCGCTGAGAAAAGAACACACAGGCCTCCTCCTGAGTAACATTAAATCTGGCTCTCCACTTGATCCCGCCCTCCCCCTCCCCCCCACATCTTACTTCAGGGTAGGGACCCCATCCTCTCCAAAATGGCAGACCTTCTCTCGCTATCCCTGAGCACCGGGATAGTGCCTAAGAAGTGGAAGCATGCCATCGTGAAGCCTTTGCTCAAGAAGCCTCAACTCGATCTCATGGTACTGGGGAATTTCCGCCCCATCTCACTACTACCCATTCTGGGTAAAGTAGTGGAGAAACATGTTAATAGCATCATCTCACAGTTCCTGGAGGAGAATAACATATTGCACCAGACACAGATGGGCTTCCGCCCAGAACATAGCACAGAGTCAGCCCTCCTAGTGCGAACTGAGAAACTGAAAATGATACTTGACCAGGGGGGGGTTCCGCCGCTATTCTACTCCTGGATTTAAGTGCGGCTTTTGACACCGTAGATCATAACATCTTAATACATAGATTGAGAGGGATCAGGATCCAGGACAAAGCCAACCAATGGCTTGCCTCTTTCCACAGCGACAGATCATTCCAGAGTATGGAATCGGCCAACCTCTCCGACACATTCCCAGCCCCTTACGGAGTACCTCAGGGCTCGGTGCTCAGCCCTACCTTGTTTAACATTTATACGAGTCAATTGTCCTACGCTGACGACACACAATTAGTAGTCTCAGTGTCAGAGGAGATGAACTCCAATCATCTACAGCTTGTACCGTGCATTGAAAAGATAGCAAACTGGATGGCCAACTGCAGCCTAAAACTGAATGGCGACAAAACAGAGCTGATGTTCCTGGGCAACTGCCCAGGACCATGGGCTGGGATTAGTTGGCCAAAGGGCTGGGGTGCACCCCCCGTTCTGATGCCATCCATAAAGAACCTGGGGATGTGGTTAGACCATAACTTTCCATAGAAACCCAAGCTAAAAAACAATCGGCAACTTGTTTCAGCATACTGCGCATGATCTGTGAGATCATAGACCTTATCCTAGAACAGGCTCAGAGGCCGGTGGTCCAGGCTCTAAAGTCTTGCGACTGGACTACGGCAACTCCCTGTATCTGGGGTCCCCCAGGTTCGTGGTCGACAGGCTGCAGGTTGTCCAAAATGCTGTGGCCAGGATGCTCCTGAAGATCTCTAGCCAGGAGTCAGTGAGATCCTCCTTGAAAACGCTTCACTGGATACCTATTCATTCCAGGATCAGGTTCAAAGCCCTCTGCCTAGCTCACAAAGCCATGCATGGCAGGGGTCCAGCCCTGCTAAAGACCCTTGTCTCCCCATATGTTCCTAATAGGTCCCTGAGGTCCTCGTCCGACTTCCTTATAAACACACTAAGGATAAAGAGATCAAGATGGGGAGGGAGATCCTTCTCACACCTGGTCACAAAGCTCTGGAAGTCAATGACCACAAAATTGAGACTGGTTAAAGACGAACGAAGTTTCAGGAAAAAAATCAAAACTTGGTTGTTCCCATGATTTCTCTACTTCTACTCCGTGCCACCTCTCGGTAGCGCTGGGAAGCCCTAGGGCAGCCATGCGCTTTATAAATCCCATAAACATAAACACCTTTGAGGGCACACGCTTTGCAGAAGCGGCATTAAGGCCAGAGATACCAAAATATTCAAACTCGCAGATGAGTTATTTTGCTTGGGCAGCGACCCAGAGGATATTGGAGTCTTTCGGAATATATTCAGCATAGCCTGCCTGAAGGCCTCTACCTATGCAGGGTCGGCTGATGGGTTGTGGAATACCTGCTTTATCTTTATTAACATTGGAATCAGTTGCAACGACTAGAAAGAACAAGGTTTGGGGGAATTAAGTTGGGACTTAAAAAGGTCCCGAAAGATGGACCACTTCCTCAAGTAAGAAGAGCACTTCACCTTTCTATGACACCTTTTGTGTTTTTGTGGGAAGATCTTTTCGGAGATGGTTCCTCTTGTTGGAACTTATCAGAGTAGGAATGCTTTGGTCTATCTCTGTGTGCCTTGGCTCAAAATAGCTTGGCCTCCTCCTCCTTGATGGCCTTTGGGTGCATCAATGAAGAGTAGTTGCAGGCTCAGGGGTCATATTCGGAGAGAAGACTCCATATCCAATTGTGAAATGGGACCGACAAAAACATATTCTTGTGGCATCTGTGACAGGGTTTTTAACTCTGAAGTCTTTGGAGGAGACATCTGACCTAGTAACTGCCAAATGTGAAGGAATTTTGTTGGTGAAGCACCAAGAAGAGTTCCAGGCCAGAATATGTGTTGCAGAAAAACAGGAACTGACTCCAAAGTTGTGATATCTGAAGCAAGTGGAGTTGTGGCTGAGGCCACATGTCACCTCAGGGGCCGCTCGAGAGGATTGATGGGGGAAAAGTTTCCAGATCCAGTTTTATGCCAGGTCATATTCATAAGGTGACGCGTCTGCAGAAAGAAGTATCCATTAGATGAATACGACAACTGCTCTCCTTACGACATACATAAACCCAATTTTACTTATTCATTTTTTTTTTTTCATGTGGTACACCCAAATCCTTAGAAACTATAACAGGAGTTTGCAGCAGTGAATAGAAAACACTTGCAGAGATCAAGACATTATGAACAGAAAGATAAAGCACAAATTACATTATTGATCAGTTCATGGTGTGAAGAAGAAACCTAGCCAGCCCTCTTTAGACGTTAATACAAACACATGTGTTTTTTAACATCTCCAAAGTTACAATACATTTTCTGGAGAGTAAGATTCTTTACCGCACGACTGCAACAAAATAGGGGGCAAGTGTTCCTGCCTGGGAGGAGCCCCAGAAGAGAGGGTACCATCTAAAATAATACAAATTCTCAGTTGAGACAAAATTTAAGCAAGCAACAGATGTGCTGTTTTCCCAAAATCAGTCGTTGAAACTCACTGGTTTAGCACTATATTTACAAAGGTAAAGATAAGCTCTTTCCTGAAATCTGTTCTACAAATATCACCAAGTTCAGCTGTAAAGAGAAATTGTCACATCTCTGGGTAAAGCAGTAATTCTTGAATTTGCAGTCGATCATACCATAGTGATGGAGCAGACCAAGTCCATCGCACCTCTATGATCAGATGCAGCTGCATCTGATGTTGAGATACATGCCCCGCTCCTTTAACAACCGAACATGTCGCAAGAAGAGTCCCTCGTCAAGACTCCCTTGTAGCTCCTTAAGTTTGCCAAGTGTGCCATTTGGGCATGGGCTCTCTGCAAGCGGAAGACACTTGGGGCGCACGCTATGCAGGAAGAAGCCTGAAACTTTGTAAGTTTGACAGCTGTTTTCCCTTCCAGTCATTGGAGCTGTTTGAAGCCTCATCAGGCGTGTGCCCAAATAACTGCTGTCACTAAACATGCAGATTTCTCTGGAATTCTGCGGTGACTTTAATACAAGTGCTGAGCCCTGCTGTTACTCATTTTCAAAGTTCTTGGCATATGCACAGCACCACCATGGGCGTAGCTTAGACAGTGATATTTGCGGCATGTGAATCTCAAATTGACCAACTTAAAAAAAATCAGTGGAGTGATTGCCACTGGTTAGACTATTTGCAAGCATTCATCTCATCATCTTTCAGGATGTCTGATTCCCAGTAGTATGCCTGGAAACTGGGACTGGCGTACCTTTCCATTCAAGGAGTACTTCTACGGGTGCAAATTCACTATTTTTGGTAAACCACTCATTATATATTTTGCAATTTTCACTCCAAAAAATGAACTAGTTAAAAGCTCTTAGTGAAATGAAAGCAATGAGAAAAACCGACACAGACACAGCAGCCTCAACTTAGGTCCCTGAAACCCAACTGCAAAGTTAAGAATGCATTGTAGGAGTGTGACACCCCAAACACCACCCTGAAGCTACACCCCTGAACATCTCACCTGGCCATGGTAGTTCTCCTTGAGAACCCAGGACTACGGCCACACACAACACAATGCCTGGAGGCCGTGTCCTGGGATCACTTATTTTAAATGTACTTTCACAGCACACACTCTTCTTCGTCTCTGATCAGAGAAGGCTTAATGGCTGAGTTGTCAAATCGCTGCATATAGGCAGGGCTCCAAGTTTCCAGCCTCGCCATTCACTGGTCATTATATCAAGTGACTGATGACCCCAAGTACTAAGCCCTAGTTACAAACTTAGGTGGCTGTGCAAGCAAATAATAGGGTGTGCAATGTCAGAGCTAAGCCAAGATTCTAGCTCGGTTCTAAGAGTGCATGCACAAGCCAAGCCATGAAAATGTTTGGCGTGTATATCGTGCAATAAACAATGTAATAAAATGATACAGTCTCTTCTAAATTAAGTGGATTTCTTTAACATGGGAAGCATTTCACCTTAGTACATCATCGTATCACGAAATAGAAAGACATTTATTACAAGTTTCTAAACATGAACTTAGAAAAATGTATGGCTCGCCACCCCTCGTCCCCCAATGACAAAGCCATTAGTAAGCTGAGGGGCAGGTCAGTAGTCATGTAAACCCTAAACATAGCCTAGATGCTTATTAGATTGGGAGCAACATTACCGTCTATTAAATCAAATATAATTTGTGCTTGTACAGCGAACATCCTGAACTCAAGTATCGAAAAGTGCTCTCATATGCAATAATAACGAAAAGGGTAGCTCTATGAAATTAAGTGTTTGCCTAGGATCAGACAACCTGGACAAGCAGGGAAGCCAGTACTGATTCCAGATTATCTGGTTTCACATTTTGAAATTTAGCCACTAGATGTATATCGCTTTCTCTTTCTCATTCTGTTTCTCATTCTCTTTCTCATTCTGTTTCACATCAAACGCCACTTTTGCGTCTTTTTATCCTTCGTAGAAAAACTAGCACAAAGCTAGCAGACCGGACTCTGGGCATCCAGACCCAAATGAAAAGCCAAGAATGTGTTTATTTGGGAGGTGTCAAAGCCCAAACCCCCTCCACTTAAGCTACACCCCTGAGCAGCACGAATTTGTGTAAGTTTTTCAAACAAATTGTTTTATATAATTAGTTTCTTTAGAGTGGTGGGCATACCTTAGATGGGGAGAGAGGACGACACAGCTTGCATTATTTTGTGAGATGCAGGGTGTGAAATCAGTGAAAGCAAGGTCATACAATAAGAAGTGCTCTCTTCCTGAAAGATTACACTTTGGGCCTCATTATGATGTCGATGGGACCAACACCGACGTGCCGTTGGTGTCGGTCCCAACGACATCTATGGCCGCGGTCAGACCACCGCATTACGATGAGGTCGGTCGGACCGCATTGTTTGAGGGACCGGCCAACAGCTTCCGACGGGCTCAACGTGTGGTGCCCCCCTAAACATCCCTGCACCCTGTGACAAGCACTGCATGGTGAATGCCACAGGGTGCAGCGATGTTTAAAAAGTGTATGTTTACTATTGCTGAGGCCCGCAGCACAATCCGCATCCGTAAACATACACTTTATAACCGCTGTGAAGGCAGTCGCATCGTGATTCGTAATGTGGGACCTCCGACTCCTTGTCAGGCAGGCCCGTTTCCGACACGATGCCGGTCGGACGCTCGTCTGACCGGCATCGTAATTAGGCCCTTTGTGTTGCCTGAACGCTACAACTTGAGACTTCCTTCTGTCTTGCACATGCTGCAAGCCCACATGCCAAGGTCAGCACTTACCATAGGAGAGCCGCATCTCCATGTGTTTGGCGAGTGCCCCCACAACAGATTCTGCAGCAGGCACCGGTTCGTCGTCAAGTAAGCCGAACCTGATGAATTAGAAACATTTCAGTGTTAGAAAATATTTTAACACGATGTTAGTTTAATGGAAAATATGCATTTATGTGTCTGTTATTCTGTTATTTAATCCCATTAGTTTCTCCAATGTGGGACGGCCTCTGATTATGACCATTAGTGCTTGAAGTGGAAATATAAATGTGCGGGTACTCGCTATATCAGAGTACCACTTTGCTACTGAGAAGTGCCCCTTAAAAATATCGACCCCCTTCTGAAAAATGCAAGTACATTCCCTTTCAAATATAAGAAGTGTAGATACCTAGTGCCGGAGAGCACTTGGCCATTTAAAGCACTATTGACCACTGAATATCTGTGCAAAAACAAAATATGCCTTTAAGTGCTAAGAACTGAAAAATTCCTTCTTTCTGGACGTTGAGGCCTGGTACTTGGCATCAGAGTTGGGCTCTCTGTTGACTATATACCCCTGGGAGAACTCCGAGCAAGGGCATTCCTCTGCTCTCCACAAACAGATTCATGCACATGAATTCATGGCCATTTTCACTCAAATTAATTTTTTTCACAGTCAAGGATTTGCCTACTTTTGCCAATATCATTTGAAGCTTTTCGCCTCTCTTACTCATTTTGTTATTGATTTCTCACAGCTTTGTGAATTTTCAACACAGCCACTGCTCCATTACTGTTGGCAAAGTGCACAGTGTGTGGCAATACAAAAACAAGCATAGGCACAGCCAATAGGTCTCGCTTATACAAGAGCTATTGGCTTTGCCAATATGTTTTAGCCACATTGTACACCAGCGTGGCTGATGTTCAGAATGGCTAAAACGTAGGCGGTAAAGGAGAATGGAGTGTCAAAGTGGAGTGTTATTGAGTGCTGTGGAGGGCGTAGAGTGGAGTAGAGTGTCAGAGTGGAGTAGAGTGTCAGAGTGGCATGGAGAGGTGTAGAGTGGAGTGGCGTAGAGGGTGTTGTGTAGAGTGGAATAGAGTGTTGTAGAGTAGAGCGGCATAGAGCGGAGTAGATCATAGAGTGGAGTAGAATAGAGAAGTGTAGTGTAGGGGAGTGGAAAGGAATAGGTGGAGTAGAGTGTTGTAGAGTGGAGAGGCATAGAATGTCCGGATCGATTGGAGTGCAACAGTATGTCATAGAACAGAATGGAGTAAAGTGGCATAGAGGCCGTTGAGTAGAGTGTCGCGGAGTAGTGTTGTAGAGTGGCACAGAGTGGAGTAGAGTGTTGTAGAGTGGAGTGACAGAGTGGCCTAGAGTGGCCTAGAGTGAAGTGGCATAAAGTACAGTGGTACAGAGTAGGCTGGTGTAGAGTGTGCTGGTTTTGAGTAAAGTGGTGCAGAGTGCAGTGACGTATAGTAGAGTGGAGTAGAGGGCAGTGGTACAAAGTAGAGTGGTGCAGAGTAGATTGCAATGGCGAAGAGTGCAGTGGCGTAGAGTAGATTGTTTCAGAGCACTGTGAAGTGCCGTAGAGTGGAGTGGTGCAGGGTAGAGTGCAGCGGTGTAAGTAGAGTGGCGTAAAGTGCAGTGGCATAGAGTACAGTGGTGTAGAGTGCAGTGGTGCAGAATAGATTAGAGTGGCATGGAGTGATGCAGAGTGTAGTGGAGTAGAGTGTAGTGGCGTAGATTGGTATAGAGTTGAGTGGTGCGGAGTATAGAGCAAATGCGTAGAGTGCAGTGGCACAGAGTAGAGTGGGGCAGAGAGCATTGGCGTAGAGTAGAAAAGAGTGGTGTAGAGTACAATTGTGTAGAGTGGCGTAGCATGCAGTTGTGGAGATTGCAGTCTTGCTGTGTAGAGTGGCGTAGCATACAGTGGGGTAGCGTGGAGTGGTGTAGAGTGCAGTTATGTACAGTGTTGCAGAATAGAGAATATTGAAGTAGAGTGCAGTTGTGCAGATTAGTTGGCATGCTTTGCAGTGATGTAGAGTGCATTGGTTTTGAGTAAATTGGTGTTGAGTACACTGGCATAGAGTTCAGTGGAGTAGAGTAGCGTAGATGGGTGCAGAGTAGAGTGGCATAGAGTGGCGCAGCATAGAGTGTAGTGGCACAGACAGCAGTGAGGTGGAGTGGTGCAGCCTGGAGTACAGTGGCATAGAGTAGATTGTTTCAGAGTAGAATGAAGTGGGAGAGTGGGGTGGTGCAGGGTACAGTGCAGTGGCATAGAGCAGTGGAGTGGAGCGTAGTTGCGTAGAGTAGAGTGGCGTGGACTAGAGTGGCGTAAAGTGCAGTAGCATAGAATGGAGTGGTGCAGGGAAGAGTGGAGTGGTGCCGGGTAGAGTGGAGTGGAGTGGCATAGGGTAGTGGCAGAGAGTGCACTGGCGGAGAGTGCAGTGTTGCAAAGTAGAGTGGCATAGAGTGGAGTGGAGCAGAGTAAAATGAAGTGGACTAGACTGGAGTGGTGTAGAGTGCAGTGGCAAAGAGTGCAGTGGTGCATAGTAGAGTGAGGTAGAGTGCAGTGGTGCATAGTAGAGTGAGGTAGAGTGCACTGGCATTGAGTAGAGTGGTGCAGAGTAGAGAGGCAGAGTAAAGTGGCATAGAGTGCAGTGTCATACAGTGCAATAGTGCACAGTAGATTAGAGTGGCGTAGATTGCACTGGCATAGAATGAAGTATAGTGGTGATGAATAGAGTGGTGCAGAGTAGAGTGCAGTGGCATACAGTGCTGTGGTGCATAATAGAGTGGTTCACAGTAGAGTGGCATAGAGTTCAGTGGCAAACAGTGCAGTGTTGCAGAGTGGAGTGTTATAGAGTGCAGTGGTGTAGAGTATAGTGGTGTAGAGTGCATTGGCATAGAGTGGTGCAGAGTAAAGTGACGTAGAGCGGCGTAGAGTGCAGTGACAGTGTGCTGTAGAGTATAGTGGCGTACAGTACAGTGGTACAGAGTAGATTGGCAGAGTGCAGCTGCGAAGAGTGTATTGGTTTTGAGTAAAGTGGCATAGAGGGCATAGAGTGCAGTGGCGTAGAATAGAGTGGAGTGGCGCAGGGTAGATTGTAGTGGCATAGAGTGGAGTGGAATAGAGTGGCGTAGAGTACAGTGGCACTGAGTAGGGGGTTCAGAGTAGAGTGCAGTAGCGTAGAATGTAGAGGCATACACAAGGAGATTATGGACGGAGCACTGAAACTTTTCAGACACTCACCACTAGACACAGATCTGGGTTGAATCCATCATCGTTCTTTAGCTCACTTTACCACCCCAGTTCAGACCAAGCCATAAGCAAATCAGTCTTGACCCTATTCCTCATTGGAACAGTCCAGCCCGAACTGACAAGCCAGGTCTTCCCTGGACCGGAAACAAGCATCCTGGGACCGGTTTCGGGGTAACACCCCTCATCAGGCTAGCTTGAATGCAGTGGCAAAGTGAGCAAGGGACACACGTCTGGGAATACGAACAAAGCAAGCACAAGAAGATGATGGACGGACCACTGACCCAGCCATATGCAAATCAGTCTTTACACTATTCCTCATGGGAACAGTCCAGCCCAAACTGCCAAGCCAGGCCTTCCCTGGACCAGAGAGTGTAGAGGCACACAGTACATTGGTGACTAGTGCAGTAGAATGGCGTAGAGTGGTGCAGAGTAGAGCGCAATGGCACAGAGTGCAGTGGTGCAGGGAAGAATGACGTAGAGTTCAGTGGGGGAGAGTGCAGTGTTGCAGAGTAGAGTTGCATTGAGCGAAGAGGCATAGAGTGGAGTGGTGCAGGGTAGACTGCATTGATCCAGAGTGTAGTGACATATAATGTAGTGGCGTAGAATTGAGTGGCGCAGCATAAAGTGCAGTAGCGTAGAGTGGCGCAGAGTTCAGTGGCAAAGTGCAGTGTTGCACAGTAGGCTGTCGTATATTGCAGTGGTGTATAGTAGATGGCGTGGAGTGCAGGGGCGTAGACTGGTGCAGAGTAGAGTGGCATAGAGAGCAGTGGCATAGAGTACAGTGTTGTAGAATAGAGTGTCTTAGATTGCAGTGACGTAGAGTACAATGGCGCTGAGCGTAGTGGTGTATAGTGCAGTTGTGTGTAGTATTTCAGAGTGTATTGTTGTAGAGTGGCCTAGAGTGCAGTGGTGCAGAGTAGATTGGCATAGAGTACAGTGGCGTAGAGTGCATTGGTTTTGAGTAAAGTAGTGTAGAGTGCACTGACGTAGAAAACAGTGGCGCGGAGTGGAGTGGCACACCGTGCAGTGGTAACGAGTACAGTGGCGCAGAGTCGATTGTTTAAGAGCGGAGTGGTGCATGGTAGAGTAGAGTGGTGTTCAGTCGAGTGGCGGAGAGTGCAGAGTAGAATAGAGTGGCGTAGAGTGGATTGACGTGCAATGTTGGAGAGTGGAGTGGCATAGAGTGGAGTGACGCAGATTGAAGTAGTGTAGCATACACTGGCACGTGGCAGAGCAGTGTGGGGTACAGTGCACTGGCATAGAGTAGAGTGGTGTAGCATAGAGAAGCGTAGAGTGAAGTGGCATAGAATGAAGTGGTGCAGTGATGCAGCGAGGAGTGGCATAGTGTTGAGTGGTGCAGAGTAAGCTGCAGTGGTGTGGAGTGGTGCAGAATAGAGTGGAGTGGGGTAAAGTGAAGTATGCAAGGTGTGGTAGCGTACTGCGTTAACAGACAACACATTTTCAATTGAAATGGCCATAACATTTGCACAGGCATACAGTTTTACTAATAAAAGTATACAGCACACAAATGATAATGTGTAGAAATGTCATCACCTAGTGTATTGGTTTGTTTAGAATGTATTAAAATATTTGTTTCCACCACACTTCAGAATTACCAAAAATTTGCTCATTTGTGCTTTTCTGATATATGCTGAAATATCTGCAAAGTTTATTTACGGACACTTAAAGTTTGTTGCGTGCTAGAAAACAAATTAACGTCATACAGTCTCCCTCAAGCACACCCCAAGAAACCAGTATGATTGTCACATAAATCTTCTCACTTTGAAGTCAGAGAAAGAAAAGTAAACACCAAGCTCCCTGGAAGACGGAGACTGACATTTGACCTCTGCCTTTGAATGCACAGCAAATGTAACAAGATAAGAACAAGGTTTAAAGGCCTGTTGAGCTCGCTAACAGCACATGTGTGTTTGTCTATCTTTTTTTGTTCCTTTTATGTATGACACGTTGACCCTGTGGACACTAGTGCTTGGCTACAGGGCAAAACCAGATTCCGCACCTCAAGGGCCTTGATTAATACACCTGTACGGGTAAGCCATATATAATTAGTGAACATATGTGCATGTCCATTTTGTTTTTATGATGCCAGGCGCCCTATCGCGGCACACAGCTTTTATGACTGACGCATGGTTTGCAGTGACCACTTATTTTACAGTATTACAATAGCGTGTTTTCACTTTGATCTTTTGCCAGTCTAACAGTTCACAAAAGACCAGACATTTGCCCGTTTATTACAAATGGGCTTGATATTAACAGTAAGTAAGAAATCCTACACATAGCATGCTTCATATACGTCTATCGTGTTGTGACTACATACCATTGTGTTTGTCTTTGTCCACAGTTTCGGAGTTTCTGGTACTTTTGTACCAGTTTCCAGACAGGGAAGTAGCCTTCCCTGTCGCATGCAAATACATGTGCAAGCTATTTTTGTTTATTAAGTCATAGAATCGTACTGGGGCAGTGACATTTCTTTTTGTCCTGCTGAATGCCCAGGACCAATTTTGGCCGTAAAAATAGGGCAGAAACATGTTGACAAGCTGAGGGTCATAGGAGCATTGTACTCCTTGATTGCTTCTTCCCAAAATTATCATTAGTATAATTATTTTTATAGCGCCCATCCACCCTGCTAATAAAGGGATACCTGGGCGTGGATGAGCTATTTTTAATATTAACCCTCGGTCACTATATAAAAAAAGAGTTTATTTACAAAGAGCTCCCTGGAATATGGCCGAGCACATCCTGACTTTTAGCAGCCAGGATGAACCAGATGATGAAGCATGTCACTACTAAAGTGAGTGAAGGTTGTATCTAAAAAGAAAAGCTTTTTACTTCCCTGAATCTCAAGACACCCACAACGCTATTTCGGTTCTGTGGGTTTCTTTTGCACTGGCAGACGGGTACTTTACTGGTTTGAAATAGGTGTGACTAACTCATGGAAAGTGAATTATTAGCGAAATTAGTAATCTTTGGTACTTGGCCCACTTAGTTTAAACTATTGTACATGGTGTACAAACTCTGCATGACAATGTGTAAAAGATGTTAAGTAAACCTACGCCCCACACTGTGCTGGCACAGGCCTTTAGACAGCATTTCAAAATCAACTACAGGTTCCAAATAATCCCTCTGATCTTTTCTAACACAAGAGATTTGGTTAGAGACTTGTTTTCCAAGGCTCCTAATCTGTGTAAAAAAATAATCAGAAATCTAAAAAGTACCTTGAAAACTTTGCTTCCTAAACTCTGGCAAAGAAGACCTGTTCCTAAAGCTCTATTGCTGGCTGTGAACCATCTTTAGTTGAATTTGCTTGTTGTCATCACTTTTTTTCGCTCTTCTTTTTAGAGAAGTGGCTTTAGCTGCATCCAAGGCTAACGTGCAGCAAGCCAAGGTAAAAGACATGCGTTTCTATTTTGCAAAGTAAGACGATGCATTAGCTGATGTCCATGCCTGACCTGTAATTCCTCCCACCGGCCTTCCCCAGCATCCCTTTACCATGCTCTTGCGTCCAATCACGCTTTCTCTGTAGCACTCAGAAATTATACGGCTCGGCCTTTTTACACACGTCAATAACATCTTTTGGAATTGTCACAATGCAATTTTGCTCCATGTCTGCAAACAATTATACATTTTCACCGAATGATGTAGAATTCCATTTTTTAACATGATGCATAAAGGAAGGTGGAGAACATCAAAGAATTAGACAGTAGCAAATCCTTACTTTAATTTTAAATCGTACCTTTTCCTCATTTCGAATACAAGGGTGCCTGATTGCCATAACTATTCTTGACCAAAAAGGGGCAGAAACCTAGTTTCATAACCAGATGTTGAAAAAAAAACGCAACAAATACAAATAAATCCTACCACTCCACGGCTTCTAGATTGCCATCATCCTTATTCAATTTATTGTACACAGCTTCCTTCAGAGTCGCAGCACTGCTAGAAGGAGGAAGTCCATGAAGGTGGCAAAGCAACTCTCTCTGTAACAATGAGCAAGATTTCACATTAGCATGGGTGTCACAAGTTAACATTCACACATAAAAGTTCCTATTTAAAATGTCGATCCATAAACTGTCTTTTTCCAGGGCACTGGAATTGTTTGTTCATACAACACCAAATTATTGGCAAAAAACTCAAATTTATGCAATGTATTTAGCGATTAAAGGCACATTCTGATGCATTGCTATGCAAGGGATAAAGTACCCTCTGCCATACATTATAAGGATATTTCAAGGCACAAGGAGTTCCCTGACAGTACATAGGAATGGGCTGATGGCCTGATGACTCGGATCTCCCCACTGCCTGGGCCAGGTTTCCCTCATCTGAAAAAATAAATTGGTGCTTTAAGGGCATTATTAAAGATTTTTTAAAAATCTTGCCTCATCAGAATTGTTTACGACACCTTCCCTGCTCCAACAGTCACCAATTAAAACAGCTGACCAGCTACTTCTTCAGAGTTCTTATTCACAGCAGACAGGGCCATCAAAGGTTTCATAAAGGGAACTTTTCTTTCCCCATTTAATAAAGCTTAGTCCTACATTTAGGATGGCAAACCTATTACTAGACCTCTGCAACGTAGGGCCGCAAACTGAAACTCGTGATCCATGGCTGTCTTTCTGCTTATTGGAATCTCACCACTTGAGCAAATAGCCTTTAAAAGTAGACAAAGAGTGCCCCCCTCCCCCACATGGCCTTTGATGGGCCCTTGATGACCTGTTCTAACCAGGTCCAGCCCACACAGTGTAAAGAGTGTGAGCTCTCAGGACTAGTGTGTTTTAAGAAACAGTCCCCTGTGATGGTCAAAAATGCTCCATTCAGGCCTTCTCATGAAGTAATGAGACAACGATGGGGCAGTACAAGCCCGTGCTTGTCGGCTCCCCATAGGCATTAAGGGTTTGCTTAAAAAAAAAAACTGAACTGGAAGCTGAGCACCAACACATATACACTCAGGTGTTCTGTATTGCCGGATACAGAGGTGAAGCCCACATCTGTTTTCAAACATGAGGGATGTCTGACGTAGAAGTTCGCTTATTTGCTTCTGTGTAACTCATCGACCACCATAAACATAAAAGGGGAAAAAAAGTTTATGTTTTTGGTAGTATTGCCAGAAAGCGTTACCATGTCTTGTAAGAATAAGAAGGGCTCACACTGAAGGCACGAAGACAGCACATCACTGAGGTCTGAATTACCACTAAGACCTGCTCTGTTATTTAAGTCTTGGCCCCTTCCTCTCACAATGGTTCAAGGCCTGTCCCACCAACTTCTGACACCACTGAATTTGGAATGCGATGCAGGTCATTTTAACTTGTGTGACGATGAACCAACACTTCTTTACTCCCTCAGATATTCATTAAGTGCCCACTCCCTCAAGGTCACGGAAGATCATGAGGAGCAGGGAAATAATATATCCACAAGGATGGCTAGGATTCATTCAAGCATTCCTTCCAGCATTTCATTGTTGCAGTGATGGGGAAAAATAGGCTCCTGTACCCCCAAAACTCCCTAATGGACGATTCACCCCAGCATCACAGGTTGCTGGAGGTGAACCGGAGAGTCTCCATCTGGAAGAATTGGTGTCTGTACTCTAATGAAAAAGAGGTCCATTCCTGTACTGTGAGGGGAATGACCCTGCAGGATAAGTGTGCTGATGTGCCATGGTGTCAAATGTAGTCAAAACTTCTAAGAGGACTCAGAGGCAGTTCCATCCCTTTATTTATCTTGAATGAATCATCAACCAGAAATGCAGTTTCCAAGCTACAGAGCAAGCGAAGCCCAGATTCTGAGGTTTGGTGGAGCTTGGGTGGTCAATCTGGTGCGGTAGTTAGATGTCCATATTGTCTTCTAGAGTCTTGCCCATAAAAGGAAGACGGGAGAGGGGATGGTATTTGGAGAATTTGTTGTGGCTCGATTTTTAGAGGTTTACTAGCATTTAAATGGTCTGCGGTGATGAGGGGAAGGTGTCTATCACATGAGATGAATTAACTGTTGAGAATG
The DNA here is from genome assembly GCA_963921515.1 of Calotriton arnoldi. Classification (NCBI taxonomy): domain Eukaryota; kingdom Metazoa; phylum Chordata; class Amphibia; order Caudata; family Salamandridae; genus Calotriton; species Calotriton arnoldi. The sequence goes on from CAWUFW010004145.1 coordinate 845,062, forward strand.
GTGGTGGGGGTGTCTAGAGAGGGTGGGTTTCTCATTGCTGTAAAATGTAACTTCCATAGAGCTGATGATACTCACAAGGTAAAAGTGATCAGAGGATTGAAAGAATGACAGCTAAAGACTTAAGGGATCCATAAGTGACACTGAAAAACATGTTTAACATTAGAGTGAAGTGGGAAAGAGTAAGCAATGCCTCTCTGAAAACTCGAAAACTACAAGTACTAAATATGAATACTGCCCTCCTGTTCTTTAGATTTCGACAGTAACTCTACGTGCTCCCACAAGAGAACCTCGACTGACAGGCAAGCAGCAATAGTTAGAATTAAAATGAAAACAATGAAAGTGTAAGGATAAATAATCTTACCAAATTCTTTGCACAAGAATGTTCTGTAAATAAATACAAAGTGTGTAATGTGCATTAGAAGCATACCCATGTTATAGATGGAGCTTCAGCGGCAAGCATCGGGCAAGGGTCTGCATTGATTAAGCCCAGTTTCACAAATCCACTCATTGCTTTACAGAATCCCTACAATAAGAACAGAGCAGACAACAAATCAGTAATTAAAAATCATTTAGAAAAGTGGTTCTTAACCTTTTGACTTCTGTGGACCCCCACTTAATTATTACTGGAACCTGGGGACCCCCACTAGATCATTTATGGAATTAGGGGTCCCCCACTGAGTACTTACTGGAAGCCGGGGATCCAGGTCTAAGCTTTTTCGATAAATGATCACACATAAAAGTACACAAGAATACAGAAACAAGGATTCATTAAAGAAATATTCAAATGATGACATTTTATTTCATTCACAAATAAATAAAAAATTATTTTAAAAAAAATCGAAAGTTCAATTTCAGTGGGAAGGATGGATTTTTTCGAAATTTAACTGAGGGCAGTCATCATCCATACTATATTCTGTTTGATGCTCTTGCACTGCTTCCATGAACCAATCTGAGAAAACTAACAAAAAATGCCTCCAAATTCCTTCACATTTGTAGAATGTTTTAAAATGTTCAATTGTATTTTTTGTTTCTTTATTTATATACACTTTATTAATTTGTTAAAATGATCACATTTTCTAAGCAGTCGCAGCACCTCCCCCCAGTAGGATTTGCGGACTCCCAGGACCGCATGTTAAGAACCACTGATTTAGACCTCACAAGTAACACTCCAGGTTTTGTTAACCCATCTTTCCAACAATTGTAACACTGAGTCGTGCCACAGATGAAGCAAGCGGATAGGCAAAGAAACAATTATTTACCTGTAAAGGTGATTTTACACCACTGCCACCTTTTACTGATAACACAGGCATTTGAATATTCCACCAGCCTGGAGTCTTCCGGTAAAAAACACATGGAACATGTTATGCCTTTAAGCAAACACTTGTTGGTCTCATTTTGCCCATCCCATTCCCTAGTCACCCCCTTGTTCATGTTCTGAGCACATTTCAAATAAACTGGCAACATCAAGAACTAACCAATTGAACCGACTTGCATCCAGAGGCTCCAGAGTTGTATGTGAATCTACAAAAGATACCCATGATGGAAAACACCTTGCGAATGTAAGTGACCTAGGCTAATATAATTATTCACCAATTTTTGGATTACACTATGAAGCAGCTGGCACACAGGAGGCTGGTGAAGAGTTTCAGACTCATCGAAATAGGCTGTGCAATATTTCACCTCGCATGAGCAGTAATGCACCTTACAATAGGCAAACAATGCGGTCAACGAGCCATCTGGAAATGGTGAATTTGGCCACTACTGGAATTGTCCTATAACCATTAAAATCTGAGTTGTGCACTAGAGTGCCCTGGCGCTCTCAGGACAGCAGATCGACAGAGAATTCCTGAATCTTTCCTACCCTCCTAGCTGAGATGACAGCTGCCTGGATGGCTAATATTCTATTGGTCATTCATTGCTGCAAAAGCCTTTGATATGAGACCACCACCGCACTATTACCATCTTAGCATCAGCCTCCTAATTGTTGGAAATGTTCATAGTACACGTTTTCAAAAGCCCTGTTTGATAAGTTGAACAAACAGTGTTCTGGTCGGGCATCTTCAGTAGTGGGATATGGCTACCAGAAGCACTTGGTAGCCACTTTTCAAAGTGGACTTTTCAAAACCCAACAGATAAGGTTACACGTGGTACTGGTAGGGCCACATTAGAGTTGGTCAGCACCTCCATACATTCTTGGCACAGACATAAGTGTACGAATATCTAGAACAAAAAGAACCATATCAAGTTGTTGGATTATCATACATAATCATTCCTGAGTCCATGTTCAGTAGTAAATGATTGGGTGGTAATCACTGAAAGTCAGCATGCCTCTACAAATGGAGCAACATGCAGAACCATGTTTGCCTCAAACATTCCTTGAGTGCTGCATGGAGAAGAAGCCCTGAAGAAACTCTGCTTTCCACTTATCTCAGTTCCTGGAAACTGGAGGCGAAGAAGAGCATACTGCTTCTCCCCATCTCTGAACGCCCACTGGTTGAAAAGGTCATCCACTGTACCACTCATGTGACCTGGATCTCTGACCTGCTGAAGTCAGCCACTCTGCCATTCTTTATTCCCGCAGGTAGGTGCTCTAAGTGGAAGCCGATCCCAACTGGAATTCCACTTTTTTTGATAGGGTCAATAAGCACATGCAGTCCTGCCCCATGTGGTTTTGCCTGTTACTATCAAAATCTTACTGTGGCTCATGGCTGGAATGATGTTAGCGTATTTGACCGCCTACAGATCCAGCAGGTTTTAGTGCAGCATCTATTTGGGCTCTGGCCACAGCCCCCTAGTTGTGCTTCTCCAGCCTTCCAGGGACACATTCGCCATTACTGGGACCTCTTGAGGCAGACGGGAGAAAGATATGACAGATGTGGACGAAGGGTGTATCAGCCCAAGGCTGCTCTCATTACATTCATCACCTAAAGCTTCTGATAATCCCAGGCCACCTGCATCCATTGTTGGTAAAGCTGTTCATGCCTGCTCACATTCTTGAGCATTGACACATGTATCATGATGCTGCATGATGACATGAGGCCCAGCACGGACATAAACTCTCTAGCTGGAACATTGTTTCTCCTCCTCGCTACTGCTGACCTCTTGAGTAAGGCCCACATCCTGTGGTCCACTGGAGTCCATTAGTGAGCTCAAGAAGATGATCTTCTTGGATGTCTGACAGTCCCAAATACTGAAACAGTCAGGTCTAGTTCAGGACAGTGATTTAGACTCCTCTAGGATGACCCTTTCATCAACTGACCATTCGAGTAGAGAAAGACACGGACCCTCTGACTGCGAAGAGGAGCTCCCACAGGCATCAGGCACTTCATAAACACCCTGGTGGTAGATCATAAATGCAAAGGGAAGGCCTGTGAGCTGTGTCCTGCGCACTATCAGCAATTGATGCACTTAAGAATTTTCCAGTGGATGTGAAAGTAGGTATTCTTGAGATCCAGTGATGACATACCAATAACTGCACTGAAGACAGGGGATCACCTCTACCAATGTTACCATCTTGGACAAGTGCTTTCAGATGTGCTTGCAGGTGAAGCACAAGTTAATAATGGGACGGTGGCCCTGCTATTTTTCTGCACTAGGAGTTTCTGGAGTAGTTCTCTTTTGTATGCCAGCACTAGATCTTTTCTAACATTACTGAGAGCACAATTATCTTTGCTTTGGGGGGGGTGACGTTTCCACAAAATACAGCATATGTCCAAAATGCCATAATGTCCATCACCAACTGATTTGATTGAGTCCCACATTGAAGCCTTGCACGAATCACATTCTGCTCTACTGAGCAGGGAACTTTTGTCCTTCTTGGAACCGTTGTGCTTATGTGTGGCCCCAGGATCTGTTGTAGTGTGGTTTGTGGCCTCATTGTCTACATTGCTAAGTTAGCTTAGGCCTGGCTGCCATGATGCCTTTTTGCACACGTTACTTTGTGACTTTGTTTTTCCAGCCTCTGCTTGTGCCCGGCTATATTAGAACTGTCTGCCTTTTTGCCTTTCACCTTTTCTCCTGTTCCTGTGGGTTTCGTCTGCACATCATGTACAAGGTCGAAAAACAACGTCCCTTGTTCTTGCTGATCTGGTCAGCCCCTCGCACTTAGACATAACACAAAATACAGCTGCACTGGAGAAATTCGTGTGCTTTTAATATTATGATCTCGCTGTTTGTGACACTTGGAGAAAAACCTTTCCAGGGAGAAGAGCTGTGCTTGTCTGATGATGTAAACCTTGCATCTAGATATTGAGGTATGGGGGTCCGTCTGACAAAGCCCAGAGGTCTTCTATTTTTATAATAAACTAATTATTAGCACGGGGAGGGTGGTAAGGCTATTTAGCCCTATATCCACTGTCTTTATAAAATGCTGTCCCCGTTTGTATTCTATGGAATTGTAACCATGCTTATTATTTTATCATTATGCATTATGCTGATAGTACTGGCACGTGTACTGTATCTTAGAGCACGATAGTTGAAATAAACATTTTAAACTATACTGTGTCTCTTATTACGCACGTTGTGGACAAGTATGAGTGAGTTATGACAGAGTGTTCTTGCTCCCGCGAGTCCATAGAGAGACCGTGTTCTGGGTTGTCTAATCATTGGTAGCTTCGCTGCGAATGAGACGCTAAAGCTAGTCGGATTGGGATTGTGGGCTAAGGTGCATGGTTGGTTCACCACTATACTCCGAGGTCCTATTATCCTGTGCATAGCTCTGTATATGTGCAGAATCCCTACAACATGGCGACCAACGTGGTGGGCTTCTTATCTGCGAGACGCTTGAGTAGTGCTTGTCCACAACACCCTTCGCATACGCTTCCTGAAACATGTGTGAGGGTGATACCTCCTATATTGATGTTTTTATAGGTTCTTTCAAGCTTGAAGTTATTAAAAGGTGTTTGTTAACCCTATATTCCGCTGCCTCACATTAGGTTGTCGATCATTTCTGGTCTTAATGGCGGATATAAATATACTGGCACATAGCCGCGCTGCGCTCCGGGCTCATTTACTGGCTTATGGAGTGCCCGACGCGGGTGTTGCACTCATCTTTGTGGTGCAGGCTGACCCGGCTCACCACTTTGAGGTGTTTTACTCTTGGGTCACTTTTCCGGCGGTGGACGGAGCTGACAATTTGTTTCATGTTTACGCTCTCACTGCCCTACCCAATGCTTATCTGCCTTATCAGGCTCTTGAAGTACCACTTAAGCATGGCAACACCGTATTTGGTTTAATGGCGCCCTCCCACATCCGGTCACCCCGGTTCGTTTAGGCCCCTTATCAATAGACGGGGCCACTTGGCCAGTTTTGGCCGGGTATACCCCACATCCGCGTTATTTGACACTTGCGGTTGATGAACTGCGTGTCTTGCATACGTCTTTGATACGCGTTCACAGAGCTTTGGTACAGTATGTTACAGGCAACGTCCAGGGAGCCCCTCCTGGAGTTGCGGCGCATCCAGCTGGACAGGGTGGTGTAACCATAAGTCCCGTCATGGTTAATTGGGTGATGGGCAAGCGCCCACAGAATAAGGATGATTTACCTTATTGGCTTGCAGAAAAATTTGACCAGCTGGAGGCAGTTTTTCCCAATACTTCTCCTGTGGAAAAACACAGGATTTTAACGATTAGTTTGCCGAAAGACTTAATTCCCGAGTTGGCAGAATGCAACAACTGGGGCAAGGTATTCGCAGCAGTATATGCAAAGTGTTTCGGCACCCCTTCCATGACAGTACTCCCCTCTGTAATTAAACGAGTGCAGGATGAACATGGCCCTGAAGCGGCTGTGGAATTGGGGATGAGACTGGTGGGAGTGTTCGATGTAGTGGCTGATCTAATCCTTGCGAACGTCAAGGGGGATGCAGTCAACTTTCAAGTCGCTAATGCTTTGGCTTTAGTCCCGGAACCGGACAAACCACGCGAATTACCGAAAATTATTGCACAGGCTTATAAAACCATTGGCCGCAATAGTCTGGGAGTTAAGCCTTTTGCTAAAACGCAAACTCAAGCACAGCCACAACAAAAAACTCAGTCTGAGAAAGATGAGAAACCGTTCTTTACTAAAAAGAGCTGGAGGTTGAAGAAACAGGGTAAGCAACAGTCAAAACCAGGGTCGCATGCCGCATCCCCGGTCTCCATATCTTCTGAACGCACTTATGATTTGCGCGACAGGGCAAGAATTAAATCTCCAGATAGATTTCAAGTCCCTGACCCGCGTTCTCCTCGTTCTCCATAAGCACCATCGACCTCCCAGACTGGTGGAGGAGATAGCCAGGATAGAGGCAGGGGTCGTGAGGCTCCACAGGGACGAGACCAACCTCGACAACCCGTCCGAGGGAAACCAGAAGAGTTTCAACGTTCTCGCCCACAGTTTCAGAAGAAAAAAGTTGCAGCGTTAACAGCGAGGTATGCCACAGATGGTGAGAACGAGACTCCTGAATTGGACGTGGGCAGTGACGCTGCTAGACAGCGCAGCGGAAGTTACCATAGTGCGGGAGGCACTGCGTCCTGATGTGGAGGCGACAGCAACTGATACATTCATTACTGTCGAGACAGCTGACACCCGAGTGGCACCCCCTGACATACTATTTAATATTGTCATTCAAATAGAAGGTGACATTGAGCGTGTTATTAAAGGGATTTTTTGGGAGAATCTGACCTCTTCTTACGATATTTTGTTGGCGGAGGCGGATTGGCCGCCCCCATTCGTACTTGCTGCTCGTAGAGGGGAGGAGGTAATCCTTCCGAGCTTTTCTCGTCATGTCCCCAAGGACAAGGCGGAGGCTCTCGCAGCTGAATGGGCTGGGGCCCTGGCTCCGGCGCTATACCGTAACCACGTGGGCTGGGATGAGGATTCTCCACCCCATGATATACCATTGCGGTCTCTGCCACAGCCACAACCCCAATATCCCATCCGGCGGGAAGCTAAAGGTCCCGTTTCAGACATTCTGACACAGTTAGAATATCAAGGAGTAATTGAAACATGCGTGTCCCCAATGAATAATCCCCTTTTTGCGGTTTCTAAACCCGATGGATCGTACCGCCTAGTTTTGGATTACCGACATTTGAACTCTCATTGTCGGACCTTTGCGGTACAAAATACCCACAGTTCTGCGCTTGTAGACAGTCTTGTTCGTAAAAAATATAAAACGACACTTGATCTATCCAATGGTGTTTACACGCACAACTTATCCCCGGAGTGCAGTCAATGGAGTGCTTTCACTTCCGGTGGAAAACAGATCAAATTTCGGCGTTTGCCCATGGGCTACAAGAACAGCCCGGGTGTCTTCGCCGCCCGTGTTGTCTCTTTGTTGGACCCTGTGGTATCGCTTTGTTCGCCCTAAGTTGGCAGGGTATGCCCAGACGTGGGTCCCTTGCTCACTTTGCCACTGGATTCAAGATAGCCTGGCTGATGAGGGTTTTGAACCCGAAACCGGTCCCAGGATGCTTGTTTCCGGTCCAGGGAAGACATGGCTTGGCAGTTCGGGCTGGACTGTTCCCATGAGGCACAGGGTCAGACTGATTTGCATATGGCCATGTCTGAACTGGGGTGGTGGAGTGAGCTAAAGAATGATGATGGATTAAACCCAGATCAGTTGACTGGGGGTGAGTGTTTGATTTGCTCTAACGCTCCGTCCATCATCCCCTTTGGTATCGCTTTGTTCGCCCTAAGTTGGCAGGGTATGCCCAGACGTGGGTCCCTTGCTCACTTTGCCACTGGATTCAAATAGCCTGGCTGATGAGGGTTTTGAACCCGAAACCGGTCCCAGGATGCTTGTTTCCGGTCAAGGGAAGACATGGCTTGGTAGTTCGGGCTGGACTGTTCCCATGAGGCACAGGGTCAGACTGATTTGCATATGGCCATGTCTGAACTGGGGTGGTGGAGTGAGCTAAAGAATGATGATGGATTAAACCCAGATCAGTTGACTGGGGGTGAGTGTTTGATTTGCTCTAACGCTCCGTCCATCATCCCCTTTGGTATCGCTTTGTCTCTTTGTTGGACAGCATAGATCCAGATGCGTGTTCGTACGTCGACGATATCTATCTGACAGATGACGAATTATGGCCGCATCTTTCACGTGTGGACCGCATTATTCTTGAATTTGCGGTCTTAGGATACAAATTAAATTTTGCAAAAATCTCACATTGCTGAATTTACCGTTTTGTTTTTGGGCTATGAGCTCAACAATGAAGGTAGGGGCTTAGCTCCCCATTTCTTGGAGAAGTGCGCACTTTTGCGCCCTCCAACCACTCTGAAGAAGCTTCAGTCATTGCTGGGTTTTCTAAACTTCGGGCGTACTTACATTCCCGAATATGCCCAGCGTATCAAGCCTCTATATGCCTTGATACAGCCTAGCTTTTCGAAGTCATGCTGGCTTCCTGAGCATTCCTCTATACTGCACTCTTTGCAGTCTGATCTACTTGAATCTAAGTTCTTGTTGACTCGTGATAACCACACAAACCTGGTGATTAGAATTGTGCCAGGGGCAGTGGGTTTCACGTACTTAACGTTTAACGAGGGTGACACAGTACCTATTGCATACAAGTCGCATCTTTACACTTCAGCGGAGTTGCGCTTTTCCTCTGTGGAGAAAGTTTTGACTGCAGTGCAAATGGCGTTTCTAAAGGAACGCGCACTGGCACAGGGAAAACGCATTTTGGTGGCGAGACCATATCCTGCCCTTGAGGCAGTGACGAAGGCAAGTGTCCCGAACTCTAAGGCTTTGCACCCCCGTTGGATACAATGGGCTACATCTCTGACGACCCCGGATGTCACTTTTATCTTTGATTCCTCTCTTCAGACACAGGAGTTTTTACAGTATGAATTTGTTCATCCTCCTCCTCTGTCTTTGCTGCCGCTTGAGGAGTACCAGTATATTATTTACACCGATGGTTCGGCACAACCGGCCACGGGTTCTAAGCATGCTTATTCCGCAGCGTGTGCTATTGTTGCAGGTAATATTGTGAACGGAGAGTTCAGGTCGGATGTAGTGCACACGCAGGCCCTAGGAGACAGTACTGCACAATTGGCCGAGCTGCGTGCCTTGGTGCTCGCACTTGAGTTCGCGAATCCAGACGTGACGACTCTTATTGTATGCGATTCTTACTACTGTGTTCAATCTTTTAATGACAACTTATTCTTTTGGTCGCAAAACGACTATAGAGATGCTAAAGGCAGCACAATTAAGCATAAAATGCTTTGGGTTCGAGTGGCAGATCTTAAACAACGTCTGCCTCTCACACAGGTGATTCACACTGTTGGCCACCAGCGTGTGGGCGCACACGCTGTTGGTAACAGTTTGGCAGATGAAGCTGCCAAATCAGCAGTAGCCACGTGCTCAGTAGCAGCAGTTACAAGATCCATGACTAAAATAGATAATGAGATTTTGGCAGCTATTGCTGCAACGAAGGAGGGTGCTAATTACCCACGGGGTTTCCCTTTCAAATACTCTTATCACTTAGGTCCCGAACAGGTTCCTTATGTAACTATTCCAGACGTTGGTGATCGGCTGATTCCCAACGCGGACCGCAGACCTTCCTTGATAACAGCCGCACACGAAGGCTTGGCTTCGGCCCATGCTGGCGTGTCTGCGACTGCGATCTTGCAGCAGCGTTACTGGTGGCGTGGTTTATATAAACAGACCCGTACTTATGTGCTTTCTTGTAACGTTTGTCAGCAAATTAAGCCTTCGACGGTTACACGACCACTGCAAACACAGCTCTGCATTTCTAACAAACCTTTTGGGTGTGTTTACCTGGATCACTGCGGTCCATTTTCTTCTGACACTGCATATAAATACATCTTAGTTGCAGTGGATTCGTGCACACGTTTCATCTGGGTTTGGCCACAACGGAGTGCTGACGCTCGAAATGTCATAAGGGATTTGCGTGTCTTTGTGGGAATTTTTGCCTGTGGCATCTTCCATTCCGACCAAGGTCCAGCGTTCGCCTCTAAGGCGTACAAGGACGCAATGGGGTCACTGGGGGTGCGGGTGCAATTTTCGTCTCCATATAGACCTGAGGGTAATTCGATTGTGGAGCGAATGAACCGTGACTTAAAGCAATCCTTGACAGCTAGAGTCTTAGGTACTGGCAGGAACTGGCTGGCCCACTTGTATAGCGTACAACGTGCACTTAATAATCTCCCTAGAAGATCTCTGGGTGGGCGGACCCCATACGAAATGCTCTTTGGCATCCAAATGTTTGTGCCAGACCTTGATGGTCTAGACATGGCGGCGAGTGCCGCAATCTTTGACGTAGATAATCATTCTACTATGTTGCAGGACTTACAAGAAGCCCGTGACAAACTTGCAGACGAACATTTACCTTCAGCCACAGACGCTGCAGATTCCGGTTGCCGGCTGGCTTCCGAAGGTTGGAGATCTGGTCCGAGAGAAGGTGGAGAACAAAAAAGAATTTGGCCCCTCTTATCGTGCACCGGTTCCAGTCCTTGGCTTGAAGGGTACTCGTACTGTTATCTTACCACCGCTTCCTGGTCGCAAGGACAACAGATACATCTCAGTGGACAATGTCAAGCTACAACATCTGGCCGATCCTGAATAGCGTAACACCTGCGGTCTCATGTCCAGCCATTTCTAGGACTCATGTTTGTGGCCCTCCGGCCCACACGGACACTGATGTTGCCATTGAGATGGTAGTTTTGCCTGATCGCCTGCTCGACTGCCTTGATTCCTCCTGCAACGAGGAGACCGAGTATGCATACCCCGCAAACGAGTCGGTGGCTCATTTACCAACAACACCACTGCGCCCAACCCGTTTTTCCTTTGATTCGGCTTCCACCTCATCACTTATCCCGTCCAGCTTCAGTGTTTTTATATCCTGGTTCAGAGACAATTTTTTGATCCCACCATGGACATACATCTGGTTGGTACTATTCCTGATTTTTCTGTTCATGTCCATTGGCTTTGTGACAGTTTTTTTCTTACTCATCAATGGTCACTATTTACCAGAACGCTCTACGGTGAACTGTGTTGCTGGAACTTTGGCTCTGCATTCTTCCTCTCACATCATGAAGTGTGACCACACATTTGTGAACATTTCGGCTTTCCCAGTCGCTGATGGCATCGTATGGGATGCGGTAAATTTCCAAATTCATGGACCAACCGAGATTATTAATGTCCCGAATGTCCTCCGTGTTTCAATGGGTGATGTCGTTAAAAGTAATATTCATTCTGACGATTGGGATGTGCATGCCGTTGAATCGTTATTTTCTGATTTGAAATATTATGCTGCTTTCAATGCTGACGATCTGTATTTAAATTCTGCAAGTTATGCTGACTTATATTGTTACCAGCATTGGGGCAACCACTTTCTCCATAAACTAAGTACTCTTCGGGGTCCTTTTAATTACACCCAATGGGAACATTGTCCGACCCCTTTGCCAGGTAGCTCCCAAACTCTTAGAAGTAAATTTACTTACTTTACAGACTTTGATAGATCAAACCCTGGGTCCTATTATTTTAAATTGAACACTTCGTCCGCTCAGAAGATCATATTGACCCACACCAAATTGCTATATTCGGGTTCCTTCTTGAACGCATTAGCAGTGGGTGGTTATGAACACTGGCAGGACACCATTGACTTAAAGTCTATTTGGGGCACCAAATCATGGCAGGTCCGAGGCACGGAAGCCTTACACCGTGCTTGCCTCATCCCGGCCCAAATTTTGTTTTTAAATCGACCGATCTATCAAACGACCTGTTGGGGTTTGGCTACTTCTAAACAATTGAATGCACCCTCCATTCCCGCATTGTCTTCCACTCCCAACGACAGCTTGCGTTTTAATATTTCCCTAGCCACTTTGCAAGCTTTGTTTCAAAACAATTTGTTTAATACCTCTACGATTGTTCAGTCACCCTGGTTGGCTTGGCCCATCGCATCAAATGCCTGCCAACTGCGTTTTCACGACTCAGCTCCTGGTTACAAACAGGATAAGCCAGATCCGAGGTTTTCTGACTCTCGTACTGTTACAAAATATTCTGTTGGTAAATTGTGTAAACAGTGGTTGCAGCACTCTTCATTAGATTCTGTTAAACAACTTTTATCCCTCCTATCAGGCAACATTGATCTGTCAGATTTTGTTCTGGGGCCTCGTGGTCCTCGACCTAAGAGATTAATTTATGAAACTTACAATGAACTCTGGAAGCTTTCGCAAATTGAAGCTGCTTCCCGTCTTCGGGAAATCGATCAAGCAAATCTAGAAAAAGTGCTTGCTGTTGTTGACAATAGTATTAATACCCTGTCTTCCCGTATTTACACATTAGAGAATATTGTTTCCTCTGTTGTTGATATTGCACAAGATGATGTGTCTGTGTTATATCATGGTCAAAATCAATTGCGTTCAGTAATGCAGTTTGTGTGGACTTTGCAAACACCAAAAATGGGTAAAGTTCCTTGGAAATTTTTGAACACCTCTGCCTTATTCTTGCCGTTTAATTTGACTGAAAAACAGCAGTTCATGTCCATGAAAGATGCAACATACACTCTCTTACATATCGAAAAGATAGATCCGTTACCATTCTCTGTAGCGGAGTTGGACTTTGCAGTGTGGCTAGTTCACGGGGTTATCGCTTTGCCTTTTTCTTTATTTGAGTTCAGTTCCTGCATGAAACATTATCCTGTTGGCCGTTTTCAGCCTTTAGGCAGTGCCTTCTTGCATGAACTTTGGTCCCTGCCTTTCATGTACAGATGCCTTAGGAACGGAAAAGAAGTTTTTCTCACAGGAGAGTCATGCGATTCTACAGTGGGTCATTCCCTAATTTGTACAAACATTAAATTGCACGGGGCTTGTAATGTTTCGGCTACGAATCTTGCTTGTGTTTTAAAGGGCATTCCTGCTCCTGTTATATCACCTACTTTCACTGTGCTTGCAAATGGTAGCTATCTCCTTCTGAATAATCAGGACTGCTGTGGAATGCTGGCCGGCATCCCCTATATTGTAACAGTTTCCCACCGGGTTGTGTGCTGCAAAAATGTGCTTTTTCCTCCCCCGCACGACATAATAGATAGTTCCATTTGGCCTTCCATTCCGACTTTGAAGGCGGATTTCAATAAATTGAGCAGAATAAAGGCGCTATTATTGAACCAGGAGGTTATGCTCACATCCGCACGGGAGACCTTCATCCTCCAGGTGGCTAGTACCCACAGTGAGATACAGGCCCTTTTGAACACAAACCTTCCACAACATTTCGGTGAGCTGATTCACCGTGTTTTCAATGCGTCTAGCACTGAAGGTCTTGTGCACTTTTTTAAAGTTGTGGGCTCTGGCCTTGTTACCTCCTTTCAAACTATATTTGGTGTAATACCGGCTTTTATTCATTCTATTTTTTCCAGCGTCTTTGGCGGCTTTCCGTTGCTCCTCGCCTTTGCGGCTGGTATATTGCTTTTGGTCTGTTTGCTACGCAATGGCTGCACTTCCTGGGGGCCTCCTCGACCAAGGTCAACTCTGGATGCTCCGTGAACGCATGCTCATCGGCTTCGGCATCCTACCTTTGGCGACACTCAGTGTGTCCTATAGACTTTCTTTTCGCTTTGCGTATTTCACTTGCGTGCAACCTGTGATGTCTTGCATCCGATGTCCTTTCTCTTGGTCCTTGAATTTTTGCCTCTCCAATACGTCTCTGTCGGACCCGAATTTTGGCCAGTTAATGGGTCCCTTAGAGGCCCATGAACGGGACTGTTCCAGTAATGGCTTGATGGCGCGTGCGGCAGCACTTGGAATTTTGGAGCAATGGGATATCTGGGCGGCTGCTCAGACTCTCCTACAACAAAGTTATGTTGAGTATCACGCAAGTTGTCCCGCAATGCTGATCACTGCTCCCTCTTGTGAGGAACATGGATGCAGTTTTGATTTGTTGAACTGGATGGCGTCTCTTTTTTCAGACGATTCCAACGATGTCCTCTTGGAAGGTGTGGCGGTTTTTTGCACTTACACTCTATTGGATTAGGGGGCCTCCGCTTTCAGCGTCCTGAATCTCTGGATTTTTTTTTTGGCCCGATCTGGACTTTTTTATCCTGAATTCTTTTTTTCCCATTCACTGTCCTTCATTGGGGACTATTCCTAAATAGACGTTTACATTCTGCTCCATCTATATGAACTCTGTTTTCGTCCTATGTCTTGGCCTATGTACTGACCAGGGGAGGGTGTAGTGTGGTTTGTGGCCTCATTGTCTACATTGCTAAGTTAGCTTAGGCCTGGCTGCCATGATGCCTTTTTGCACACGTTACTTTGTGACTTTGTTTTTCCAGCCTCTGCTTGTGCCCGGCTATATTAGAACGGTCTGCCTTTTTGCCTTTCACCTTTTCTCCTGTTCCCTGTGGGTTTTGTCTGCACATCTTGTACAAGGTCGAAAAACAACGTCCCTTGTTCTTGCTGATCTGGTCAGCCCCTCGCACTTAGACATAACACAAAATACAGCTGCACTGGAGAAATTTGTGTGCTTTTAATATTGTGATCTCGCTGTTTGTGACACTTGGAGAGAAACCTTTCCAGGGAGAAGAGCTGTGCTTGTCTGATGATGTAAACCTTGCATCTAGATATTGAGGTATGGGGGTCCGTCTGACAAAGCCCAGAGGTCTTCTATTTTTATAATAAACTAGTTATTAGCACGGGGAGGGTGGTAAGGCTATTTAGCCCTATATCCACTGTCTTTATAAAATGCTGTCCCCGTTTGTATTCTATGGAATTGTAACCATGCTTATTATTTTATCATTATGCATTATGCTGATAGTACTGGCACGTGTACTGTATCTTAGAGCACGATAGTTGAAATAAACATTTTAAACTATACTGTGTCTCTTATTACGCACGTTGTGGACAAGTATGAGTGAGTTATGACAGAGTGTTCTTGCTCCCGCGAGTCCTGAGAGAGACCGTGTTCTGGGTTGTCTAATCATTGGTAGCTTCGCTGCGAATGAGACGCTAAAGCTAGTCGGATTGGGATTGTGGGTACTAAGGTGCATGGTTGGTTCACCACTATACTCCGAGGTCCTATTATCCTGTGCATAGCTCTGTATATGTGCAGAATCCCTACAACACTGTGATCGCCCTTTATCAGGCTGTTGTAGTGACCTGAAGTCCTGTTGGTTACTCTTTGGGATTGGTGCGGACAGCAATAGGAAAGGGTAGCCCAAAAATATTTTTGAAACTGAGAAAAGGAAAACCTCTGCGGGTACAAGAACCTGCCTCTCCATTCCAGAAAGGAAGACATGCGCCTTATTGCCATGGCCCTTATAGCCTTCACCGTGATGGCATCAGCCTTAATGGACTGAAGCACATTGTCTGCCTCCTTGCCACAGAAGGGCATATCCAGCACTTCAACCAGTACTTCTGTTTAGAAATGGAATAATTAAAAGCATAGTACTGGAGGATCTGCCTGTGACCCATATAAAGAAAGCTGATGTCTGCCACATCCCAGGGAAGTACGCATAGCATTGCTAGAAGCACTTCAATCTCTACCAGCATCTACCTAGCTTCAGCCTGCTTGTTGTCTGGCATAAAGATGAGTCGCTGCTTCCGCGTTGCTCACTGTAGTGGTCGGTAGGCACGTTTGCCACATAATCCATCATCTGTTGCGTATTTTACAGATTTTAACAAAAAAAATTTTTTCTAGCTCAAACGGATCAAAAGTTACTAAAAATGTGGCAACATGTTGCAGTGTAGCGGAAGGCACCTTGCAAAGGTTGGCTAATCATCTTTCAGTTGAATATGCTGTATATGGGTATTAAACTAGTACTAATAAGGTGTCTAGACAGTGTAAACTTGTGTAAAAACTACAATAGTGAACGGATACGATCACCTCATGTGCTCCATTATGGCACATAATTTGCATTTTCTTGTTGCATAAGTCAGTAAACCCTGTTTCATAATTTGGTCCTCCCTTGCTGCATAATTCCTGTGGCCCTGCCTATAAGAGCTAAAATTCCAGAAAAGGACATTAACATACTGCAGGGTAAATCTATTGAAGCTTCAGGGATTCTGGATTTAACTCAGTTTGGATTGTGTCCATATTACTGGACTGAATCTAATTTTGAGGGTATAGTTTTTAATCTCTGAACCCTTCCTAATGGAGGAAGAACCAAAAGTAGTGACATTACTTGATCTCTCATGCACTCTCATCCACCTTTGGTATGTTTGACTACCGCATCTTTGCCATCAGAGTGGATGCTGCAGATATTAATGTATTTGCTCTGAAGTGTCTTATGCCATTTTGCCCAGGAGAATCCTAGGCAGTATCTCTGCTTCCTTATCAATTAGTCTTTCACTCACTTGCCTTCTGCTTCATCCAAGGGTCTGCATTGTGCTCTGTGTTGTTTGGTCTGTATGTGGCTTCATTGGGCTCCATATTTTCTTTATCTGGATACACTCGTCAGTTAGGAGTACACAACATTTTGTTCATTCTTTGGCTAAATAGCACCAGAGAAGCAGCAATAATGTAGTTTCATGCTTATGTTTTAGGGGCTGCCAAATAGAGGAGATAAAACTAAATCACTCAAACTGAATGAAGATAAACCGAGGGTAGGTTCTTTAGTAGTCCTCAGAACAGCCGGACTTACAATTGGTGATCTTCACCTTGAGAAAACAGGCCCATCACAGCTTTGAAATTTGTAAAGTTTATAGTTCTGCTGGACTAGGACCTGGCTGGGCTCTCTTCTGTCACATCTGCATACTTTATTCTCTTTAAATAGGTCTGATCTTACTTCTGCAAATCAGAGAACTGCTTACACACTTTTATTTCCACATGTATGTATCATTACAATTCACTATATCTTGCCACACCTAAACCTCATTTGGACAGATTTGAAGTGATTTAAAATTTACAGTGATTTAAATCATGAGCGCTATACTGAATCTTTGTCTTCTTAAATTAGTTCATGTATCTGATCTTTTTGCAAAAGTTAATTCAGTTTAAGTGGAAAAAAGATGTTGTCTAAATCCTTATATATTTGCCTTTCTACTTTTGTCAACAGTGGAAATCTGCTTCTCTGTGTAGTTTCCTTCCACATGCGCTATTCATTTCCTCAGACCTGTTCCCCAAGCCCCGATGGGTGGTAGCTTCTTTGCAGTTGTTAAATCGATGCCGTTGAACTAATTCCCACGATATGAAAGTGACTACTGACCATCTATTTTTGTATGAAATTGAAGACTTTCTTTTTGCAAAATAATTAATCTCTCCTTACTCTCCCTAATCCAGCATCAGGTCACCAGTGGGTATTCAGCGCACACTACATTTTAAATAAAGAAATTACAGCTCCAGGTCGGATCTGATAAGCAGAATTGCTGCACACTGGGCATCCCACAAGGTGAGAGTTGCTTAGCTGAACTTCTTCCTGCTCTTCAGTTTCCTTCTGACCTTCTCCAGGGACCCTGATAAAACGTAGAGAACTTGATGAATGCCAACTTGCGAGTCCACCCATCACGAAATCAGCTTAGCAACTTTCTGCAGGCTTGTGGGAACCTAGTGTAGGGCTCTTCTTCCTCATCTTGTGTCAATGGCGTTGTTGGCACTGATACAGGGCTCTTGAAACGGTTGATGGCCATTGTTGGCAGCCTCAGTTTTGTTTGGTCTCTGAAGTACCAACAATGTTATTCTTGTTTTCCCTGGGGATCATCTTCAGTGACTCAGTGCATTCCTGAGACATCCTCCGGTCATCTTGGGGGTGTAACTTCTCATCTTGGGACTAAAGTCTTTTTTTCCAAGGGGTGCATCCTGTACAGTGAGCCATGACACCATTAAGCATGCCTTTCTTCTACAGTTGAGAGAGCACAAAGGATTTAGAAGGTCTAAATAAAGATTGTACAGAGTTCTAGCTCAGGCAAGCACAAACACACATTTGTCATAAAAAGTTCTCTCTGTCATTGGAGAAGGATACAGAGCCAGAAAGAAAATAAGTAACTCGACCTTTCTTGCTCAGGTGAAACTCAGTTAGATATTAATACAAACATCACTGGGATATAGAAGGACAGTGATGTTAACCCCACCACTCCCCAGGTGGAAAACGTAATTGCTTATGGTCCTTCTTCACAGCAGTAGCTTCACAGAGATTTTGCTGTAAAGGATGTGAACCCTCACCCACATTGTATGGCATACTTCTCTAAAGAGTTCCTTCTCACTATGACCTCCCTTGTGTTTGTAGACCGGGGAGCTGAATGGAGTTCTTAGGGTGAGGATTTTATTTCATCTACGGGTGTGCGAACACTGTTCAGTCACAAAAGAATGGACTAGTAAAGACTGGTGGACTTGTGTTGGAGAATATTGATACCTTGCCTATAATCTGAGGCCTGAATCTCAGAAGCAGATTAAAAATATTTCTGGAGCAATTAGTACATGTTTGAATTTAATATTCACCATCTAATCATATGGTTAGAAAGCCCTGGCTATACGGGAAAATATTATGTATCCACTGTATCTACATTGTCTGTGTGTTGTCCACATGTCTGTCCTTTTACAGCCTATCCCGGGTCACAGGAATTTATCAGGACAGCTCCTTACTAATCTAGCCCTACCTACTTCTAATTTAGACCCTGTTGTGGTATGGTCACAAAAGGGATATACACATGCATGCACATTTAGTTGGGTTTACCCAGAGAAACACTTTCCTGCGCCGATTCTAGTAATGTACAAAGAGAAAGGACAAACAGCTGCAAGACAACATGATCAATGTTCAGCTCATCACTTATGCGTCGCTTTTGATCCCCTACAGTCATCATAAAGGACCACTTGTCAAATGTAGCTCATGTAAGTTACATCACTCGTGTGTTCATAAAAGCAATATTTTACTCAGTCACCCCAAACAGAGCTAACAAGCTACATTCTGCCCCACCTATCTCTCACCCCCGAACACAGAAACGCAGCATGTTGCATACAGATCAGAGGGGAAGGGAGTCAAAGCATAGAAGCAAACAAACATAAGGTAAAATTTAATGGAAAGCAACAATGGAGTTTGAATTGATCTTCCCACCACGACAGAGATGGTTAATGACCCTCATCCCTGTGTAACCACTAGGGCTTTGGAAGTGTTCTCCTCATGCCATGTGCTGAGTGCTTCCCTACTTCAGTGTTCTAGAAGAGGATTTCTGGCTATGTATAGTCAGCTAACCAGACAGAATACACACATGGACCATTATATTTAAACAAACTTGTCATGCATGACCATGAAAACATCGATAGATAGTGGCTAGCTAAGTTGCGTAGTGTAGACACACTCCCGGGACTCACCTTGTACCTCAGAGTGCCTCTTATCAAAGTGTGTGCTGACTGGATGCCATATGGTTCTGCATATTTCGTGCTGTCCCGGTTTGGAATACCTTCCAAATTCAATCCTGGAAAACAATCCATGACGGAAACAGAATCGAGGAGTGATCCACCGCCAGGAATATTAACTATCTGCAGGAATAATATAAAAAAAAATTAAAAAAATGAAACAAGCTACAATTCCCATGCTGTTTTTTTTTTTTTTTTAAATCAAGTTATTGATTCTCAAAATTAGCAACACTGTTCATCTCTTGGTTGACATTAGCTCCCAATTACAGTCTACTGTCAAAATAATGCCAGGGTGGGCAATGCAAAGCCACCTGAGGATGCAGGCACTCCAACATAAGGCTCTGGGTCTGCGCTTAATGGTCAACCATCAAGCAATATGATCTGCAGCACTCTGATTTATGTATCGTGGATCCCTGCTTCTGCACAAAGTTTAATAATGAGAGCCAGTACTCCTTGTAGGGTTTTCTAATTGCATTGACAGAAAGTTAGAATTCACTGAATCACCGCATGATAAATGGTGTGTAAACCATCTTCCTCTTTTCGGAGTCAGCCTTAGCGGATGGGTTTGTGAAAATCTATTGTGGGTAATACTAAACTCGTGAACCTAAAACGTTGACCTTTTCCAAGATATCTCATTTTGGAGCATCTACTACATTTTGAGACAGACTGTAGAAAAACAAAACATGGACCTGGTATCTAATCCCAGGCCAACATTGCTGAAATATTTTTTTCTAAAATACACAAACAATTCTCACAAGGATTAGAACAGAGAAATGGATGTTGGCATAAAACGGTACAAAGGCAGATCCAAAGTTAAGGACTGAAACACTGATTAGTATTTCTACTACACCCCAAACAAACTGCAAAATGCGGGTAAAGGTGCCAGAAAGCAGTAGAACAGCACATACAAAAAGAGATCAAATAGAAAAGGTTAAGAAAAGTAAGGTAAGGGAAAGCCTGAAAAGGAGAAGAGGTATGGCAGGGTGGAGAAGAAAGAACAGTTAAGGTATTAAGGAGCAAAGTTCAGGGATTACAGGGCCATGGGGAATCAAGGCTGGAGAAAACGCTTAAAGGATTACCGCCAGACAATCAAAAAATAAAGAAAAATACATGAGTGAGGCAAAAGTGTGCTGAATGGCGAAACCGAGGGAGAGGGGGTGGTAAAAGGATAGGAGTGAAGGTGGAAGTGGAATAGGTGTTAAGGGGTACAGAATATATAGCACAACATAGAGAGAAACAGTAGTGGGAATGTGTCAGGTGTCTTCTCATAAAATACAAAATGTTAAGGAGAATAAAAATGCCAGGCAGCAGGAAAGGAAAGGGATATTTACACAAAAACAACTTGGTCAATACAGCTTCAGGAATAATAACAAAATTGTATTCAAAATCTAGTAAATACCGTCTATCTTGACATTTCTGAAAACCTGCCCAGTGGTGGCATTCACCAAGTTGGGCTATCACCAGGAAAGCATACAAGTGCATGAGTATGACCTGGGTTGCCAACAAAATATTATTTAATAAATTGCTATTGAGAAAATGTGTTTCCGCTCTGTCACTTAATAGGATTATCAAAATGTCGACTGGAAACTAAACAATCATGTCATCCTTTACTGTTGCCACCACTTCTTGCCTGAAGGTGTAATTTGCTTCATGTCCAAGAGTTATGACAAGGCCATAGCTGGTGCAGGACTCTCCAGCATTCTATACAGTTTCCTTAATATATGGCATCCAGTCTAACTGGAGTCATATCCATCAGAAGTCCTGGTGGTAACAGCCGTCTTTGTGGTACATGGCGCATCCATAATGCAGTCGCTTTAGCCAAGATATTTTTGAGAACAAAAATCTGATATCTTTGTTGAATTCGCTTTTCACACGTGACATACAGTATTGTTTAATGGTGGTGGCCTACCATTAAATCACAAGGCCTGGATCTATGAAATAAACAATTTGATCTTCATCAGCTGTCCAGAGCACCTTCTTTAAATATTCCTATGGAAGAGGCAACACAATGTCCTAATAATTTGGAAACGTTCAAATTCAGTTGTATTTACTTATTGCGTGCATGAGATAAAGCTCGAAGGAGCATCCACAAACATACTGCCCAAATTGCTAAAACTGCAGCTTTCAAGATTGTCAATTCTAGGAAATCAGAGTCATGTGTGAAAACAATGTTACTTTTTTAATAGCCTTCCTCTAGTAACTTGAGTGTAAGAAAATGGATTCTTATTTGGGGTAGGCAACTGCCCACCTCAAGGAATTATAACACTTCTTATCAGGGTGAACTCTCAAAGTGACTAAATTGGGACTCCTAGTGTTGTTTGGTGTTGTCATTCAGTCATCAGCCATATTTGCGCTTGTTTAAGAGTCTTTCATGTTTGCTTTATATGTTGCAAAGCGTGGTCATCTCAGAGACAAGCCTTTGGTATTGATTCAATGCGACCTTCCGTCCTGTTTAGCATGATGCTAGCAATTCACCAGTAGTGCATTTCTGCATCCTTATTTAGTCCCTCTTTGGTGGTATCCAGTTTCATGATCCATTTGCTGTATGGGTTTTGCTGGGGGGGGTTCCTGATTGAAGTGTTCCGTAATACAGGAGCACTACAGAAAAACAATAAGCCTGACATAGGTCCACCCATTATGGAAAACTTTAATCAGAAACACTTCCACAAGAAAACCTTTACATTGTTTGGACTGGAACAAATAAAAGAACACTCAAGAGGTGGAAAGTGTGAATTTAAAATAAGACAGCAATAAAGCGAATGGATACCACCAAACAGGGACTAAATAAGGATGCAGAAATGCACTACTGTCTACAAGACAACTAACAACCTCCATGTACGTTTACTTCAATACTCACCCTTCGCTTAAACCCACTGAAACACTTCCAATAAAACTCCAAAATCATCTTCTATTTGTGCCTGATTTCAGTACATTAGTATTAGATTGTAAGGGGTACATCAACCTCCTTGCTGGTATTAATTCTTTATCAAGAAAAGGAGAGCTTGATCCTGACTACTACAGTTTCCCCAAAAATGTATTAATTCTCTCCAGGATCACTCTGAATACTAAAATTCCGGAACATTTACTTCTATATATACAATTTCTCCCAAAATTAGGGATATGTACATTGAACTCTCAACTGGGGCTCCTCTTTTGTATCTGCACACCATTCCAATATTGCTGCCATGGATTTTTACTGGTGCCTGTTCTAACGCCTGACCCCACTTTACTTCTTTTTCTTCAAAACCAAGCCCCGCACAGCCCAGCTCTGCTCCGATACACACAATGCCATAGGACAGGCACTCTTACAACGCTTTAGAAAGCAGAGATTGATTAAAACTCCTCTTACTGGAGGGTAAGCTGATTCTGTGCCCTACTTGGTCCCGCTCCTCTCCCTCCTGATAATTTACCTAAGACGTATACCTTTACTTTCAGGAGTACTGACCACTAACCTAAACGGACATGGAGGTCAGTGGCTTAATTTTTCTGGTACTTTAAAACTGCAAAGACAAACACAATTTTCTACACTTTGGATTGATAAGAAGGGCAAGTTATTCTGGCACGCCTTTTTTTTCCCCACACTCAATATTATCGCAACAGCTTAAATACTATATGTCCTCCCTCTACCTCGACAGGACCTAAAGCTTATTCGGATGTACGCACCTTTTTGGAGACAAACCATTAAGTTCTTTTGAATACGGACGTTAGAAATGGGGGTCTCTAGTTGGCAGAGGTAGGTACCTTTGTCCAAATAGGGACCCTTGCTTCTAGTCAGGGTAAGGGGGATACACACTTTAGATAACCCCTGCTCACCCCCTTGGTAGCTTGGCACGAGCAGACAGGCTTATCCCAAAGGCAATTTGTAAAGTATTTGTACCAACACTCACAGTAACACAATGATAACACCACAAATGGACACCACACCGGTTTAGAAAAGTAAAGTATCTTTATCTAAACTTAAGACCAAAACGACAAAAATCCAACATACAAGTATTAACAAAAATGACTTTCAAAAGGTTTTAGCAAATGAGTCCATAGAAAACTATGGACGCGTGATTTCTTGCAAAGTACCTGTCGTTGCGACAAAATTCACCAAGCTAAACAGCTGCAGTGATGGGAAGCATCCAAAAACAAAGATGCGTCGATTCCTGAGACCTTCGTGGATGGGATGCGACAGTTCCGCTGGACACAGGGGAGCGGTGCGTCTGGTCCGGTCTGTAGGGGGAAGCGATGCTTCAATTCTGAGGCGACTCTGATCTGTGGGTGATGCGTCGGGGAAAACTTGACACAGGGACGATGCGTGGAAATCAGGGATGCGTCGGCGAGCGATGCGGCGGCGTCAAGCGGCGCTGCATCGATTTCTTCAGCCGCGATCCCTTGATGCGCCGATTCTTGCAGCGGCGACAGGCGCTGCGTCGGTTTCAGCAGTGGCGCAGCAGTGCGGGGAGATTATTCTCGCACCACGGCGTCGGGTCGGAAAAACTGTTGCAAGAAGAGCGATGCGTCGATTTTCCAGCTCCCAGCAGCAGAAACAACCTCCAGTGGCCACACACAGTCACAGGCACTCCTGGCAGGTCAGAACTCCCAGCAAGGAAGTTCAGGGGAGCTGGGGGTGAAGACTTTGTGTTCCTGAGACTTCAAAACAGGAGGCAAGCTCTACTCAAGCCCTTGGAGACTTTCCTCAAGCAGGGGACACAGCACACAGCAAAGTCCTTCTCCTATCCTTGGCAGAATCAGCAACTGCAGGCCAACCACAGACACACAGCAAGGGCAGTACTTCTCCTCAGTTTCTCCAGCTCTTCTCCTTGGCAAAGGTTCCTCTTGATTCCAGAAGTAGTCTAAAGTTCAGGGGTTTTAGGTCTAATACTTATACCCCAAAATGTCTTTGTTCTCTTTGTGCAAGGGGCTCTGAGCCCAGTTCAAACCAGTTCTGGGGGGCACTCTGCAAGTGCACAACAACATTCATTGTCAGTGTGAGCCTTGGCTCCAGACACACCACAGGGGGGCGGAGCCAGCATTGTGGAAGGCAGGCACAGCCCTATTCAGGTACAGGTGCTACTCCTCCCACCACTCCAAATGCAGATCAGGCCTATTCAACCTAGTGCTGACTCATTCAGGAAAGGCAGAAAACACATCAACCCCCCCCCCGTGGCTGTCTGAGAGAATGCACCTCCCCAGCCCCTGTCACTCCAAAACCAGACAGTCAATACACAAACAGGCAGAGGCAAACAGAATGGTTAAACAAGAAAATGCCTACTTTCTAAAAGTAAAAACAAGTTCATACGCGCAGAAAAGATTGATAAACATGGATTAAGAAGAAAAAAAGACTGGTACACAAAGGTTGAAATATGCAGAACTCAGGATGAAGTGGTTTAAAGAAAGGAAACATTCCTCATTCAGCAGTGCGACAGGTGGGCGCACGAAGAGTGTGCCATTTTGGAGACTACTTTCTAAAAGTGGCATTTTCAAACACAATTTAAAAACCATCTTTAGTACAAGATGTGTTATTAAATTCTGAGTTCAGAGAGCCTAAACTTTATTTTTCCATCTTATCCCTATGGGAAGATATGCTTGTAAAATCTTACAAAGCATTCCCCATTCTGTCCTATGGGGCAAGATAGCCTTTCAATAGTGAAAAACGAAATTGGCTGTATTTCACTATCAGGACATGTCACCCACACTAGTACATGTCCTACCTTTCACATACACTGCACCCTGCCCACAGGGGTACCTTGGGCCTACCTTAGGGGTGACTGACATGTAAGAAAAGGGAAGGTTAGGGCCTGGCAAGTGGGTGCACTTGCCAAGTCGACATGGCAGTTAGCAACTGCGCACAGACACTGCAGTGGCAGGTCTGAGTTACCGTTTCAGAACTACTCTTGTGGGTGGCACAATCAGTGCTGCAGGCCCACTAGTAGTATTTGATTTACCAGCCCAGGCACACTCAGTGCACTTTACTAGGGACTGACCAGTAAATCAAATATGCCAATCAGGGAGAACCATTCATAATAACAATTTACACAGAGAGCATATGCACTTTAGCACTGATCAGCAGTGGTAAAGTGCCAAGAGTCCTAAAACCAACACCAACAGGTCAGGAAAAAATAGGAGGAAGAAGCAAAAAGTTTGGGGATAACCCTGCAAAAAGGGCCAAGTCCAACAACGGACTATCAAGAATCTTTAGGGAAAACTATGGACACTTTGGCCACCACATTTGTAAAATGGATCTTTAAGCATTATACATCATCTGCATGAGACCGCCTACTATGGGATTATACAAATTATATCCTGTACCGGTTACTCTCAGGCTCCCCAGACACCTACTTATGAGATCACCAAATCTTCTAAATATGATGCACCCACTCCGCAACATTAGCAACGCGAGCACTAGATATGCATAAAAAAGTAAAACAGAAAAAATAACCTTCTTAACCCATAACTGTTTTCACTACTAGCAAGGTGTGGTTTGACAACACAGTTTGCAGTGCACAATACACAGGTTTGTTTTGGGACACAGAGTTCGTATAAATAATATTTTTCTTACATAAAACTATAACCATGTTTGCTCATTTTTCTTTATGCTGTCTTCCTTTCAATTTCTTATTCCCTTGCTCCATTTCTCATTTTATATCTCTTATTCAAATGTATAAATAATTTCTCTGTAAAACAATAGTTTGAACAGTCTAGAAAAAGCCCCAGACCTGCGCTACAGAGGTGGCAAAACAAGTGTTGGCTGACCCATATCTCTTTTTGGTCTTAAAATAAAATAATGTGATGGCTACTTTAAACTGGCAAATCTGATCAATGTAATAACTATAAATAATAGACCACACTGATATTGTATGTATAATACATTACCCTACCCCTTTTGAAGTAAATTAAGTTCCTGTGTCTTATTGCCAGGGTAAGAAAACACCTCCCCAATCCCAGGCAATATTGCTCTGGGATCCTGGATCAGTTATCACACCTCTTTCAGGTCAAGTACAGGGAGGGTAGTTGCTGGAGAGCTAATGCAAATTGACCTGCAGCGGTTTCAGGCAAGATATAATTAACTTTCGAAAAGTAATATTACCCATTCCTTCAATAAAAATCTGAATTCACCATTACATTGGATTTTCATTATAGAAATAAGTCTTTGAATGGAGTCTGTAGCTGGTACAGGACAAAAGTTAATGATTAAATTGAATTATCTATACTTTGACATTTCCTATGTTCCAGTTATAGCCTGACCAATGACAATGTTGTTTTGTGCATAGTCACGGGGGGATTTAATTTCTAATCTTACACATGTTCCACTCTTAAATACTATGGGCCCTATTATGCAGGCCGCAATGTGTGCTTAGAGCTGACTTATTTAATATTTTTAATCCGATTTTCCTATTGGTTAAAAGGATAGTTTTGACAGGTCTGTGCAGTAAGGGCCAATATACTGCTTTCAAGCTACACAGGGTAGGCCTGAGGCAATGTTTTCACTGCCAATGTAGTGGATGGCAGAACAGGTGCTGCAGTCCACAGGTGGCATTTAGGTTTTTGTGCCAGGGCTGTATCTCTGCACCATATACCAAGAACTTATAGGAAAGTTAATTGCATCAATCAGATTGCAACATCACTACACACATGGAACAATCCACTTAAGTTTCTGCGTTTTTCACCACTCTTTAACACGCACTGATAGAGTAATCCAGGTGAGTGGTTCTGCAATTTTATTGCATTTCTTGCCTTTGGGCTCGGTATTCAAGCCCTGAATTTTTGATATTGAATGCAGGATGCACAGTCTTGAGAAGAAACAAGACAAACGCAGTAGTCAGTGGCGGCTCCTCGGCTAAGGCAGAGGAGCATCGCCCCACCGAAAAAAAGGAAAAATAAAATGATAATAACTATTGTTATCATCATTTTATTTTTCCTATATACACTTCAAAGGCTCTCGGGCGGTGATGGGCTGGTGGAGTAGGGAGAGGAGTGGTTGTCACTCCTGAAGTGCACTGGTCTGCTTGGTCGGCCTTCTCGGGCCGCCCCAAGCAGTCCTGCGCACTTTGCATGCCCCCACCAGGCTGCATTTCACAGCCTGGTGAGGAACATGCATACCCTCCCAGTCCCCGTCTGAGTGCCGATCACCGGCGCTCCGACCAATTACAACACGGCATTGGCTATGGGGAGGCTGGGAGGGCGGGCGCTTCCTGCTGCTGGCCAGGAGTGCAGGAAGATGTCGGAGGGACGGAGGATGAAGGAGAGACGGTGGCCGTTTCAGGTAAGTGTTTTTTTTGTTTGTATAGGTTTTCTTTTTTCGTCTCCCCTCTCCCCCGCCTCCCGTCCCCCGCACCACCACCCGGGTCCGGTAGCAGCCGCTACTGGCAGTAGTTCTCCTTGCTTAACGCACGATCACTTGCAGAAGAGGAGAAACGGCAGATGGAGATGATGGGCGGTAAAAAAAAAACTGCTTCTGCTCATCTGTTGGCTATAAGCTAGGCTGTAGGCTAGCACCAAAGAAGATGCCAAGAAAGCAGATTCTGGAGGTAGAAAACTTGCGATATAAAATTAAACAGGAATGGAGCTACATATGCACAAGGCCCCACCATTTCTTCTGGGCATGGGCAAGTCTCTTACAAGCCTCTGAGCATGATCATCACCTTTCTGCTAAACTATTGGGATAACGGACCTTATTTCAAGAGTAGCAAAGGAGAAGGCAAATTAGCAGCATGAGGGCTCACATATATCATTATTGTCTGACTTCTGCAGAAGAGTCCAGCCTGCACAAAAGATGTTTGCAAAGTCAAGAAAGATATGATGGGAAATTGCTTTTATTACCCATGCTATATCCTGCGAAGTTGTGAGTGATTCTCACATCCTCCGAGGAGGTTCTGAAGTTTGTGAGTTCAACTGCTCAGAATATAGGCGGCCACTGCAGAAGATACTCTATGAAATGTCATTTTTTTTTTTTTTTTTTACATAGGGTTTAAAGTGGTATATCACCTAATGTGGTATGCAAATCCAAAATAAATATTTCGTTCTCAGTAGACACGGAGGCAGGGCAGCGAGAGCAATGTTCATAGTCAGTCATGGGAGGCGGGTGATGGGGAAATTCAATATGACAATATGGTGGCTACGGTGGGTTACAGTTATTAATGGTTGTAACTCGGACAGGTACAAGTCATACTTGCAAGTACAATAATGAAAACATACCATAATTAGTGATAAGCAGCACAGTTGCACTAAAAGCCAATCGGTCTTAGTAAACACATGGGCTGTGAGGAGCAGTCATGTGAACTAGAATTGTGCAAAGCTAGTGGATCAGAAACATATATGAAAAATTAAGATTATGAAAGGCGATCCTATTATGCTGATTCAGCATTTATGTTGAAGGAGAGGTGACTAGGAGTATCCGTCTCATAAGAGGGCCCAATTATCACAGGATCTCTAAAAACGTTCTCGTTATGTCTTGTTACAATGTTTGTGCTAATATTTTCTTGCTGCAGCACAGTCACCTCCCCCCGAATGGTTGGGATCATGTAGGACAGATTTGCGATGCTGTTTGCCATTTTTCATTATTCTCATCACATTCCTGCATGGTGAATGCATCGATACACAAACTACATGAAACTGTGTCTGATTATGAGGAAGCAGCAGAGTAGGTGGGAGGGAAACATGGCTACAGAAAACACATGGAAACAGTGTATGCTCCAACACGAAGTCCACAGAATTCTTTGATAATGCACCGCCAACATGCTCATCAATTTCTTGGTTATATGCAAGCCAGGGACGTGACTTTAATACAGCATGTGACCTCTCTCTTGACAGGGTGCGATGTGCTGCTCAAGCACTGTTGCAGTCCTCCAGGAGAATCAACGACATTATGGGATTCTGTGGTTGGGTGGATACGTGGCATCTCTGCAACCATGGAATACAGAGTACTATTACTATTGCTTAGTCTAAGATGCTTTTCCTAATGTTGGCGTGATGAAGGCAGATAGGAAAATTCTTGGTAGAGTTAACATTTAGAAATTCTGAGTAGGACTTTTTTTGATTAAATCCTCAGTCAGGTTTCAGGTTGGTTTTCTGACAGACTGCAGAACGTTCATGCCGTAGATGTAAGGGGGAGTTGTTAACATATCTAGCATTTCGAGTGACCTTGGGTAAAGACATCTGCTCTTCAAGGTAAATGAAGAAGTAGTAAGAAGTTCAAGGGTATTTACTGTGGGAAACCATGTATATTTATTCATGTCGCTAAACAGGTTCCATAAGTAAAATTTGCTGATTGTGCTAATCAAATTAATTCAGGCTGAGTACAGGCTAGGATAAGTTGCTTTAGCTTCTTGTGACATGGGACTCCTCAGGGTTCACCAACTACAGACATAACATCTGGTAATTCAGGACATTATATTCATGTCTAGTGTTCTACTGGCACCGTATCTCCGCAAACATCCACTAAGATGGTGACAGCATGTGGGTCAGTGCTTACCTCACTGCTGACAGGTACAAACAAAAACCTCATATGGACATTCAAACCATACATGGAATGGTAAAGCCTTACCATAAACTAGCAGGCATTATTAACAACCAAGTAATATAAGTGCCTGGGATCGTTACCGGATTGGCAATAATGTTCTTAGAGAAGTTTACACCACCCTGATCCAACCTCACATTAGTGGTTCAAGGGATGAAACTTATCTGAATTGTAGTGCATGTAGCCAAAAGAAAAAATTGGGTGTTTCCTTGCTTTTATTATTAAATCCTACGGCCATTAACAGTGGCAACACTAACAGGTCTCTTGAAAATAACCATATTGTTAAGGCACCTTACGCCATTCAGCAAATCACAACTAACATTGATCTATTGTTTAACTGCGACCGTATTGCACCCAAGGTTTCATCCACGATGGCAAACCCTGAACCAGCAGTCCGAAATCGTTATTCCAGCACTGATAACATGCCATCTATAGAGGCTGAAATCCCTAGGGGTTTGACTACACTAAATAATGGGGTAAATAGGGGATTGTTCCTAATTTCATGGAACCTAGCACGGATTCACTCAAAACTCCTACATCCAGACTGGCATGCTTTTATAGGTAGTAATGACATCTATATCTTCCAGGAAACATGGGTTGTGGACAAGGTATACAAAAATGGTTATACAACTTATAATGTTGAAGCTATTGCGCCTACAAAATCTGGCAGAGCTGGCGGGGTCAGATAACTCTTGTGAGGAACACCTTAGCGTGTAAATACAAACAGCTAGTGATTAACTCACCCGATATATTGGGGATCCAGCTTACCTTTCCCACCGGTTTTAATTTGACTGTGCTTAATGTTTATACCAGGTCAGAATCCCATTGCAATGAGTCTCTGGTTCTATCCTTGCGAGATGATTTAGTTGGAGTATACCAAAGTAACTCTAAAGTTATAGTAGCTGGGGATTTTAACGCTTCCTTTGAACCCTCCCTCCTATTATATACTCCATTAGAGGAAGAGGATGAGGCTTGGGGTATCCGAAATTTGCCATTGACTACTGGCAACCACCGTTCAACAGCTGTATCTCTCCAGATCGCATCGCTGGTTACAGGAAGGATCCTGAGGGCATGCAATGGGAGGACCGCATCTGACAGAAATAGGCAAACCACCTTTAAAAGGGGCACCAGCTCTAGTGTCATCGATTACATCTTAGTAGATGTCAGTATTTGGTCGCTAGTTAAGGACATAATGATCATCCAGAGATTTGATAGTGATCATAATCCCCTGCTCTTAAAAATGTACGGTACTGTTCTGGATAGGAAATCACCAAGCCGCACGTTAACGGTACAAGAGCCTCTTGTAGCTAATATTCGCAGAGGAGTCACATGGCCCAACGTTCTAGCTAATAGGGACCTGCACACTAGGATCTGTGAGCTATTTGTGCATTTTCTTGTCTGGTCTGGATAGCGTACACCCCCCCCGGGGCAACATCATTACTATCAACCCAAAGGGAATTTTATGAGGCCTTGCAAGTGGTCTTCTCTAAACATGTGACTAGCAAGAAGTCTACTGGTAGAGCGAATAACAAATGGTTCAACTCCAAGTGTAAATTAGCAAAGGGGGCCTTAAGGTTAGCAGTTATAGAGTGCAGTCAACCTGGGATAGCCCAGGCATTTCGTAGATATAAGACTGCGCTTGCCAATGAAAAGCGCAATTTTATTGATAAAAAGTGGCAAGATTTACTACTAGCAGCTAGGTGCAATAACAATCGTCTATTGTGGCACATCATCGCACAAAGAAGTTTGGAAAGTACTAAGACCCTTAGTTATCATATTCAGTCTGAGGTATGGGTTGGTCATTTCTCTAGGCTATATGCCAGGGACGAGGATATTCGCTGCACAGTGACCACAAGTGCTAACCTTAATGTCCCAGACACCCCCTCCCCTGTGAAAATGATTAGTACTGCGCTGGTCTTTTGTCTGGATGATTCTATATCAGCAATTGATAGACTTAAAGCAGGTAAAGCCCCTGGGCCCGACCGAATACCAGGTGATTTATACAAATCCGAACCCATGATATGGGCTCCATACATAAATCTTTTGTCAAATTGTGTATTGGCTGGCAGGGATATCCCATCTACTTGGAAGGGAGCTGAGATAATCACGATATACAAAAAGGGAGATGCTTCTATCCCTCCCAACTATAGACCGATCAGCCTGATTGATAATCTGTAAAAGATCTTTGTGAGGCAAGTCCTAGACAAACTTCAAGCCTGGATAGAAGAAAATGCAATCCTGTCTCCTACCAAGCGGGCTTTCGATCCAAGATAAGTACAGGTGACCAGGCCTTCAGCTTTACTTTACTCATGTGGAAATACGTGTTGTTAAAGAAGCAAAAACTATATGTAGCATTCGTCAACCTGAGGGCCGTGTTTGATCTTGTGCCCCGTGAATTGTTATGAAGAATTTTGCTAGATCTAGATGCCCCAACTAATTTGGTAAACCTGATAGCAATATTGCACAAAGATAACTATGCTCAAGTTCAATGGGGAAAAAACGGCGAACTAACAGACAGGATACCAATACAGCGTGGGGTGCGCCAGGGGTGCGTACTCGCCCCCACGTTATTTTCCCTGTTCATAAATGAAGTGGCTGGCAGGCTCATGGACTGCAGGAATGACTCTCCCACTATGAATGGCAAGAAAGTCCTGATCCTGCTCTTTGCAGATGACTCCCTACTTATCTCTACAACTCCTGTGGGCTTACAAAATCTAGTAGATTCATTCTTGGAATTCTGCAGGGATAGGGGTCTGGAACTTAATGTTGCCAAAACAAAGTTTATGGTTTTTGGTAGGAAAAGGGAAAAACACGAGCGGTTAGGATTGCATCCGAACCACTCGAGAGGGTGAAAGGTTTTTGACTATGTGGGGATAAGACTAAATGATTCACTTGGCTGGGAGCATCAAACAGACAAAAGTTACCTTGCCCTATGTCACAGGTCAAGGTTCCAAAGGCAGTCACAAACTCTATCACTGACCCCAGCACTAGAGGTTTACCAAGCAAAAGCCCAAAGCGGTGCTTTGTATGGAGCCGAGATATGGAGTTACATAAATACCCATAAATTAACGATAGGCGAAAACATTTTTGTCAGGTCACTTGTTTCAGTACCTGTTACCACCCCGTTGACTCCATTATTTTTCGATCTAGGGCTGAAAAGAATAGGGGATATGGCTTCGCTTAAACCTTAAGTGTATTGCTGCATGTGTGGACAACGCCCCAGCTAACTGATTATTGTAACTCAATACGGAAGATCTTGAAGATTAGTAGCACCAAAAAACTAATGTGGTTCAAACACATCGCAAACTGGTGTAGATCACTGGGATTGCTGAATCTGTGGGACCAGCCAGAGGAGGCAAGTAAAGAGGACTTACCCAGAGTAAAAGCGAAATATTGGTCGTTTGTGACAGATCGCTATGTAGTGAGAACGACCAATGGTCATCTAACAACACAGTTTTTAAGTGTCAAGCCCTGCCCCAGGTTCGAACCCTATTTGGATCTGATTTCTCCTCCACTAGCCAAAAGCTTATACGTAGGTTTCGGCTGGGTAGTTTACTTTTAAAGATTCCTAATAAACAGGCTGTTGGTTTAACATCGGAATTATGCCCCGCATGTGGAAGAGTACAAGAATCTGAAGAACACATCTTGTTCTTTTGCAGCAAATATCAACAGATCCGCAGAAGGTGGATACAACCATTCTGCTTAAACCTTGGAGTCAGACAATATCGGGTTGCTTACAGAATCTTGAAGACAGACACGTCCGATCCTATAGTCTTTGCAGTAAGCCGTTTTTTATTCGTTTTTTGGATTAGGCGCCAGAGGTTTGTAACTTAGGCTGCACTGGATTACCACACCAATTAAACCAAATGCGATTATGGAAGCTATGGTCATAGAAAATCGATGAATTGTGTCCTGTATATTAGATTGTACTTTTTATATTTTTACATGATGCGTATTTTTAATTGGAAGTTTGACTGTTTTATTGTTTTTATTACTTAATCTTTTGTCTAGTTATGATGGCAAACTCACAAATGTTACTTCTTTGTAACATATTTTCAAGATCGAGACATCTATGGATTCTTTTTGTATACTTTGATGGTTTAAAAAAAAATAACCGAATAAAGTTTATTGATGATGAGTTTACACATAAGTTTTCCTTTTTTGTTTTTTTATAAAAAAGCTGTTTATGTTAAAGACTAACTTATTGCATTGGACCAGCATAAGGCTTGTGACCATGGCTTACAATTGCTGGTACTGTATTCCTTTTGCAGTCACAATAACTTTGATGGTATGTTTTCCTACCTTCTCATAGCCTCTAGATCTCCTACTTGTTCAATAGGCTAAAAACACCTATTTCCTGACACTTGAGCTCCATGTAGTATGATCAATGCGTAGAGGAAATACCGCCCTTCGATAATAAAGCTGAGCTGCAATAAGAATCAGAGTAAGGCCATACACTAACCAAGAGGCAATTGGAACCTGCTTGTAAAAGGAGTAGTAACATTTCTATGAATTACATGCATAAACAAAAACAAATTTAAACATGTCCATATAATGCTATTTTACCCCTAGGAAATATCTTCAAATGGACATGTAACTTGGGACATTTTAGAGATGTTCCTTTGTAGATGCTGGCTTTTTGCATCTGTCATGGTAACGACCACCCAAATATACATATTAGTAGTAGGTAGAAAAAAGTGAACGAAGAAATGACGAGTGGGGAGATTTCCTTGCTTTCTGAGGTGTAGTTGATGATGTCATTTAACACGTTCTTTGATGCACTTCCTGTTCTATACCTCTTAATGACTAAACAAAAGAGCAGATATTAGTTGGTCAAAGTACCCCCCCCATCAAAACGTATGTTAAGGCTATCTGACTTGATGTGATGGAAGTAACTTAGTGATAAAAGTTGTAAATTGCTGCCACAGCTAAACTTTGGGATTGATTTTACTTCTTTCTGCTAATGCTTGCTGACGTGAACCTTAATTCACTTGCTTGATTTTTGAACTTACCGTTGTACTTTTGATCCATGGTTTATATGAACTATGGGTCCATTTTAAGATTACTGAAAGGAATATATATGTATTTTTTTTTTTTAAACAAAGCGCCGTCAGTGTGTAGAGGCAACATTGTTTTCGTACCATATTTTTCCATTTCTTGCAGCAGTCTATCAACCCTCTGTGCAAGTGAGTGTAGAGTCGAATGTAAGAATGTGTGTCCCTTGTGTGTCACAGATAGAGTGTGCGCGAACGCTCTTATTGTATTTGTCAGTTTAGAACGTTTAAAGCAACTTGTTTTTATAGAGTGGCAGTTGGTTCTGGGCATTGAGGAGAAAAGATGCTTTTAGGGTTGAGGAATAAACTTGCTTATTTCCATATTTATTTGTGCGAGTGATCTTTTATCCACATGATAATGATGAAATGATGATGAACTCAACCCTACAGGACCCTGTGTGTAGATGATGTTGAGGAGCTAAACGGGAAAGTGGTGCTGAGTGTTGTCATGCTAATTCGACCTAGAGTACAGGATTGGGGTCATAACGGATTGCAGAAGGACCGAATGACTGATGTAATTGCGGAAACTCACCTTCCATGTTACTGTGGTGCAGGAGAATGAAGACCATTGGAGTGGATGACGTAAGGATCAGATGGAGCTAAGTCTGCAGGAAGGAGTCTCTACGTGGGAGAAGCCAATGATGATGGAGAAGGCTTTGAGTGCATCGTTTTTGCACTCCATACCAGCGCATGGCAAAGTATCTAGCTAACATGCTGGGAGGGTAAAAGAACAAAGAACAGATGTTGGACGGAATGCTGAACAAATCAAACATTCACCCCCAGTCACAGATCTGTGTTAAATCCATCGGTTTTTTGTTCACCATGCCACCCCAGTTTGGACCCAGCCATTTGCAAATCAGTCTTGACCCTGCTCCCCATGTGAACAGTACAGCCCGAACTGACGTGGAAGGACTTATTTGCTGCATGTGTTGAAGAGCAGCATATGACAGGAATACGAAGTCACGCTGCATGACCTGTGGTGCTGATATCTTGCTGCAGCGACCGTGTAGTTAAGCGGTAGCGCAGAAGTGGAACTGAGCTTACAGGGAGCTGTGCCTCATGCTGTAACTGAATGACACGGAACCATGGGTTACAGGAAAACGTAAGGTATTTAAATTTCCAAGATTTGTAATTTGTTTGAATATTCGGGGATACTTTCAACAAAGAAGATTTTTTTTTCACAAGACTTGGATTTGTGGAAGAAACTTTGTTTGGGAAAAGAGAATCATCATAACACAAACGTAATTACTGTGATTTGTGAAT
This sequence comes from Calotriton arnoldi, assembly GCA_963921515.1. Lineage (NCBI taxonomy): Eukaryota > Metazoa > Chordata > Amphibia > Caudata > Salamandridae > Calotriton > Calotriton arnoldi. The sequence goes on from CAWUFW010004145.1 coordinate 881,162, forward strand.
CTTTGAGAAAAGATCGTTATTACAGTGGTTATTTGACAACTTAAACCGGTTTTTGACCGGATCCTGGGTTGTTGTTTTGAGTGTGGTACTGTGTAATTTAGGAGGTACATCCTTATACTTTTGGAACACCAGAGTAATTTAAGAATTTCATCCTTACATTTGAGGGAACTGCAGCCATGATGTGTGCTGCACAATCGTTTACATTTACACCCCTAATCCTTTCTTGCAAGTTCCAGGTAAACCTGTTATGAAGTGGCAGGAATGGAGGGAATATTTTGAAATTTATATGGCAACGATCCACAATGATGCTTAGAACTCAGAAAAGAAGAAGGACATTTTGCTTCACTCTCTAGGTCCAGAAGGGGTTCATCAATATAATTTGATGGCGGAGAAGAGCAGAGAACCCAATGATAATGACTTTTATAAGAATGCCCTGGAGGACCGCGATAGTTACTATTCACCATCAGTATGCGTTGTTTTAGATAGATATAATATTTTCCACAGGAAACAAAAACTAGATGAAACAGTTGATGATTATGTGTCAGCACTGAAGAAGCTTGCTGTGTCCTGCAGATTTGGTGTTTTACATGATGAAATAATAAGGGACCAAACAATAATGCATACAAAAACTAAATTGCACAGGATAGGTAGATGGCGATGCAGCACTGAAAGATGTTTTAGCTGTGTTGAGGAAGTCTGAAATGTCAGGCAGATGTGCTAAGGCAGTTTTAGATTCTTCAGAATCTAAAGACGTGGTAGGTCGAGTGACTAACAAGGAGGGAAAAAAATACACAATATAACAAAAATGAGGTGTTTAAGAATGGTAACAGTGTAAAGGCTAATAGACCATCACATGAAACGAAAGTTAAAGAACAAGTTAATAAATGTTATAGATGCAGAAGTACAGAACATTTGGCCAAAAGTAAGGTGTGCCTGCCCGGGATCAAAACTGTTCAGGTTATGGGTTATTCCACATTTTGTCAAAGCCTGTAAAAAGAAAAGAAATAACCCCAAAGTGAAATGTGTGAGTAACCTGAACGCAGAGGAGAGTTCAGGAAGTGAGGAATCCATAGAAAAGGAGTGCGTTTTGAACATTGAAGATCGTGTAGTTTGAGTATAAACAATCGGAATAAGCCTTTGTGTGACATGTTGGTTGCTGGTATCAAAATTAGTATTGTAGCTGATTCAGGATCACCTTACATTATAGTTAATGAGGAAGTATGGAGAGGGAAATTTGTGAATAGAAATACTGTTACCGTCTGATGTCAAGCCTGATAGTTTCGCAGGTGACCCTATACCCGTGTTGGGCTTCAGATGGGAAAAGATGAAATTCAAAGGGAGGATAGCTGAAGGTAAACTATATGTGGCTAAACATGGTCAGTTAGTGTTAGGGTAGACAGATCAAAGATAGTTGAGGAAAAGTTTGGACCCTAATACCGCTGAGCAGGTGCTGGTTGTTGGAGAAAGTGTGGAGACGGGTAATAAGTTGAGAAAAGAGTTCCCTGAAGTATTTTCAGGAAAAGTGGGCCAATGGAAGACCTTCCAACACAAAGCTATGTTAAAAGAGAATGCTGTCCTAGTGGTTCACAAAATGCATCAGGTTCCAATGTTGTTGAGTGATGAGGTTGAAAGTGTGCTTGAGAAACCTCAGCATGCTGGAATACTGAACCAATTCAGCCATCTGATTGGATTTCTCCCTTGGCTGTTGTGAGATGATCAAATGGTAAATCAAGGCTGGGCATAGACTTGAGAGCTCTGAATAAGAATATTTTGATTGACCGATGTTCACTTCCTAAAGTTAATGAATTGTTATCTAAAATTAAAGGGAACTCGTGGTTTTCTACAGTTGATCTCTTGTCTGCGCATCATCAGGTTACACTTCATTAAAAAAAGAAGAAGGTTGGCAGCTTTCATAACACATGCAGGATCTTTCCAATTTGTGAGGATGCCATTTAGGCTTGCCTCAGAGCAGCAGTTTTCCAGAGGTTGATGTTTGAATTGTTTAAAAAGATTCAGAGCATTTAATTCTTGCAGGATGATATCCTCATCATGGGGAAAAGTAAGCGTGAGCATTATGTAAGGTTGAGAAATGTCCTTGCATTATTGAGAGATAAGGGGGTTAACAGCTGAATTCTCAAAGTGTAAGTTTGCAACACATGAGGTTACATATCTGGGACATGAAATTGGACAGCATGGTATTAAACCAAAAAAAGAATTGGTTGAGGTGGTGGTGAAAGCACCTGCACCCTCAAGTAAGGAGGACTTAAGGTTGTTTTTAGGACTAACTGAATATTATGCCAAGTTTGTCTGCAGACTTTTGCTTTGAGAAAGCAGTTGAAAGAAAGAGCCAAACTTTGGTGGACTACGGATTGTGAGAATGCCTTTGAAAGTGTTAAATAGGATATTGCAAAGGCACCCTCACTACAGGGTTTTGATCCTGGCACTCTTTGCATTATAACCACTGATGCAAGTAATAAAGGGCTTGGTGCGGTTTTAAGTCAAAAAGACAGTAAGCGCAACAAAGTGGTTGTCGCATTTGTATCACGGAGTTTGTCGCAGTCTGAGGAGATTTACTCTGCTATCGAGAAGGAGATGCTAGCCTGTGTTTGGGGATTGGAACATTTCAGATATTTTGTTTGGGGATTAGAATTAGAGGTCAGAACAGATCATAAACATTTCACGAAGTTGTTGTCAACTAGTGGCTTACAGAGAGCATCAACACGCATTGCGATGATGTCCTTAAGGCTGCAGGATTTTATTTATAGGATTCAAAATATTCCCGGGGTACAGAATAAGGTTGCAGATTCTCTGAGTAGATTACTGTTACATTTGAAGATGGGCCCCATGAATACTGATTTTGATTGCCAAGTTGCATTGGTGGAGAGTGACGATTTAAAATGCATTAGCAAGGATGAATGGAAGGACGAGTATGACCATGACTCAGTGTTGATGGATGTACGGAATTTTATCACTAATGGTTGGCCTTGTAAAAATAATTTAAGTTAAGTTCTGAAGAAATTTTGGGAGGTCAGGCATGAGCTTTGCTGCAGTAATGGATTTGTGATGAGAAATGCCAAAATTGTTCCACCTTCAAGTTTATGGGTAAAAATTCTGAGATTATGCCATGAAGGTCATCTTGGGATAGTGAAGTGGAAGAAAAGAGTTAAAGAGTCTTATTGGTGGCTGGGAGTTGATGTTGAAATGGAACGGTTTTAGATAAAGTGTCAAGGTTGCGTGGATTTAGACAAGACATTAAGAACTCTGAGCACCACATTGAGTCCAATAGAATGTCCTAAGATGTCGTGGAATACCATTGGTATTGGCATCATGGAAACGATTTTATCTGAAGATAGTGCAGTGAAATACATCTTGGTGGTGGTGCACAATTTTTCTAAGTGGGTAGAAGTAGGAAGTGTGCCTAAGGTTATTTCTCTGGCAGTGATAAAGTTTTTAGATTAAATCGTCATTAAATAAGGCTTACCCATGAGAGTTGTGAGTGACAATGGGGAGCAAATCACGTCAACAATGGTTGAGGATTTCTTGTTGAGAAATGGAGTGCCACCTCAGTCTATCACCCAGCTGGAAATAGCGCTGTGGAACGGTTTAACTGTGTCATTAAGGGCTCCATTCAATTAGCCATCAGGAATAAAGCCGAGTGGTGGGTGGAAGTGATGAAAATGGTATGGGCCTATGACTTACCCCTACCATAACAGGGTTTAGTCCATTTGAATTCATGAGAGGCAGGAAAGCATACAATAAAGATAACTTGGTCTGGATGAGTGTTTTGAAGCATACAGATTGGTCCGCAGAGTGTCATTAGGAATATACAGAAAACAAATGAGGCTTACAAAGCTTACTATGATAAAATAACATAGTACTATCTATACTAACTTGCAGCTAAGGGAGCGGGTGAAGTTGAAGAGAGCTGAAAAATGTGTTCAGTGGCATATGAGCCGCATAGCTTGGTGCAAAGAACCCTTACAGAGGGAGGAAGGGTTGGACAACAACATTGATAGCTCATGGGATTGGTTGTGGGACGACCTGGAGGTGCCAGAAGAATCTAGGCCTGCAATGGTTACACCTGCATCTGGGGATTGTAGGAAGGTTCCTCTAAGGACCCAGGGTGAGTGTACCACTGCTGAGAGGGAAGTGGAAAACGTAGGTTTAAGAAATGACCAATCTATGAGGAGCCGAGCTGGCAGAGTGATCAGGACACCACATAAATTCAATGATTATGTTCTAGAGTAAACAATTATTTTAATTAATGGTGCTTTTATCAAATGTAGTTTAGTATAGTCTTACTAATGAAATTTAGAGCGTTATAATAGTATGTATGAAAGTTGCTGTACAACTGTGTAATAGTTTTTAAAGGGAAGGTATTGAGTGTAGAGTCGAAGTTACAAATGTGGGGCCCTCGTGCATCACAGGTAAAGTGTGCGCAAGCGCTCACATTGTATTTGTCCATTTAGGATGTTTAAAGCAATTTGTTTTTGTAGAGCAGCAGTTGCGTCTGGGTGTGTAGGAGAACAGACGCTTGTAGGGTTGAGGAATAAACTGGCCTATTTCCATACTTACTTGTGCGAGTGATCTTTTATCAACACGATAGTGAGGTGGCAACACTGTTTCATTAAGGTCATGTTTTTTTTTTTTTTTAACCTAGTCTATCAACCTACTGTTGGAGCGTGGCTACAACATTGCTTTAGTGTAGCCTTGTTTTACCTCTCTGTTCTTTAAAGCAGTCTCATATTTTAACTCTTTGAGGTGCATGGTGGGACTACTGATATACACTACTATGGATTACCTCTCCGTTTTTCAAGTATGTAGCAGGCTGGACTGTATTGAACAAAACTCCCAAGGGACTCCAACTAAACTTGTATCTCAGAGGGTTGTCAGAATATTCAGGAGCAGGAAGTCCTCCACAGTAGGAGCTGTAGGATTCTATCTGCAAACAGATAAACGAGAAACACAGATGAACCGAATCTGTGCAAAAGATCATATGAAACTTTTTCAGACATATTAAATCTGTATTCCATTATTCTACTAGTTAACAAATTTGTTTTTAACAATTAAGAAGAATGTCACTTAACTGCCTATAAGACTATATAAGAGTTCTTTAACCAACATTTAAGAACATCAATCCATCAAAACCCACTAAAGGAGATAGACCTTTTGCTTGCTAAGCTCGGTTCAAATCTCCCGATCACTTTCAATGTGCGCCATCGGATAATACTGTGCAGAGTCTGTTAACTGCACTGCACACCACAGAGGATGCTCTTCTCCATCTTATGGTTAGTGAGTTGAGAGACTGAGTGTGTCACTTTCACTGCGCACTACGGTGAATACTCAACTCCCTAATATGGTCTACGAGAAAACAGGGTGTGACAATAGGGAAAATACTCAGTAGTGCCGTGTAGACCTGGAAGGGACGAGGGTGCCTTTGTATGGTGATCTTTAGTCAGTGCTGCAGTGCAAAAAGGAGGGGAGAGTCTGTTCAGTAGGGCAGTACACACACAGGAGGCGAGAAGTATTCAGCAAATTCAAACTGCATATTGATTCATAAAAAGCATAACATGATGAAACTGGCCAATATAGGTAATATAAAAAGCCCATATGGCTAGCTTTGACCACGTGTGATTTGAACACGGCCCTATGCTGTGAGCAGGAAATGGTAACATTTAGATTTATAAAAGCAGCCTCTCCAGCAGGCAAAATACACTGTTAATATAGGAGCGTTTGCACCAATAATACATCTGTAAATACAAATTGAACTTGTGCAGGTGCATTCTGAATCTAGTTTAGAGGAATCTGGTTAGTGGTCACTTTGAAGGTAAAATAATGTGCATCCCCAAGGAATATTATAACCAGCATTAGCATTATATATATTAATTACAGTGACACACACAGCACAGGAACACATTCCACCTTTACGGTGGCCACTTTATTAAATAAAGTGAGACAACAAGCCAGAGGGAAAGTTTTTGTGTTTAATACCAGTAACACAATCAGGGCTTAAGCTTCACCTACCTTCGCACCAACATCTCGTGCCTTATCAAAGCACTCCATTGCAAGCATATGGTCAAGCCCAGGGTCCAAGCCCATTTCACCAACAATTGTCACACCAGCATCTTCAGCACTGAAATATTGCAAATAGTATAGGTGATACAGCTGGTATGCTTTGTCATATCAAACATGAGCAATAGAGAGAACACATTCTCTAACAAATTAAAGTGCATCTCAGATTACCAAGAAGCCTTTTCCCTTGCTTTTCTTACCCCTTACATTTGGATGTAGGCTAGTTTTGCAGCATATACAAAACATAGACTTGCATTTTCACAAGCTGTCAATCAAGAGCCGCATCTCCCAGGAAATCAGCATCCTACACAAGGTCGGACTGGCCTGTTGGCCAATCAGGCAGTGGCTGAAGGGTTGGTCTGACAGGTCAGTGCGTGGGCCGTGTTATTGGCTGTTTGTGCACCTGTTTTATGTTCGGCTGGGCCAGTTTGTTCTGCTGATTTCCCTGATATTAAAACAAACATTGCCTGCAGCAAGCTCAAATCCATGAAGTCTTCCATACCTCACAAAACACTTATTCAACATCTCTCTACTAGTTCAAAACTGCCCCAATTTGCATACATAGGCCACTTTTTTAGCTTTCTAATTCACTAATGTGGGCCATTTTTATTTTGGTGCCCGGCCTATTTTCTGTCCCAGTCACGCCCTGTCCCTACAAAGACCAGTATTCTAAGGAGCCTAAGCTAACAATCTTCTAAGTGGCAACCAAATTCTCCATTTAAGGACCAATTGAGTCATTCCAGACACTAATGGCCAACAGGAACAGTGGAGTGTCTGTGCTGTGTGACTTTCTAGATCCCTTAACATGCATTTGCAAGTGTAGGGTTTGGTGTTTGGAACAAAGAATTCAAGATCTCTCTTAATTAATATTAGTGCACAAATCTACAATTAGCTGTTGCACCCTACAATGGAAGGGCCTACACTACACGGGAGGGGCCTAGATGTTTATACTATTTACAATTTAATACAGGATTTGTTCTGTCTTTTCTCTATTACCGAACGCAACACTGATAGAAATCGTATTATTACCTATCCCACCTGTATTGGAAAGTATCTGGTATCTCCCATTCTCATCTGTCACATGTGAGATACACCCCGCGAATATCTATCTGCCTAGTATATTGCTGGTATCAAGGTTCAGACAATAGCTTTTTAACTCTTTCGCAGGCATTTATTTAAGGTTTAAATGCTTTCTGACCACCACTTAGGGTTGAATTGACTCCCCTAATTTTCCTTTGTGTGCCAAAAGTAAAACTACAGCCGGGTCTGCCATGAGGTAAATTTAACTCTTCTTTTGATCCCTTCACTCTCTCTTAGTATCAGGGTTTAGGACAGTGCATTCATTAATTACCAGTCACCCTGATAGGGACATTCCCATTTTACACCAGCCGCTCCAGTCCTCCACCCTGTTAAAAGGTCCCTCAATATTGAGGTAAGCATGTCTGTGTCACACAAAACTACACACATGTGAGCAACGGGCCCAGTGATGAAGCATGACACCCAATGGTGGGTAAGAACCTAACGTCCTTCTAAATAAGAATAATTTCTTGACTCCTGAACAGAAACTTGATTCTCGACATTTGCCATCAGCTCCAGGTCTCTATTCACGCCCTCCTAGAATAATGTAACTTTTTTAAAGTACAAAAGTGGTTTACATGGTTAATATACTGATGTTGTATTATTTTTCGTTATAGCTTTTGAGACGTATGTAACTTCATTCTTCCCTTTGCTGTACACAGAGCACAGGGCCTCAGATAGAAATCCGTCAATGGATTTCATTGAAGGGGGAGGCTATAGACTTTACAGTGGCATGTGACATGCTTGCCCTAGCCTCTTTGCGACACAAACCTTCACAAGTGTAGCAGAGCAGGTTGGGTGAACACGCACACTATTACACACAGTGTTCTATGTACTGGCTTATTAGAAATTTGGTTAGTGGTTGACTGGGGTCTGAGGCCTAGTCAAGTAGCAACCACAATCCTAGTAAGGGTATGGCACAAGCAGATCCCAATTTAACCTGTGGTCGTACCTGGTAGCTTGGCACAGAGCAGTCAGGCTTAACCTAGAGGCTATGTGTACAGTATTTGTGTAACACTTCAACATTAAAACAGTTAAAATACCACACAAAAAGATCCCACTCAAGGTTACAAAAATAGAGTTTAATTCAAGAAATAAAAAAAATCAAACATCCAATCAGTAGAACTGGAGTTATGAATTTTTTAAGAAGAAACTGCAAAATAGTGCCTAAAAGCAGAAAGCGCCAACCTGGGCTATCTGGTCGTGCTGGACCGGGTCAAAGTCAAAAGTTCAAACCGAACCAGATTAGTCCTGGTGAAAGTTTACCTTCTCATGTTTTGTGCCAAGAGTCCCATTTGCTTTGGAGTGGGTCGCAGGGAGCATAGAGAGCGTCGCAGGTGGTGCTCAATGTGGCGCGAGGAGCAGACTGGGTGTCACGGGCGGACGGGCTGGTGCTTTGTATAAGCAGACCTCCACAGGCAGTCAATGTTTGCTGTGTGAAGAGATGGGCTATTCGTGCTGAATTTCGGTGCAAGCAGCACGATTGCGGTGTGCATGGGCCCATTCGCAAAGAGCCCAAAAGCTTGATTTCAGGAGCCCCTGAGCCACACCAAGGGTTCAGGACCGGAGAGGCACAACTCAGAGGCTAGAAACTCACTTTAGCTGGGTCCAGGAGTTGGTTGGAGAGTCTTATGTCCCTGAGGCTCAGATAAGGAAGCCAGCAGACTAACCCCGTTGAGTCACTCTTGGGGCCTGGGTAAAAGATGAAGTTACAGGTTCAGTTCCTCTTACCCAGGCAAGGGGCCAGCACAGCAGGGCAGCAGTTCCTTTAGAGTAGCAGTCCTGCAGAGTGGAATTTCTTGTAGCAGCACAGCAGCCCTTCTTCCTGGCAGAGTATATACAGGTCCAGAAGTGCACTGAAGAGTTGGTGTCTGAGGTCCTTTTATAAACAGTTATGACTTTGAAGTGGGGAGAAGTTTATAGAGGCATGCGTTTGAAGTGCACAGATGCCCTGCCTTCCCTGTCCTGGCTTCAGACTAACTACAGGGGTTATGCAGCCCTCTGTGTTGAGACAGACACAGCCTATTCAAGTGCAAGTGGGGCTGTGCCCTGCTCCTTCCTCCCATCATGCCAGTGATGGCCCATAAAGTCACACCTAATCTTCCACTGAGTGTTGCTGTCTAGGAGGAATACACAAAGCCCCACTGTCACCCACACCCAGTCATGTGACCCAGAGACAGGCCCCAAATGGCCAAGGCTAGAAAATGCCAACTTTCTAAAAGTCCTAAACTATATAGGGTTAGGCCCATAATCAGTAAGGCTAGGTCATCTATAATCTCAAACCATAACACAAATGCCAATACTGATGTCCATTCAACCTTCCATTCAAAACCGACGATCAAACACCTTAATTGCCATGACCATATGATTATTTATTCATTATTTTCTTGTGTTTTTTTCTCCTTTCTCAGAAAGTTTTAAAAAAAAAAATACATTATTCATCAATTTGACAATTTATTTTGTTAATAACAATACAATACACAGGGGCAGTACAATTACAATATATACAATAATGAACAAATCACACAGACTATACACACAACAAATATAACATTACACCAACTTGGTACAAAACTATTTCTTGCTCAGGTTCTGTACAAATAAAGGCTTCTTTTTGAAACAAAAATAGCCCTTGATATCTGCATTCAAAAGCAAAGCTTAAATAGCTTCTACAAGGGCAGCAACCAAACAGTGACCCTACTGAGCTCATAAAAAGCAGTCAAAAATTCTCAAAATCAATCAAATTAAAATGAGCATCAGTGGTATTACATATATAGAACACTTGTTTGGTTAAGAGGAGACCCCTGATTGAAAATAATTCACAAATAAGATTCTGACTAACCGAAAGGAAGAATGGCATGTATCCAACTACTGAATTCCTTGTTGGATATTGCGGCAAACTAAAGGTTGCACTGGATTTGGAATTATTAACCTTGGAGAAAAGAGCTCTCTTGTGTTCTGAGTCCTGAGGAGAACCCAAAAAGACGCAAAGGGTTCTAAACGCGTCGACTGTTTTCTCTCCATATTTATATTTGTTGTGTGTATAGTCTGTGTGATTTGTTCATTGTTGTATATATTGTAATTGTACTGTCCCTGTGTATTGTAATGTTATTAACAAAATGAATTGTCAAATTGATGAATAATGCATTTAAAAAAAAAACTTTCTGAAAATGGAGAAAAACACAAGAAAATAATGAATAAATATTCATATGATCATAACAATTAAGGTGTGTGATCATCCAGTTTTGAATGGAAGGTTGAATGGACATCAATATTGGCATTTGTGATATGGTTTGAAACTTTCTAAAAGTGGCATCTTCAGAATTGTAATTTAAAATTCGACTTCACCATAAGTTATGACTTTAAATTAGGATTCCAGAGACACCAAACATGAACTGGTATCTCTTCCCATTTGGACATTACACTTATAAAATGACATAAGGCAACTCCGATGTTATTCTGTGGGAGAGATAGGCTTTGCAGTAGTAATAAACAAATTTATGAGATTCTCACTAACAGGAAATGTATAACTTAAAATTATATGTCCTACTTTTTAAATACATTGCACCCTGCCTTCTGGGCTGTCCAGGGTCTACCCCAGGGGTGACATATGTATTAAAAAGGACGGTTTGAGCAAGGTAAAAGGTTGATTTTGCCAGGTCGCAATTGCAGTTTAAAACTGCACACACAGGCTCTGTAGTTGAAGGCCTGAGACATGTTTACAGGGCTACTTAAGTGGGTGGCACAATCAGTCATGCAGTCCCACTAGTAGCATTTAATTTACAGGCCCTGAGCACATGCAGCGCCACTTTACTATGGATTTACAAATAAATTAAATATGCCAATTGGGTAGAAGTTAATGTTTTAAGCAGCAGTGCTTAAGTTGTAAAAGAATTAAATAAGTGCCAGGGCCCTCACCAGGAGACCACTGCAGCTTGCACCACACACAGCCCCTGCTAGCACTGCCAATAATAGTACCAACACAACTACGAATCATCACACTCCTATAAGTGTGACAATTCAGACTATTCCAGGCCCCCAAAGCTATAAGAATGGCTTAGGCAGCAGGTATTAGTAATTTTCAACCTATATTCAATAAAAAAAACTGTTGCTGCGTTCATCTCTAAATCAGACAGATTTCCGTGTAGCAGCCTGCCATAAGAGCCGGTGTTGACAATTAAGTGCCGGTGCTGAGCACCACAAACCACTGTTTCAAATTAAGCACTGTTAAGCACAGAGCACAAGCACTTTAGTACTGGTTAGCAGCGGTAAAGTACACAGAGTCCTAAAGCGAACAAAAACAAATTCAGCAAAAATGGAGGAGTGAATGCAAAAAGTCCTGGGATGACCCTGCAGAAAGGGCCAAGTCCAACATGGCCCATCAGACCCTCAAGCGCGTTTGAGAGAGAGACAAACACGTTAATCTGAGAGCCTCACTGGGGCAAGTAAACATATTTAACATTTGTGCACTAATGTACATGTTTAGCCTACACTCTCTTTGAAATCCAGGTTAAATGGGTATTGCCCAAAGGATCAAGGAAGGTCCAATTAGGTTATAAGAACAGTAGTGCTGAAGGCTTGCACTGCCTTATTTAACTGCAACAGGTGAATGACATGTTCAGAGAAACAGTGCTGCAAACCAGAATCCATACTATAGTTGATACCTTTACAAGGCTAACATATATTTTTGATGATCAATAGCTTTTACAACACAGGTCCATTGAAATGACAAGTTTAGTACAAGGCATGTTGTACTAAACATAAATGTTGTATGAAAACTGCTTGAGAAGGAGTCCTAAGGGGTCTTGATATGTAGCAATCAAATGAGTAAGGTATAAGCCATGAAAACTCTTTGCATATGGCTAACAAGGTATTCACCTTAATTTAAAAAAATATTTGCAGTGAATATGCTGATGTGTTATGTTTTAGCAGCTGTATAATTAAGAGTGGACAAGAAAGCATACCTGCGGAATTTTGTGTTGCATAATCTGTGAAAACTTGTTCCTATGCTTGTGTCCAGTGATTGACAAGTGTGCTGGCCATGCCTGTGGCACTGTGCAGAGGCATTAGTCTTTAGGTATAGTATGTCACACTACTGATGGATGATGCCTGTCCTTTCAATTCCAACCCTGCTTACAATCATAAGCTAAGCGATGTGTTACAGAGGCCATGAAGAAGAGTCCTGGAGATGTTCCATGACAAATGCAGGAGACTTTGCCTTTCCTAACTAGTCATCCTAGTACTGGAATACATGGACTCCTGATCTCCATTGTGAAGCTGCCACCAAATGGCGGGCACCTATGTTAAAGCTCAGTTAGCAACTATGAAGGGGAGGAATGGCAGATAAAAGTAGGAGTCCAGGGACTCCAGCCAATACGCCACATTGAGGGGGCAGCCAGATGTGGCTAAGGGGCAGCATCTTGAACATGTCTTGATAAATGAAAAGGTTTAAGACACGGAGGTCAGGGATGGGCTTCAGTCCTATATAGTTTTTGAGGTACTAGAAGTAAATTGAGTAAGTTCTGTGCACGTTTCCTTCCTGGGCACCACCTCCATGGCCCCTTTGTTCGGTGGGGCAGTACCTTCACCTCCAGAAATTAAGTTTTGTGCCTTAGAGCGTGTCCTGGTGGAAAGAGGATGCTTTGGAGGAGAGGACCAAAAGGGTTAGGTAATGGCCCTACCAGATTAGCTGCAAGAGCCAGTGAACTGTGATTGTCTCTCAATTGGTGGAGGGATTGTAGTAGCCCTGACCTTATGGTATTGCTGGTAGAACTGCTATGCAGGGCAGCCCAGGACCAAAGAGCATGCCACAGTTCACCTGTTTTTGAAGTGTCCTAAGAAAGAGTCAGGCTTTTCTTTAAACAGCCACTTATAATGATAGGGCATGTTCATAAGTGTCCCTTGCACATCTCCTGAATAGTCAGTGGAATGCATCCAAGCCTAGTGATGCAATGTTCACAGCCATGCTCGTGGATTAAATCATGGTGTCTGTGGAATGCACGCCACGCTTCTGAGCTGTTTGGAAGTGTCTAAAACAACACTGACCAGATCAGAGAAAGGCTTTCTAATATGGCAAGGTAAACTGCTACCAGTCAGCTTTGCCAACTATCTCATGAAGCAGAAACAGCAGCTATCTAAGTACATGACATCGGCAGTGCAAAGGGTGAGGCTGCAAGAAACAAAACATTTTCATCCCCATATAATCTAGTCTCTTGAACTCTCACTTTGGAGAAGTTGCAAAAAAGGCATTTGGTTCAACTCTGCAGAGGAATCTTGGATCTCTAGGCTATCTGGAGAGGGATATGACAAAGAGAATTTTGGGTCACAAAGAACAAGCCTGTGTCATCAAGTGATTGGTCACTGGACTGCTGAAGCCGAGAAGGGCTTCTCCCATGCAGCCAGTGCAGGTCCCAATAGTGCCTTGCTGAGAGGTAGCAAAGGATCAAAGCCTGTAGAGGAAGGTAGCAAGATTGCTGTCAAAATTGTATATTTTGTTTATTGGTGGAAAAAGTTCACTCAAATGCTTCTACTGCTTTTTGAAGAGCTTCCTAAGGCAACAAGGAGGAGTAAAAGATACCCCCCCTAGGAGATGTATCCAGATCATATGTGCTTTGTAAGTCCAGGAAAAGTCCACCATCTTTGTTGTAAGAGGGGAGAAGGTAATCTCATGAACATCATTTAGCAGTCGCAGCTGCAACCCCTGGCTTGCTCCTTGAGAACCCTGACACTGCCTTTGCAACCCCCTGGACTGTGTCCTAAGATGGCTGCCACCACTTCCTGGTTGAGGTGTTGGCAGCCAACAGATCTCAGGTGGAGCTCTTTGGGGTCAGTGGACCTTCCACCGCGTGATATAAACCATTTTGTTGTTCCTTCATTTTTCCAAAATTACTGAACGGATTTACACCACAACACAAAAAGCACTCTTTGTGGACCAAGATCTAGCTTTCTGCCAAATTTGGTGTAAATCCGTTCAGCAGTTTGGGCTGTAGCTGGGTCTAAAGATCTTATGGAAAAATTAATAGAGAAAATGCGTTTTGGGACACCCCCTTTTTTCTCAGCCCCCCCCCCCCATTTGACAGATCACCCCAAAACTTTACATGTGCAAACTAGCCAAAAAGTAGCATTTGTTTGGAAAGTTTCGTGGAGATTCATCAAATGGCGCCAAAGTTATTAGCAACACAAAAAAAGGCATTTCCTAAGGAAATGCAATCCTAATTATAACTACCCAGTATATAGAATATATATATATGCAAATGTATGTTTGTACCACATATCCATCCATCCATCCATCTATCCATCTATCTATCCATCGCACAAAACAGATTTGGCTCTGCTTTAGAAACCTGTTGCATTATTATTTAATTTATCTTACTCATAATGTTTATTCTTTTCATTTATTGGTGCTTTTTTGACTTGAGCAGTGTTCCTACCTTAATTCCATTATGCCAAAGGTCATGTGGCAACACATTCTCTAACATCATCAGGGCCAAAAGATAATGTGATGTCACTTCCAGTGATGTCATCAGCAGCTGAATATTTGAAGGATGTCCCTTACGCTACCTCTGGCGGTTTGATGAATTGACCCCAATGGGTTATCTGCCTCAGAATCTTCGTCCTCTGTGTGGCCATACTCTTTTTCGGGCATGACTACAGAACATTAATCAGATTCAAAGAGTTTCTCCCATATAAGAAAATCTCGAGGTCTCAGGGAGGTGTTGTGCCAAAGGTTCATCATCCAAAGAGTGACAAACGTTTTCTTTTGCCACTCCGATAATGTATGATGACTTCAAGGGTCTTGAGGGCATTGCCTAAATTGTCTCAGAAAGTGGTGTTGGTGTTAACATTAGAGTTGGCACATAGCGCTTGGGGTCAGCGCCTGTAAGGGCATAGGCTTCACTGGCAATGATGACAAGGTTGGAGTCTGTGGAGGGATGGGGTGGGAGGCACAGGGGGTCGGAGCTGCCAGAGTTGCAAAACCCACAGAACATGTTCATCCTATGTGGGTAGCCCGGAAGGTACGAGAGCTATCCTGAAAATATGTACTACTGGAGGACCTAAACCGGCGCAGCTTCAGCTGATAAAGTTAGGTATTCCAGCTTCATTTTCTTTAAAGCTGGACTTTGCTCCAATGGCAAGATAATGCCTGGCATCTGGACTCCAACTAGCCCTGGGAGCACCACTATTTCCACAAGGAAGAAGAGGATTCTCTTTCCTATGACACTTTTTGTGGGGGGTATTGGAGGGATCTTCTGGGAGATCTTTCTCTGTCAGGCCCTTACTTGAGGAGGAAGGGGAATGTGTTGTTAGAGCCCTGCAGGCCTTAGCCAAATATGGTTTGGCTTCCTACTCCATGATGGCCTGTGGGTGCATCAAAGAACAGGTGTTATAAGCTGAGGGGGGTCATATCCAGCGCCCAAACACCACATGCTGATGTCATTTCGGTCAGACAAGGATATCTTTGCAGCACCTGTGGCAGGGTTAGATCCCTGAAGTCTAAGGGGGAGGCATCTGAAATAGTCTGTCAAAACCTGAGGAATTCCAATGTGAAGCAAAGAGATGGGCACTGGACCAATGTCGATAAGACATGGAAAAAAGGAAACTGACACCAGCGCACCAGTAGGTGCCTTATATATTCCAATGTCATCACATCTGGGGCTGGAATAGTTGCAGCTGAGGACTGCAAGGTGCCACCTGGTGGCATTTGAGAGCGACTCCGAGGGGAAAAAGTTTCCAGATCCATCCTGCCAACTGGAAGATATTCATAAGGTGAGGAATCAGTGGGAAGAAGTATCCATCAAAAACTAATATGCCCATCCCCAGAGGCAAACTGGTTTACAGATATAAAAATTCACTGAAGACGTTTTGTTAAAAGAGCATGGTTAACAATCAACTATTAAAAACATTTAAAAAAAACTTTCTAAAACTTATTCAGGGACCTTGTAGTTATGACTTTCACTAGAAAACCACGGCAATTCACTAGTTATGGTTAGAAATCTCCAATCATAACTTGGCACACATACACTGCCCATGACCTTGCATGTCACAAGACATCACAAGTTACATAGTCCAAGGCATCATTGGAGACAACTCACTTCATATCACCTACAGCGAGGCCTGACGCCATGCAAAAACATTGCCATCACCCTCTGTGCGTGGCCAAAGAATGAGCAAAGGGCCTGCCCTTCAGTCGGACATCTGAACCAACCGTCCATGTAGACATAACCAACCGTACACTGCCTTTGTTCATTCAGTTCAGTACAGCAATAATCATTTCTAGATTTTTCGTTAGTGAAAAACCTGCTTATATATATTTTTTTAAAATTTTATCTTTTTTATATATTTTTTATATATTTTTTTTATTTTTATATATTTGAATTGTGCTTTGTGATGCTATGTTTTCTCTCCAGGTTTCTTTTGTTGGTACAGATTTACACTGCTTGGCCGTTCACAGTGATATCATAGATACTGTCAACTGTGCAGTGATATGGGAGGTCACCAGTGGGATCGTTGATGATTTCATCTGTGACATGTGTGAGGTCAAAAGCATTGCATTTGGGGGCATGGGTCGAGATATGTAGTACCCACAACAAGCAAATTTCAGGTTTTTTTAGAATTTAAACTTTAACTATATTGCACTTTCAGCTGAGGATTTTTTAAGGGAATGTCTTTTTTTAACAATTCCTTTTTTTAATACACCTTCTGAGTATCTAATCAGTGCATTGTATTTTTATGATACAGTGTACACAGACCCATCGCATCCAAACCACATGCAACCGGCCTTGTGCACTGGGCACTGGTGCGGGGTACTGCCTACAGCTCTGTTCCCAAACTCACTCCCATTGCAAACAGCTGTGTCCAGCCGTGGGCCGTGCACAGTAGCATAGGGCATAGCCTGAAGTAAAGACAAGGAGGAGGATCAAACTGTTTTTCTTCTGCTAACAGGTGAAAGAAAGAGTAGCACATTAAGCTAATTTGTTGCGTTTTATACAGATCTATCAAATGGTGCCAACTTTATTAGCTTTTATGCCTTTCCTACTTTAACTCCACCCCCTCTGACAACTCTGCACGAAACTTGAGATGCAAGCCAGACCTCAGATTTGCCAAACAGCGCTCCAGGTGTAAGCAAATTAAAATCAAGGTAAACTGCAGCTTAGCTTAAACATTTGCTTTTTTATCTAGCAAATTCATCTGATTTGGGGTGTCCAAAAAGGTTATTTTTCTTCTCTGTTTGAACAGCAACAATGCACATCATGCACCCAATTCCCCTACAACATGTTTTTCCACAATAACAATCTTTGTAATTGGTCATAACTTAGTGAATACAAGATAGCAGAAACTGAAATAAAGGGTTGTTTGTAACCAACCAATCAAGTCTCTCAAAAAAAGTTAATTTGAAAATGCATCTGCAAATTTAACCATCGAAACAGCTATAAATGTAACCCTGAAAACCTGTAATGACAGAAATATATCCAAACCACAAAAAACACTGTTTTGAGAAAAGGTCTAGTAAATACCATATTTGGGTAAATTTGGTTCAGAAGTTTCCGAAAGCGAAACTTTCTAAGGGACTTAAAATGGAAAAGGCATCTTTTTTGATCGCCTTAAAGCCCCGTTTAGGTCTCCCATATTCCATGGGCGGAACTGCACCAAATCTGACATACCAAAACTGATTCCAAATCATGTGCAAATCTGTGCAACAGCACCAAGGTATGAGAAAGTTAAACTCTACTATTCTGAAACTGCTTAGTTTTAATGGCTGCTGCATCACTCATCAGCATAACACCAACATAAGGTTCATTAGAAAGCTACAACTTTATTAGCTCCAGATAGCATATATGTGTTTAAAGCCCCTGCCTCCTCCTTTTGATTTTATACGTAAAATGATAAACATTAAACAGCTTTTATTAATGTATATTAAAATGTCCATTCATTTTTTTCTAGAAAAAAGTCTTGCAGAACATTGAAGACATATAAGTGATATTTATGGATTATTAGCCATACCTCTTATGTAAATCTTTCATGGCAGGTGTAAGATAACTAGCTGTGACTAGGTTCACTTTGTTGTTGATGCATTTTTTGGCAACAAGAGGATGGGCTGCATAAGGCAGCAAGCTGAAAGAGAAAACAGTAAACTGTCAGAACATTTTAATGGAGAAGGGAACATAAATGAACAGTTTAAAGGACCTGGAAAGCTTGGATCACAGATTTATTGTTGTGATAGTTTTGAAAGCAGTTCAGAAATGCTCCGACAATGTACATGCTTGAGAGAAAGACTTCATTCATTCCAAATCAATTTGTTAGTTCAGAATAAACACATTAAAAATTCATAGCCACTTGTTGGAGAACACAATTGAAGCTAGAATTCCAGGAATTCAACTATCACAGAAGGCTCCAGGTCCTTTTCATGGCACTAAATTTACCACAATTGTACGGTCAAACATCATTTAGATTAAAGTGTCACAGCGACTGGACACCTCACTCACTCTTTAGAAAATACCATAGGTTTCATATCAGAGCACAAAGACTGACTACTCAATTTTCCAAAATTATCTGTATTTTCTTCTGGATAGCACATCATTAATAACATAACATCAGTCTATCAGTAACGGACTTAGTCCGCACCATTACCATTATTGATATCACCATTCTTAATATTAGTTACAGCACTCCAGGGATGTGGCAAATATCCCTGGCTACCCTATCAGGTTGAAGACTAGTGAGAGATACATTTAGGTAAATTAAGGATCAGAATTTATGGAGAGTGACCACAAAAATATTGCAGAGACATTCTCAGCCTATATTCTCAAGCTACAGAAAAATCTTGATTTGAACTGGGATAGAACCACAGCACTATCAATTCAACCCGTTTAATAGAAAACAGGTGCTTTAGTTTACTGGGTGTTTACCTTTCTTAAGAATGGAATGCACACATTTAGGATAGAGATTGTTGGTGTGCAGTCACCAGTAATTAGGGGAACTTAAATCTTATCTGATATTTTCATGCTGGATGGTTTGGTGCATCAATCAGATATCTATCCATGCTTGGTGGCAACTTAACTGGTAGTCAGCTGGGTTTTGTTTATTATAAATGCTATGAATTTTTTTAACAGGCTTAAGAAACTATCACTTTGAAATTATTATTGATACTATTGGGCACCACATACAGTTTCATTGACCTTGAACACCCTTGTTTCGTAATGTAAAACACTGCAGTTGTGTGCTGCTTCATTCAAGGTTGGTAGAACACATTCATTCTTAGTCTTTTCTAACTCACGGTCCAGGCCAAACTAAAAGTTCCACGTAGGTTTTCAGTCATATTTTTCTTTCATCTGCTTCCAAATAATTTAGTCCACACTATGACCTTAAAGTGAATATGTTAAGAGACATTTAGTGAGTTTTACTCCATTTATCTCCTTCCAACTTTGTCTTTGCTGACACATTTACTAAATATTCATTTACATCTTTGTCTGGATTGTAAATGTGTTTACTTAATTTTAATTGTGCTTATGAGTTCAGCACTTCCACTCTAGTACCTTTAACACTGCTAAGCCTTGGGGACCAGGAGGTACTACTGTGGGTTATCACATGCCTTCAGAATTGTTGCAGCTGTGAACCTCTAAGTGCAGTAGTTGTGGGAGCTCAAATAAAGTATGCTATACTTCTAGCAATTGTTTACCAGATTACCTACAAATGATTAGGGAAAGCCATTTTTTTAAAATTGATTTATTCAGTTTTGAACATTATCCTCTTTTCAGTGCACAGATATCAATGCCAACAGATGAATCCAGCTGTATAGCATTTGCAAATGTCCGTGCTCATTATTGGGATCTCAAGCAGTTCTCGCTCTCCAAGTCTCTTCTGCAGCACAACACATAAGTTCAAGATGGTTACAAATTAAAAACATTGCCCCCAACCCCCCCTCACCCCCCCTCCCTCACTGCCTCACTTAACATTTCTTGGTGCCCTTTTTAGGACTGAATCCACAATGGTTGTGGGTTCACATCTCTTAAATGTCAGTTCATGCCCTCCCCTGTAACGAAAGTGCATCTGATGGCCGCGACAGCCATGATTACACAAGGGTATCAGTGAATAAGGTCATCAAGTGTATCCAGGGGCCCACATTTGGTTGTTATGCAGCCCTTACAGACCCTTGTCATGCAATGCCACGCCCTCCACTCTAGCCCACTTCCTTACTTCCACGTTCAACCTGTTCTGGGACGGTCCTGTCGGAGATCTCCAGTGCATCTCTATGGCGCACCTAGCAAATTGTATGACAGGATGCAGAAATCTAGATCTCGCCCTCTGCGTCCCAGGATGAGCATATAACCCCAACAGGCATGTCTCCACAGTACATAAGTCCGTCTTGCCCACTGTCCTCTAGGTCAGCAGTGTCTGCTTGCCAGAAGGCTGTTACTGTCAGGTAGGTCTATGTCATATGGATAAAATCTGCACCTATCAGTGCACATTTAGTTCACCGCTTATTGTCACACCCAGCCATGATATTCAGCCTATGTGTCGTGAAGTAGGTGGTGTGCAGGAAGTTTAACTGTGTATATTTGAACCTGGCTTTCCCAGATACCTTATGCGGTTGTTCCAGCACAACAGTCCATGCCTTATCCCTCAACTCCTTCCCCACCTCACCATCCCAATAGGTCCTCAACTTCATGAATGTGTCCATAAATGTGCTCATAGTCACGGTTTGGAGGGATCTAGAGCCATGATATCAATTTATGACCACCCCAAAGGTGAGCAAGACCTGCATTGTCTCATGCACTGGCGGTTCAGTGTGGTCGTCCCCTTATAGGTGCCAGAGACTGATGCAGGGTGGCGTACAGCAAGAACTGGGATTCTGGTAGGGCATCATAGCCAAACATGATGTTGAATTCATGAAGCTGCCCATCTTAATAGCAGTCACCTACAGTGTGAATTACTGCTTCTGTTCATGCCTGCATTCGCCTAGCCATAAGGTACTGTTGGACTGGAAAATGCTTTCGGTCGACTCCTTCTAGCATTGTGCGATTTAAGTTAGCATTTGCGGCACCATTTTGTATTCAGCCGCCATTTTGTGCCATGATCGAAACTCAGTTTCTGTCTCATTCTGTTTGCCTCAGCAGAAAGCAGCCTCAATGTGTATTTTTTTTCCCTTTCTCCAAGGTTGAGCTTCGTCGTACTAATGAATAGACTGTCTCATTATTGCATACCTTTCCCGTTAGATAGGCCTGCTCCCACCCTCAGAGTGGTGGGCACGGGCAGAATAACCTTGTAACTGAGATAGCATGTACCCAGTCTTAGAATTGCAGCTCATCCTTCTGTATCTCCTTTGTTCACCAGCTATCAACTGGAAAATTCCAGTTGGGGCGTGTCTTTAGGGGTATTGGAAGTGTATATCATGTATCTCCATGTTGGGGAGACAGACAATCTGCAGCAATCTAAGCAGCCTGGTCAGACCGGACTCCGCTAGAGCGCATTCTAATAAATAACTTTGGTTTGTATTCTCTACTGTCTGACCGACTTTTCATTTGTATGGAAGGCTGAGAGGTGGTCACGAGTGACCCGGGTGGCCCTAATTGGGTCACTTCCTTCAGTTGGCGCCCGAACAGGGACCCCATCGGGCGAGTGACCCTTCCTTGCCCGTGGACGGGTGGGGAGGTCGGGGCCACGTTGAGTCGGACGGGCAGACCGGGGATCCCTGCACGAGAGAGTCTGGTACTCGCAGCTGCCCAGTCTGTCTAACCGGGCAGTGCCTCGGCCAGCGGTCATCCCGGCTGGGGTCCTGAACGGCGAAAACCTTGGACTTGACCGTTTGGTCCGAAGAGTCGGCAGTGGAGAATAAATTGGTTCGACCTGTGTGTACCAGGGGAGTCCATTTTGGTTTGTTGGGGCTGCGGCGCCATTTTGGTTTGTATTTGGCGCGTTCTGAGGACCGACTTTGGCTAAGCGCTTGAATTTGTTTAAGTTCCTTGTGAACATGGTTCCACTTTGGTTTGAATATTGTGAGGTAGGAGGACCGACTTTGGTAAGATATTTGCAAATATCTGCTCGACATAAATGGTGAACTAGTTTTCTTGTAAAAATGCCCTGCTTTAGTAAATTGTGTTGTGTGTGTTGTCGTCGTTGTTCTACTGATGCTCGTTTGGAAGAAAGTCAGCTTGCGCCTCCAGAAGGCACTCCTAACTTCGAGATGTACGTCAAACATGGCCTTGGCCATATTATGTTTAGTACATTATGGCACAAATATACGATGGACAATGCCGAGTTACAGAGGCCGTTGATGGGCACTTTTGATTAACAAAAACATAATTATCTGCAGGATAAATTGTTTGCAAAAAGTAGGCAGTCGATGTTTGATTCCCTTAGAACATGGCAAAAGGAAGCTAAACAGACGAATGAAGGCAGAGAAGGAGGACCGGAAGGGGAGAATGCAGACAGTGATTCAGAAAGCTGTAGCATACGATGGAGAGAAAATAGAGAAAGGGATAGAGTGTGCAGATAGGAAGTTCCGATTGCAATGTGAAAAGTCTTATGTTGCTCGAGACGAAAACGATACATTTGTGGAGGAGTTGTTAGATGCTCGACCTCCGCCCCCATACGCCCCGCAGAAAATATATCCTGCCATCCCACAGCCTCAACAGCCCGTTTCCTCTGCTTCTGCTGTCTCTGTTTCCTCTGTCATTGATTCAGCTGCTTGGCCACCGCACCTTCTGTCCTTTCTTTGGCTTCGCCTTCAGCGCCTGCGATGACCGCGAGTCTTCCTGCTACGCCCACTGTTTCGGCATCTCTCTCTCCAGCTCTTACTCCTACGACACAGCCATTGGTGACATTGGTGCCCGTTCCCTTAGTTACTACTCCCTCCCTGTTCCTTCAGACCCCGACGGTGCTGAGTAGCGGGATGCCTGTCCGTGGATCAGGGGACGGGGACTGGGCGATTGCTAGAGAGCAGATGGGGCGGATTTTGATACGATCTGATGTGGGCGATGAAGAGAAAAGGGTAGTAGCTAATCGGGCCGCTCAGTGGGCTCGTAACCCCATCTATAGTACGGAAGATGTGTGGAGTGTGATGAGAGATTATGAGCCGTTTGTGCAGCAGCATGCCCTCAAGCACATGTCGGCTACTTTGATTGGATTGTGTCAACAGTGTTTCAATTATGTGGCTCCTCAGATTATTTATGATATTAGGGACAATATATATGCTGCTGGCATGGCGCCTGGTGAGGTTCTTGGTAATGTTGCGACGTTGGTCGCTTACCGAAGTAGGCTGCTTGAGAAGAGCCCGAAGACAGTGTCCCAATTCCCGATGAGGGAAGTCCACCCTATACATCACCCTGAGCTACCAGAGCTACGAGATCAGCATAACATTGTTACTAGACCCCGGGTAGAGGCCCGGTTCCAGGAACAATGGGTTTATACTCCATGGAAGAGGAGTGAGGTTCTGTCCCTTAAGGCTCAGTTACCTGACCCTAGGAAAAATCCTACTGCGTATTATAAGGAATTGACAGAGGCCGCTTCATCAACAGTGATAATGCTTGCAGATATTGAAATGTTCTTTGGTTTACTGGTACCCATTGATATTTGGAGGCAGGTACACACACAGGACCACGTTGCAGAGTTGGGTGGTACCTGGGATCAGATTAAAGTATGGGACCAGGGGAGGAAGCCTGGTGAGAAGCCTAGGGCTGAGATACTAGCCTTGCCTGGCCGAATTATCTCTTATATGCATTCTCTTATTCGCCAAGAAGGGTAGATTGGGACAAGTTAACGGCATGTCGTCAGAAGAAAGATGAAAGTGTGTCTGATTTTTTCACTCGGTTTGAGGGTGTGTTTCTGGACTTTAGCAGACAGGATTTGTCGGTGGAGGGAGGTGTCCGATTGTTCGTTAACAGGTTTGTCACAAACTTGCTCCCAGAGATTGCGGCTCGGTTGCAGGCTTCGGAGAGCACGTGGATGATCTCCTCCCCTTCTGTAATACTTAGTATGGCACAGTATTATGAACACAGGGAAAATGAAGAGAAGGAGAAGGTGGAGAAAAAGCACAAGGAATTGAAGACAAAGGTGTTGTTACAGCAGGCTTCTCAGGGAAATGGTAGAGGACGTGGTGGTACCGCCCGCCAACTGCCTCGGAGCAGCCGAAATACTACGCCTGTAGGGCCAAATCAGTGTGCATATTGTAAGGAAGAGGGACACTGGCGTAGTGAGTGTCCCGTGTTGTTGCAGATAGTCGCAGTCCCTAGAGGACGAGGTTCTAGTGGACGGGGGCATGGAGCTGGTGGACAGGACAGAGCTCAGCATGCTGATACATCGCAGGATCGTTCAGATAATAATTACTTTGATGGCAACAAGGGTGGCCAGTACTACCACGATGACTATGATCTGGATGAAGTGACAGGAATGTCTCGCAGCTAGGACAGCCAGGGACAGAGTGAGGGACCAGTTCAGATACCTGTAGATCAGCGCGGTCCGTATGTTACTGCAGATTTGCATGGCTCGGCTAAGGAATTCTTGGTGGATACAGGTGCAATGAATAGCTCTGTTTCTCGTTCACTGGTCCCTGGGGCAGCTCTGTCTGGCTATAATAAAGTTTCGGTAGGAGTTTCTGGTGTAGCGGTTGTGAGCCCCATTTCCAAACCTCTTACATTGACTATAGGTCCTTTTTCTGTGGATTCACCGTTCCTGTTGACATCAAACTGTGGGGAAAATCTAATGGGCCTAGATTTATTAAAGAAGTTGCATGTGACCATTTATTGCTCCCCGGACGGTGTTCACATGACAATGGGCCAGAATGTGGTCAGCTCTAAGCAGTGTCTGTCCAAAAATGCGCCCCTTCCTGCTGAGTTTAAGGATGTGCTGCCCACGTTGTGGGCAACAGGTGACACAGATGTAGGACTATTGCAAATTCCTCCGGTTTCCATTAACGTTAAAGACAATGCCATTTTGCCCCGTATTCCCCAGTAGAAAATACCTCAAGCAGGGGAGCGCGCTTTGTTGCGAATTATACAGGATCTGATTAAGACAGGAGTGGTTGAAGAGACGACTGCAAATGTGTGTAATAGCCCTATTCTTCCCATTCTAAAAAAGGCATCTTCAGACTCCCCCGATGATCACTCAGATGTTTACGGTTTTGTGATTGATTTGCGCGCAGTTAATTAAATAGTGGTCCCTCAGTTCCCGGTGGTCCCTGACATTACTGCTCTTTTGACGATGATTCCTTCCTCCGCTAAATTCTTTTCTGTCATTGACTTGAAAAATGCATACTTTAGTATCCCGATCCATCCCGACAGCAGACACTTGTTTGGTTTCACCCTAGCTGGCAGAAGCTTTAGATTCTGTCGAGCTCCTCAGGGCTATACTGAGAGCCCTAGTATATATAGCCAAGCCTTGAGAGCCCAACTGGACTCCCTCACGCCTCCCTCAGGTAATGTATTGCTTCAATATGTGGATGATATACTAATAGCTTCTGACACTGAACAGGGATGCAAAGACAGTACGGTTAAGTTGTTGCTACATTTGGCTCACCATGGACAAAGTGTCCCTTTCTAAATTTCAATATTGTCGACAGGAGGTCACCTATTTAGGTCACCTACTGTCGAAGGAGGGTAGAAGACTGACTGATCCTGAGCGCATAAGCACCATTGTGAAAATGCCTATCCCTAAAACTCAGAGGGATGTGCGCGCTTTTATTGGTATTACTTCCTACTGTCGTCAGTGGATCTTTAACTATTCGTTACTAACAAAACCCCTGCTTGCGCTTACCACTAAAGATGTGCATGAACCCCTGCCTTGGACGCCTGAATGTCAGCAGTCTTTTGAGCAACTAAAAGTCACGCTTTGCTCTGCACCTGTGCTTGGTATACCTGACTACATGAAGCCATTCGGGCTGTACGTACACGAGTCGGCCGGTTGTGCGCTTTCTGTCTTAACACAGGCCTTTGGAGGTAAGCAACGGCTGTGTGCTTATTTTTCTCCCCTTCTTGACCCTGTCGCAAGAGCCCTCCCGAGCTGTCTAGGAGCGGTCGCAGCAGTGGCCATCTCTATATGACAATCGGCTGGGCTCGTACTTGATTCCGACCTCACAGTTATGGTACCCCATGCTGTGGATACACTTTTGAATAAAACAAAGATGCAGCACCTTACCAGTGCACGTCTGACTGGTTATGAATTGACCCTTTTTGCACCGCATGTTACAATCAAAAGATGTGCAACTCTCAACCCAGCCACGTTGCTAGCCCTCCCTTCTGAGCGTGAGGAAATTGATATACATGATTGCATTTTTCAGACAGAGGAAGAAACGAAGGGACGGGTAGACCTGACTGATGTTCCCATATCTGACCCCCAAGGGGAACTATATGTCGATGGCTCTTGTTTTAAACTACCAGATGGCACTACAACAGCAGCATAAGCTAGCACAACACTGCACACGATAGTTGAGACATCACGAGTTCCCTATCAGTCGGCCCAAGCTGCGGAACTCGTTGCTCTTATACGAGCTTGCGAGTTGAGTGAGGAACTGGCTGTCAATATTTACTGACAGCCAGTATGCTTTCGGAGTCGCCCATAATTTTGGACGGCTCTGGGCAGAGAGAGGGTTTCTCACTTCCCATTGGATGAGGATCCAGAATGGCCATTTGATATATAGACTTTTGTCTGCTTTGACACTCCCCAAGAATATAGCAATAGTGAAGTGCAGCGCCCACAGGGCAATCACTGACAACATGGGTAGGGGGAATGCATTTGCAGATCAGACAGCTAAGGAGACCGCTCGAACGAAGATGAAAAATATGTTTGTGGCAGGTCCCGCTAGGTGGGTGCCCGAGGTTACCATGTTTGAGGATACGTTGGCAAATGTTAAAGCGATTCAGAGCGAGGCAACGATTGAGGAGTTAGCAGTATGGCAGAAAAGCACAGCACTTTTGGATGAGGATGGGTGTTGGACGGATAAGTCAGGGAAACAGAGGTGGTTGTTACTAGATGCATACGTTCTCCCTGTAGTCACTATGGCGCACGGCCGGCCCATATCAGTGCAAAAGGCATTTGTAAATTGTTAGACCCTGTATGGCAGAATGACAATATCCCAAAGACGGCCGCCACCCTGGTCAAATACTGTATGGTATGCATGATGTATAATCCTGGGAAAGGTACCCCTACACCCCCTGGTAATTTTGCACCTCCCACTTTTCCTTTTGAGGTCCCTCAGATGGAGTTCATTGAAAAGGAGCGAGTCAACAATTTGAAATATGTGTTAGTGGTTGTTTGTGTATTCAGTAAATGGGTTGAGGCTTACCCCACTAAAGAAAACACAGCGGTGGCAACTGCGAAGGCACTCCTAAAGGAGTTCTTCCCTCGTTTCGGTTTGCCCCGCTTTATTTGGAGTGATAACGGCAGCCATTTTAATTCAAAGGTCATCCAGTAAATGTGTGAAGGTCTACATATCAAACTGAAATTTCATGCCGCACATCACCCCCAGTCAGCAGGCTTGGTTGAGAAGTACAACGGTACTCTCAAGCTGAAATTGGCAAAGATTCAGGAGAGCACAGGGTTGCAGTGGCCAGATGCTTTACGATTAGCCCTTTTGTCTACAAGAGTCACGGCACACCCTAGGACAGGACTGTCACCTTACGAGGTCGTGTTTGGACGCCCAGCGAACGTGTGGGTCGTCCCGCGGCCTCGTAAATTCTCAGAAATTGAATATCCTCTATTGGTAGACTAGCTGTATGAGTTAACTAAAAGTCTGCGTTCTATTCACCAACAGATCCAAGACGCTCTTACACCAACACCTGAGGGGCCAGGACACGACATTCGGCCTGGTGATTTTGTTTTAGTGCGAAATTTTCAGAGGAAAGGAAGTCTGAGGCCGCGGTGGAAGGGGCCAGTACAGGTGCTCCTTGCCACCCGCACCGCCGTGAAGGTCAACGGCCGAAAGAACTGGATTCATACCCAACACTGCCGCAGAGTGCCTTTGCCCCTGCCATACGATCGATGGGCCCTTGATGGCATCGGGGAATCAGAGGGGGAAACGGTGCCCCACTTTGTCCCCTTCTCAGATGCCCAGCTGACGTGGACCCAAACGGAGGAGGAAAATGATGCAGTGTTGAATGCGGCAGTGCCCCCTGAAGTCAGGGTCCTCCAAGAGCCCCGTTCTATTGGCCCCTCTGTGTCTGATTCCCCTGAGCCGCTTTTTACTGACCCCTCTGTGCCTGGAGATGCTAGGTACAATCTGCGCCCTCGACGGAGGAACAGTGCACCAAAGGAAAAGTCAGATTAGCAGGGATGGACTGATAAGTTAGGCAACAGTAGCATAGGGACAGACGAAATTGGTGCATTGTTCAGACATTGGCCAGGATAAATTGAACGTGCTCCCTTGGAGGGGGGCACCTTATCCTGATCGACGTGGGATTTCCTCAAAGAGCTGGGATCGCCTAGCTCCACCGCCGTGCTCAATAGCGACAACGTTGATGAACAGTAGGAGTCTAACAGCGAGGCTCTGAGGAACACTGGGAACATTTGCCCCCTTTGTCTTTTTCCATTGGTGTTATTACATTTCCTTTCCTCTGATTAAAATGTACCCATTTGGTCGGCCAGTTACTGAGGAAGAGTGGCCGTTGGCGGCCCCGCGTTTAGAGCGGTATGGATCTGGTTGGTCTAGTTGGTCCACAAAAAGTAAGATAGTTTTTGTCACGATTGTTGTAATTTTCCTAATAATAGCACTTGGTATAGCATGGTTCCTAGAGGAGAAATACCCAGTGCATTCCCTGGTTGGTACAACGCCTGTTCCCCCTGAACACACGTTTGTTACTTTGGCCCCCCATAAAGGAGAACATAGCAAAACATATGTAGACAATGTATTCTTGCAAATGCTTCACCAAGCCCATGATACGTCTAATGTTACTAATTGCTGGATCTGTGGTCTGCTCCCCTCGGTTACACATAAGAGTGAAGTTCTGCTGTCGATGCCAATGTCTTATCTGGGGAGCTGTGAGGGGTGGTTTGAATTGTTTACTATGGTATACATTCATTATCATTCTTCTACTATGAATATGACGTCTGCTGATTATCACACAGTGTTAGAATCTATACGTGTCCACCAAGGGTTTACCCCAGGAGCAGAAGGTACTCCTGATACATTGTCCCCTACATCCTGAATGAATATATATGAGAGAGAGAAAAATGTAACATGGCTTCGAAATTAAATGCTGGATTTCCAAGGGTTTAATGTCACTGAATATTTTCGTTCCTTTCAACTGGGCAATATTACTCACGATGAGGCAATGCCGGTATCGGTAGTCAACACAACCGCTGGTTTCTGTGTTCGAGGACTTGGGAAGGTGAAAGTGGGGGAGAGTAATTGCAACTATACATACACATTGAGCACGAACAGCAACCCGCCTTTGCTCCCACCGCATAATGTCTACTTTGTTTGTTGGTCTCAAGCTTATGTCTGGCTCCCTAGGGGATGGTCAGGTATATGTTACCTCTCTTTCCTCCTTCCCCCAGTGTACATAGCACCGCCCAATTACCATAAGGACCATCGATTGCAGCGTAGGAGTGCCCATCTGTCCCGATTTAGAAGGGTTATTAATACCGAAGACATAGATCAGACAGATACCACTCTGCAGCAGTTCACAGATGCTATGAAGGGTAGCCTACCCTTTTGGGGCCCTATGTCCAATAGCCTTAACATTCGTCGGCTCACCAGGGTTGTAGAAGGAGTCATTAATACCACAGCAGGAATTTTGACCAGTATTACAGCTGAGCTCCAGGCTTTGAGGCTTGTTGCTCTACAAAACCGGATGGTGTTAGACGTCATCCTGGCTGATCGGGGAGGGGCCTGTCCTGTCATCGGCAGCAGCTGCTGCGTGTACATTCCAGATCACGCCCCTAATGTATCAACAAACCCAAGGCACCCAAACCAGCCCCACGCCCACCTCGAAGGAACTGGAGCAAGGTTACCGATGAGCAACTTAACTCCACCCTCACCCGAGACAACCACACCTGGGCACCCGTCGCAAACGACGCAAACAACGCAGCCAGAGAACTCCACACCTGGATCTTCAACTGCGCAGACGAGCTCGCCCTGCTACGCAACCCCGACAGACAACGCCCCAGGAAAGCCGCCTGGTTCACCACTGCTCTCCAAGAAGCCAGACGCACCCGAGACGCCTGGAGAAGAACTGGAGAAACACCAAGACAACCGAAAACCACACCACCTACAAGGACGCCATGACGGACTACCATAACCAGATCAGAGCCACCAAGAGGAACTTCATCCACAACAAAATCCTGGCCAACTCCACCAACTCCAAGGAACTTTTCAGTGTCATTCAGGTATTCACCAACCCACGCAGCGAAGCCACAGACATCACCGCATCCCAAGACCTCTGCGACAAGCTTGGAACCTATTTCCCCCTCAAGATCAACAAGCATTGGCATAGCCAATAGGTCTCGCTTTTGGGACCTTATAAGTATTTAGTTATGCAGCACAATATCCTTGGTGCAACAACATCAACCGTTGCATGGCTAAACACTTTAAGGTCCCCAAGGCGTGACCTATTGGCTATGCCAATGCTTGTTCTTAATGTTACTAGAAACATTACCTGCAGCCAACATCCATGCTCCCATGTCTTCAGGGCACCTATACATCATGTCTTTAAAAACGTGAAAAGCAGTCAGAGGTGAACGATGGTGAGAGATACCGATGATTAGTTTGAGCACCATAGCTGGACAGAGTGAGGAGCAGGTACCGGTATGAAGGACTCTAAACCTCAGGGCCCTCTGTCCACACTCTCACCAAGTTTACGCTCAGCTGCCGGATCTGAGCTGCGGACACTCACCGTCGCCCCCGCACAGGAGTTAACTCTTCCACGGGTGAGGAGGAGCGCTGGGTCCGGCCGTTACTGGAGCCTGGGAAAAGGGGTGTGAAAAAGCACAACCCAGGCAGTAGGAGGCACGGAGTCGCGGCACCCGCGCTTTACTTTAACATGGTTAAAGGTAAAGCGCGGAGTGCTGCGATTGTTGAAAAAGTAAACAAATAGATTTTTTCTATTTCTTTCCTTTTTCAACAATGTAGCACTTGCGCTTTACCTCTAACTATGTTAAAGTAAAGCGCGGGTGCCGCGATTGTAGCAAAAGTAAACAAATAGAAAAACATCTATTTTTTTACTTTTTCAACAATCGCGGCACCCGCGCTTTAGCTTAACATGGCTGAAGGTAAAGCGCGAGTGCCGCGAATGTGAAAAACAAGTATAATAAAAATAAATACATTCCTTGTTTCTGAGTGAATGAATTAAAACTGCGGGGGGGAAAAGTGGTGTCCAAGCAAACAGAACAAGAAGATATGGAGCTTGTTAAAGTGAAACGTGCAATGCGCGCTAAAAATGAAACTGAAAGCAAGCAAGACCACGCTGACAATAACAAAAGTGCATGGGGGTGAGGGCGAGCGAGCGCGGCAGCCTGCTCAGCTGACCAGACGCTCGTGCGTCATGGCCTTTTGCCGGCATGTGTTTACAATTATCGCGCACGCGTCTGGGCACGATAATTGGAAACACATGTCTGCCGCGCGTAACCATCTCAAAAAGGCCAGCCACGACGCACGAGCGTTTGGACTGCTTCTGAAACCCCCTTACTTAAAGTCTTCGCCTAGCAGCGCTTGCGCGCTACTCGAGGCTCGACCTAAAAACCTCTACGACAACTTCATCGACCATCCACCAGGCACCACAGACGGCCCCCCGCCCCCCAGAAACACCAGCCAGCCCACCATCTCCAACTGGACACCGATCACGGCCGAAGACACCGCCTCGACCATGAATAGCATCCACTCGGGGGCCCCCACCGACCCCTGCCCCCCTCACATCTACCACAGAGCCGCGGCCTCCATCGCACCTGAACTACAACGCACCATCAACACCACCTTCAAAACAGGCACCTTCCCAGACGACTGGAAGCGCACAGAAGTCAGACCCCTGCTCAAGAAGCCCACAGCTGACCCCACCGACCTCAAGAACTATCGGCCCATCTCGCTCCTCTCCTTCGCAGCCAAAGTTGCAGAGAAAACAGTCAACAGGAAACTGACACAATTCATTGAAGAGAACGCCGTCCTCGAACCGTCCCAATCCGGATTCCGAAGCAACCACAGCACAGAGACCGCCCTACTCGCTGCCACAGACGACATCCGCACCCTCCTGGACCAAGGCCAATCCGCAGCCCTCATCCTACTCGACCTATCAGCGGCCTTCGACACAGTCTCCCACCGCACACTAGTTGCCAGACTACACGACGCAGGCATACAAGGAACAGCCCTGGACTGGATCCGATCATTCCTCACCCGAAGAAGCCAAAGGATCAGACTCCCACCCTTCCTCTCCGACCCCACGAAAATCACCTGCGGAGTCCCACAGGGTTCATCACTGAGCCCCACCCTCTTCAACATCTACATGGCCCCCCTCGCAGCCATCGTCCGACAACACGGCCTCAACATCGTATCCTACGCCAATGACACCCAGCTCATCCTCTCCCTCACCAAAGACCCCACCACTGCCAAACTCAACTTCCAGAAAGGAATGCAAGACGTCGCAGTCTGGATGACCAACAGCTGCCTGAAGCTCAACGCCAATAAGACAGAAGTCCTCGTCCTCGGTACCACCCCTTCTGCATGGGACAGCACCTGGTGGCCGACCGCCCTTCGAAGCCCACCTACCCCCTCAGACCACGCCAGGAACCTTGGCATCGTACTCGACTCATCACTCACCATGAACCGACAGGTCAAAGCCGTCACCTCCAGCTGCTTCAACACCCTCCGCATCCTCCGCAAAACCTTCAAGTGGATCCCCCCTGAGTCAAGGAAGACAGTCACCCACGCACTCATCACCAGCAGACTGGACTATGGAAACGCACTCTACGCCGGCATCAACAAGTCCCTACTCCGCAAACTCCAAACAATACAGAACACCGCCGCCAGACTCGTCCTCAGCATCCCCCGACACGAACACATCAGCCAACACCTACGAAGTCTCCACTGGCTCCCCGTGGAGAAAAGAGTCACTTTCAAAATCCTCACTCACGCCTACAAATGCCTACACAACAACGGACCCAAATACCTCAACGACAGAATCAACTTCCACGTACCCAAAAGAAACCTCCGATCTGCCAACTTCGCACTGGCCGAAACCCTGCGCATCCACAGAGCCAGAGCAGGCGGAAGATCCATCTCTCACATTGCAGCCAAGACCTGGAACGAGCTACCGGCAGACATCAGACGCGCCCCCTCCCTGAACACCTTCAGGAAGATCCTCAAGACCTGGCTCTTTGGCTAAACAGATCTGCGCCCCCCCCCCCCTCGAGACCCTCACGGGTGAGTAGCGCGCTTACAATTCCCTGATTGATTGAATGTATATGCAGCTATACAGAAGTTGCATAGACTCACATCTGACATCCACCAAGAGAATGGTACCTGGACTCTTTCTGGTTGGTTCTGGGGCCTACTAGCATCCTGGGGTTGGAAGATCCTTATCTTCCTAGTAGCAATTGCTGGGATAATTTTCACCTGTTGCCTGTGCACACATTGCCTCCCTGCTTGCTGTGCTTACTGTATAAAAACACTGACACCCAGACCCAAGGTTCCAATGCATGACCAGAAGGCCACGGCCATGATGATGCAGGGTATTCAAGACTTGATGTCTATAGATGAAGGAATTTTTGAATATTTATAATGTGTGTATTAACATGTAATAGTAGTCTTCCTAATCTGCAAAAAGTTATTTGTTTCCTAACACTAGATAAAATTGTTAGCAAATGCTAAAAGGAGGGTCTGTTGGACTGGAAAATGCTTTCAGGCAACTCCTTCTAGCACTGTGCGATGTAAGTTAGCATTAGCGGCACCATTTTGTATTCAGCCGCCATTTTGTGCCATGATCGAAACTCAGTTTGCCTCAGCAGAAAGCAGCCTCAATGAGTATTTTTTTTCCCTTTCTCCAAGGTTGAGCTTCGTCGTACTAATGAATAGACTATCTCATTATTGCATACCTTTCCCGTTAGATAGGCCTGCTCCCACCCTCGGAATGGCGGGCACGGGCAGAATAACCTTGTAACTGAGATAGCATGTACCCAGTCTTAGAATTGCAGCTCATCCTTCTGTATCTCCTTTGTTAACCAGCTACCAACTGGAAAATTCCAGTTGGGGCGTGTCTTTAGGGGTATTGGAAGTGTATATCGTGCATCTCCATGTTGGGGGGAGTCAGTCCTTCTGCAGCAATCTAAGGAGGCTGGTCAGACCGGACTCCGCTTGAGCGCATTCTAATAAATAACTTTGGTTTGTATTCTCTACTGTCTGACCAACTCTTCATTTGTATGGAAGTCTGAGAGGTGGTCGCGAGTGACCCGGGTGGCCCTAATCGGGTCACTTCCTTCAGTACCTATCCATAGCTCTGGGGATGCAGACCAGTGGGAGCGCGGGCGTATACAGTGGATGACCCGGTACCCTCCGGACTACTCTTTTACAATGCAGACGACACCCAACTCATCATCTCACTCACCGACGACCCCATCACCACAGAACCAACTTCCACAGATGCATGACAAACGTTGCAGACTAGATGAAGAACAACTGCCTGCAGCTGAACACAGAGAAGACGAAAGTACTGATCTTTGGCAACAGCAGCAACACATTGAACGACTCCTGGTGGCCAGCACCCACTCCCTCCAACCACGCCAGAAACCTCGGAATCATCATTAACAACAAGCTCACCATGAAATCACAGATCAACACCATCTCCTCAGCCTGCTTCCTCACTCTGTGCATGCTACGTAAGATATTCAAGTGGCTACCCCTACACACAAGACGCACCGTGACAAGCCCTCATTACCAGCCGACTGAACTACGGCACTGACCTCTACGTAGGAATCACCACACACTTTCTAGAGACTTCAGACTATACAGAACGCTGCAGCCAGACTCATTCTCGGCCTTCCCTGACAAACCCACATCACACCCCACCTCAGGAAACTCCACTGGCTCCCCATAAAGAAGAGATGCCAATTTAAGCTGCTGACCCACGCACACAAGGGTCTTCACAACCAAGGATCTGCCTACATTAACCACCGCCTGAACTTCCACCAGCCATCGAGAAGACTACGCTCCGCCTCCCTTTCACTTGTCCACACTCCCTGCATCTACCAAAGCACAAGTGGAGGACGCTCCTTTTCCCACATTGCATACAGACCGCCCACGCACTTCCAGACCATCACCTCACTTCTGAAATTCTGAATGACCCTCAAGACTTGGCTGTTTGAATAATCTTCCGGGCCTGCAAGCCCCTGGATAACCTATTGGGTGATTAGCTGCGCTTTATAAATCCAGATTGATTGATTGATTGAACATTGAAATGCTCTCATTATGCTGGAAAACGGTATGCCACCAATGCAAATAGCATTGGTGACAAAGTGCTGCCCTGCCACATTCCCCTGAGGACCGCAAATGGTTTTGATATAAAGCAGCCCGTCCAGAACCTTGTCGAAGCTCTTTCTGATGTGCAATTGTGGGCGACAAATTATTTGTGCGAATTAGAAATTTTAATTATCCAGAAGTGTGAATAATAATGCAGTATAGTTATACCACATTTTCATGCGCAACATTATTTTAAAATTTGATGCAGTTTCTGATCTTCTCATCCCTCTTCCCAATAACACAGAGAGGTATGATGTAAAGGGACTGTAGTGTTGGAAAGCATTGTATTGTGAATAAAACTTTCCATTGTGTACCTGATGTATCATTTTGAATGATTTCCGCTGCCAGTTCTGATGCAGGTGTGCAGAAGAACATAATTCTATGTGCTATTGTCAAGAAAATGCTTCATATAGTGTTGTACATCTCCAGAATGCAGTTGCTGAGGAAGCAAGCAGAACATTTTTCTTACCTCAAGAGATGGGTTAGAGTTAAGAATGTTTCAGGCTTCCGAAATTGTTTTTGATTTGCCAACACGACCTACTCATGATCATACTATGCAGAATTTGCAGTTTTATGAATTAATATGCATAACCCCTGGTTTTAAAAGATCATGAAGGGACTTCCCATTTTCCTCCTCAAACTCCGTCTGATTATTTTGAGATTCTTTTCCTCACTTAGGATGCGGTCAGTACTCTTTATGAGTTTGACACTTAGAATTTAGAGTTTAGAATTTTATTGATTAACTAGGGTTTCTGTTATGATTTAGGATTCTGTATGCTGTATCTTAGCCTTCATGTCGGATTATGCATTTTCTCTGTAATGTTTTTATTAATGATTCTGTATTAACCTTTTAAACTCAATTTCGATACAGAACTCAGTTCTTGAGTGGTCACAGTTTCGAATTATGATTTTACTCTGTTAAGGTTGTGTTATTGATGGGGAGGGTAGTTTCCTACTACTAGATTAATGGGAAGATTCACATAGCTGAACTGTCTAAGGTAGAAATTTGGGGGTTCAACAAAACTGGTGTTCGGATGATTATTGGGGGTTCAGCTCCTACACCCTTGCTGCCGCATGGAGGAGGGCGACCCACCAGATCGACCTCTCACCCAAAGACATGTGCTTCATCATTGCGCGCAGGAAGTCCCGCTGTGCCATACTGAATTCCTTGCAAGTCCACTGTGAGAATAACTGCATCCGGATACAATCCTACGGGTGTCTCCTCACGTACCCTAAAAACTCTAATTTTTTAGAGAAGCATTTAGCTTGGGGATGAAGCTGTTCTGATCTTCGTGTATCAACATCAGGAGGTGTGAGTACAGATGGTACGTTAATATTTTGCTATTAATTTTATAATCCAGGTTTAAAATGGAGAGAGGTCTATATGAGGATATGTCAACATGCTCCCTCCCCAGTTTCAGGATAGACACAGTGAGTGCCTCCCTGGTGGTGGCAGGCAACAAACCCTATTTAGTGCCTCCTGGTACAGTTCCGAGGAGTGTTGCATATTTCTGGTAGAACTTGGCGGGCAGCCCATCAGTTCCCCGGGTTTTGTTTCTTACTAGGTCTTTAATGGCCCACCTACCTCAGTGACTTTAGCATCAGTTGGCATCAGTTGGCAGGCGCTGAAGAACCACTGTCTAGAAATGTTTCAATCTCTCCCTGTGTAACCTGACTGTGCTGCTAATATGGGCCCTCACAGTAAAGTGTGAATTCCTCATGTATAGTGAACTGCGTGTGTGTCACTGACCACTCTTGAGGTCTAATCCTAGTGATGGGATTCCCCTGTCCTTCGACTGGATAAGCAAAGCAAGCAGCCTATCCACTCTGCCCCCTTCCATGTGGTTTAATGTTATGTATTCACAGTAAGTACAGGGGCACTGACTCGACCGCACCCACATAATTCT
This sequence comes from Calotriton arnoldi, assembly GCA_963921515.1. NCBI lineage: Eukaryota > Metazoa > Chordata > Amphibia > Caudata > Salamandridae > Calotriton > Calotriton arnoldi. The sequence continues at coordinate 918,647 of CAWUFW010004145.1, forward strand.
CCCTGTCTTATACCAGGGACAATCTGTTTGTGGGGAAGTATGCAAGCTATACTCAAGGGCACGAATGGTCCTCTCCAGGACAGTGTAATCAACTTCCAAAGTTCTTTTGACCCCAATGACTGACTCATACAGAGACCCTAGATCACCACCTTAGTTCCAATATTGTCAGTGGTATGCCTGTTAACCTAGAAATACTTCCATATTGAGTCTCCCAGCGGTTCTAAAAACAAAAGGTCCTGCAGGACTGCATAGGCAATTTCCATGTAGGTATGGGGGGCAACCTCCTGCTCAACTGTAGTGTCATCAACAAGAGATTATGATCAGAGATTGTGCAACACAGTTATTCCACATTCATGACAGCTATAAGGAGCCTGTGGTAACAAAATAGTTTATCCAGCCGACATGCAAGTCATATACCGGAGACTAGAAGGTATATTCCTTGCTGTTCCTTGCTGTCACTAGGTTTGTTGAGCCATATGTCCACCAAACTCCAAATGTCAGTTCAGGCCATGAACTCTTGTGCCAGCTTAATCATGGGAGAGTTTGTTTACCGTGGTGTAGACCATTCCAGGGTTACATCCACTTCGCAGCTGTAGTCCCCTCCCAGGATCCTGGGCATATGCTCTCCTCCAGAGAGTATAGGAGCCAGGGATGTCAGGAAATGTTTCTGTCCCATGTTGCGGGCATACAAGCTGCACAGCATCACCCGGGTCCTGTCCTACTTCCCAACTAGGAATATATATCGATTCTCCCCCTGTATGTGTGCTGCGCTCATTTTGAATGGGACCCCCGGCCGTACTACAGAAAATCAATTTTGAAGAGTTCAATGTTGCTTCTTACCTGATAACAAGGTCATGTTTCTTCACCAGTGAAGACAGCTTATCCTCCAGTTTAATAACATCCATTGCAATAGGAATAGTGTTGTGGTATTTCTTTGCCAGCTGCTCAACTTGATCCTTCATCACGGACACTGATGTTAAAAGAAATAACAAGACATTGTCTTTCTAATGTATTCTGAATTTAAAAATGCATCATAATTTTCACCATTGGCATATGCCTGCTCGTCGAAGCCTTCAATAACTATAAAATATCTATAGCCATCTTGCCTCAAAACATGGACTCCTGATTGTTCCACAATATGAGCTCATGGCATCAAGACAATGTGCAAACACATAAGGAGTTCACAGAGTCACTTTTATGTTGTGCTTCTCTGTGCTCCACAACAAACAACAAGCAGTGTAAATATCTGACACCACCTCTCAGGGATTTGTTTATATCTTTAACTGGTTACCTTTGATAAAAAAGGACATGATAATAACATTTAATTCCGCTAAAAACAATCAATGTTTTCTTTTCCATGATTGTAGTTTACTTTACCCAATCACTGAACTGTGTTTGCAGAGAGTTTTTTTACAGCCTCTAGCAATATCCATCACATGATAATTGTTTTTATACATGGAAAATATTGGGCAGCTCATTTGATGGTATGGTTGTGATTAGTATAATTTGTAGATTACCATAGATTATTCTTAGGCATGAGATTTTCTAAACTGGGTCTACACGGGGGTGGTGGGGGGATGGGCAAGGCCTGCAGGTCAATAGAGCAGCAGTATCTTCCACGCTTGCTGCTCTTATCCCCGTTTTAAGGTAAAATTTGTAGCATAGTCCCTGGCCCTCGGTGCACACTCAGGCCCAGGGCTGAATCTAGAGCAGAGCTCCCTGGTTACAACATACTGTTACTAACAGTGAGAGAGGTGCCGGGGCATTAGGCAGCGGCATAAAGCTGCAGAGTAAGCCGTGCACGCCACACAAGGGGCCCTCTCAAGACTGGACATGGTCATTTAAGGTGGATGTCCATTCTGCGAGAGAAACAGCAGTGAAAAGAAAGAAGGCAACAACGATGAGGGGCAGATGACAGCGAACGGCAAATTCAGCAGATGATGGCTCCCCTGAGACCCTCGGCGTTTCTTTTCTGATTTTTGGACTTTATGAACAACAGCCATGGATCTTTCAATTCAGGCAAGCTGATGTTTTTATACTGAAATGGTTCAAAGTGTGTCTTTCATGGTACACAAAACAGCATGTCCTTAGTCAGAGAGACTCTATGCGACTTGGGATTGTTTCAGAGGATTGCACCACCCCATTAAGATCCTCATCGCCTGTGTCAGAACCAGAACTAGGAACACAAAACGTGGGACAGGGACCAGGCATAAACCAAGATGGCCGCTCTTCTTTTGGCTGAACACATTTCAGCAGAAATAATCTTCTCTCCAGCTTCTGACAAATTTAATATATCTTGCTAAGTTAACTTGTCTGCGGGTGCTTTTATGAACTTGTGCAGGATTTTAACCAGTATGAAGCTCTACATGTAGTGATTACTTTCAGAATCCTCTCATAGACCTGCACCGCCATTCCATTAGAATGGAAAGGCTACCTCTGCTTTCAGTATAAACATTTGGTAAGATGAGGCTGATGAGCTACTTTCTGCTTGGAGTGTAGTATTCCCAGTTGTGTCACATCAGTGTACCGGTTGTATAAAAACTGTCTCAGAATTCACTGGATCTTATGTTCCGGAGAGAACTCATGCTCAGCTTGGGTAATGCCAAAAATAGACTGCAGTGTTGTGTGGACGCTTAATTTCCCTTCCACCTGCTATCTATCTAGTCACAACCCGACTTGCACCTGCATTTAGTATCTGAATTCCATAGCAAGTTATCTGGAGGTTGACCTGTTGCATTATCCATTGGAAAAAAGGATCAATTGTTCACTTATTTCTGAGGGATTCGGGAGGGATTTGTAGTACAGTTGATGCACTCTGGATGCCACACTTGGTTTGGTACTATAACATGTTAAAGACTGATACTATCTGGAATACCACGTAGCACCAAAAGGAATAAGACAAAAGGCAGAAAAACATTCTGAGTGCAAAGTTGAGGCGGCAAGATCATTAACTAGCTGTAGGAAGCTATGTTTCTGTTGCAGTAACCCCCCCCCCCCTTTTTGCCAGACAACTGATGCACTTTGACTTGATGTGCCCTGTGTCCCTGCCAATCAGGTTCCCAGGGCCTGTGTTCTTTCCCGAAACTGTACCTTGTACCCCCAATTGGCACCTCTCTGGCCACATGTCAGTCCCTTGTAAAAGGTATCATGGGTACCAAGGGCAGTGTGGCCAGGGAAGGCCTCTAAGGGCTGCAGCACTTATTGTGCCACACTTAGAGGCCCTGTACCTTTACACACACACACACACACTGCCATTGCATGCTGCGTGCTTTGGTGCAGAACAAAGTGAAGAGTCAACATGGCACACATCCCTGTGTGCCATGCCTACAACCCACTGCCCTGGCATAGGACAGCCACCCCTCTAGCTGGGTGCACTATGCCAGTGGTGAGGGTACAGGTGCATGAGCCCTGTACCCCTACAGTGTATAAGTCAATTCTTAGACATTGTAAGTGTAGTAATGCCATTGAGAGCATATAGTGCTGGGAGTTTGTCATTACGAACTCCACAGCACCATAATGGCTTTACTGAAAACTGGGAAGTTTGTTATCAATCTTCTCAGTACATTAAACCCACACTGATGCCAGTGTGGGATTTAATGAAAAAATGCACTCAGAGGGCATCTTAGAGATGCCCCCTGAAAAACGACCAGCCTCTGCTGGGTTCCCTGACTGGTACGCACCAGCCTGCCACCACAAGACATGTTTCTGGACCCCTGGGGTGGGAGCCTTCGCTCCCTCAGCCTAGAAACAAAGCCTTTCCTGGGCTGAGGTGGTCACACCTCCCCCAGGCCAGGAAGAGCCATCTGTGGCAGGGGTGCTTCAAAGGTCTTGCCGCCTTTGTAACGCGTTCCCCCCCAGCCTCTCCTGCTGTCAGGAGCAGGCCCCCTTCCTGTCTCCCCTCCTTTTCGGCGGGAATACAGGCGGGAAAAATTAGCACAGCCCAGAAGGTGTGCCCACCTCTGCCAACCCCACCCCTCAGGTGGTGAAAGCGAGGTGAAGCCCACTCTTCAGTGCCCACCATCTTGCAGATGGCAGGCACTTTCCAATCAGGATAAGTGATTGTGCTCACTCCCCCACATGGGGTGAGCACACCAAGGGTGTAGTCACCCTAAGGTCAATAGCCCATTGGCTACTGACCTCGAGACCCCTAAAACTCCCCCTAAATACAGTATTTAGGGGGCAGCCCTGAACCAAGAAGACAGATTCCCGCAACCTACGAGGAAGAAGGTTGAAAGAAGACGCCCAGCAGAGGAGGCTGCAGAGAAGAACTGACTTGGCCCCAGCCCTACCAGCCCGTCTGCAGTATCTAGAGGTCCTGCGCTAAAAGTTGCCTTGTCCTGCAGCCAGCGACCTCCAGAAACCCTGGGAGGACTGACTGCCTTCAACAAAGACCGGATCTCCTGTGAACAGCAGCTCTGTTCAAAAGAAACTCCCAAGACAGACTCTGAGCCTGCTGAAGACAAAGAAACCCGAAGCCTGGAACCACCACTGCCCCCGATGCCTACGGCCAGAGTCCGGGTGGCCCACCGGTCCCAGCGAGGTCCCACATCGCTCCAGAGTTCGAGTCCACCATGGGTTGACCCCTCCAGGACTCCCTGACATCGCCTGCAGCCTAGGAGTGGCCCGGTAAGGGTTATATCCGACCTCAAAAGACACCCCTGCATCCAGCCACCCTGGAGAAGAGAACCCAAGGAGCTCCTACGTCCCTGAGCCCTCCAACTTACCTGCCCAGCTGTTGGTTCCTCCCAGATGTCTTCCTGGACCGAGCCTGCAGCCAAAATCCAAAACCGGCAACTCCCATTGAAAACAACAGGGCACCCGATGCCAAAACAGCACCCTGCACCCAGCCGCCGCTGCGGGTGCACCTTGTGTGCTAACTCGGATCCCCCTTTACCATGAGCCTAACACCAGGAGCTTTGCTCCCACAACCTTGTGGCCTGATCTTGAGCAGCCGCCAACCGGAGGCCTCCTATCCCCCTTTGGATAACATTGGGCCTCAGCACTCTGCACCCGGCCGTCCTAGTGCCACTGAGGGTGTTCTGAGAGTGCATTCTCGACCCTGGGGGAACCCTGGTTCTAACCCCAGGATACCAACTCCCACAAATAAGTACTTACCTGCAAACTGTTAACTTCATTTCCTTCCATAGGATTGCATTGACTGCTTTTCCTTGAAAATTCTTTCAAGTGTGGAGTTGGTTTGTATGAAACATTGAAAAACTGCAAACCTACTAAAAGTGAATTACTTACCTTTTGTCTGGGAAATGTCTCAGTGTGATATCTAGGCATATCACACTGATTAGCAAAAGTAACTTAAAAAGTAATCTATAAAGTAACGAGCACAGTAATCTGTACAGTAACTAAAAGTAATTTCAAACTGTTGACTTACCTGTAAATCAACCAATTGCATTTGAACCTGCATTCAACTGTAAATCACTGCATAAGATTTTGAAAACTATTAATTCACTTACCTGCACCAGGCTTTGCTTGGTTCTAGAAATAAAATAACTAAATAATATTTTTGATACAAACAAATTGGTCTGAGTTCAGTCTTTGAGTGTGTGACATCATTTCTTGCCTGAGTGTGTACAACAAATGCTTACACTACCCTCTGATAAAGCCTTACATCTCGCCCACACAACCACAAATAGAGAGTAAGGTGCTATCTACTTTTACCTCTGCCTATCTTTGGGGTTCCACTGGACTCTGTGCACACTATACCTCATTTTGGCATAGTATATACATAGCCAGCTTCCTACACTAGCTCTTTATTTTCCATCTTAGGTTACTGAAGCAAACGTTGAAAGACTGAAGCACTCAGGAGTGGATATTACAGAACTGAGTTCAACACTATTAGAGCTTGCAGGACTGAAGCATTTATACTGGAGCGGTGGAGGTATACCTTAAACTTGTACTGTGCAAGAAAATATACTGGCAAAGACCACAGCAGCTTATGCACAGAACAGGCCAGAAGAGAGGCGACACACAGAGACAGTTCTCTCACTGCACTCAGACTCATTATGTAGCAGTGGAACAGGAAACACCTGACCAGAAGAGGCTGGCTGAGCTGCAACGATGATAGTTTGGTCAGAATCCAATATAACGTGTATGATAGACTTTATGAAGGAACAGTGAGCAAGCAATACCTCCTAGGTGAGAGAACCAACAAATGCTGGCAACAATCACCATGTGCTTCCAAAAGCGGGCCACCACTGAATCTATGGACACCAGCGCCTCTGACAAAAATCCCTCCAATGACCCAAAGGAAAGTAAAAGTGTAATATTTGGTGCCATTGAACACAACTGTACTCTGTATAGTCAAAAGAATGCTCTGAACTTGAATAAAGAGAACTTTGTGCAGAAAAGTCATCATTTAAGGCTCTAGTGGTGAGGTGAGTGACAAAAGGGGCATAGTTCTTTCTGGAACAGTTCTGAACAGGACTGCACCTTGAATGATCTGTAATATACTATCTCCTCCAATTAGTCTGGCTTTCCACCGAAAAGTATAAAAATAACAATTAAATAGAAGGAAGAGTAAAAGATGGATTTCAAGAATCAGTAGGAAAGTAACTTATCTACAGCACCACAAATTGCACACATCCCCAAAAGAGATAGAACAGCATATTTTTTCTGATACAAAAGTTTCATCCAGCAATACAGTCGGAACTGGGCTAGGTGCAAGTTGAGCATAAGAAGCAAAGACACAAAGCTTAGCTTGAAACAAACTGAATACAGAATTGACGAGCCCTGACGAAGGAAGTCCACACTAGACTGCTACTGATTGAGTAAATGATCAATAACACAAAGCCCATAAAATGAGATTACAATTTAGAGGTCGATGAGAGGAATCCAGGCGTAAATCTGAGGAACTGAACAATGGCAATCAGCAGCTGAAGTCCTATCATTCTCAGAGCCTACAAGCTCATCATGGCATGAAGATCAGACAATTCTTCTAAAAAAAGATACCACTATAATCTTAGGGGAAACAATGTTTGGTAGAAATCTTGATGCTGTTTCAGACATAAACACTGTGAAACTCTTGTGCCTGTATGAATATGAATAATATGGGGTGCAGTAGTCTATGTATATCTAGGAAGCTGTGATTAGACATAGGATCACATTTTATTACAATGATCAATAAGGCCCGACTTATCCAGGAGAGGATCTATCGCTAAATTCTAACTGTTCCCCATTTTCACACAGGTTTGATCAAATTCAGTTAGTAGCGGGGGTAAGAATAAAAAGATGTGCAATTTTTTGTCATAGACGGTCCCCACTACTCGTGCAGTGTCACGTGTTGTTTACTTGGCAAATGGTTTCCTTACATCAGGGTCTCTCCAAGTTTGTTACACCGCATTGGAGAAAGAATGCCTAATGTGGAGGGCCATATACACTATTTAGAGCAATTGGTGGAGCCATCATTCATCCTGAGGTAGGCCATACACGGTTGCTACTGACAACAGTCCCCACCCAATCCGTCTTCTGTTTTGCTGACTGTAACCCAGAAAGGTGTGTTTCTTGGATAACGGCTGTGTATGAATTCTTAGAGCACAAATAGCTTAATACTTTTAAGAATGACTGGTTTGTGTGGTTTGTTATGCACTGCCATGTAAAGTAAAGGTGTTTATAAAATGGGCTGGCCACTGTAGAGAAACGTCTATCAGAGCTATGAAGTAGGTGTGTAGTAAGAGCGGCACCAATGCAAGTTGAGGGAAAAGAACAGTATCAAAAGGGTTAAAAGCGGGTATACTATAGCCAGAATGTGTTAAGCAAAGTGGTTGTGCAGATACGTTCTGTGGTGCCAAGAACAGACCACAAAGTAGATGCAATATAAAGGGGGGCCTTATACGAGAAAAGACCCCTAGCAACCCTTCGGTCTGTGGCCTTCCCGGGCACCAAGCCAGATATTCTCAATGCAGTGCCAATAACTGCATATAAGGGAACCCCTGAAGAGGTGAGGTCATAAGTAAATACACATGACACTCTATAACAAACCAAAATTGCCCCCCGCAACAAAACATGGAACAGAACAAAATACATTTTTTAATTTGCCTCAGGAGTCTCCAAGAAACGAAAGCCCCAGAGGTGTTCAACTACTATGAGAAAAAGGATACAACATCATCCATAAGGAGGCCTGGAACTCTGCTGGCCAGTTCCAAGTAAAACTTGGAAGCATTTTTGTTCTTTCACCGAGTGATTCAGCATCAGAGATACAGGACCTAGACAGTCCTGTTCCAGACAGGTCTAATTTTAACATTGGTGTTATTGATCAGCAGCGGTTATGGCCTAATTCTTCATTGGCGACCTTGATTTGTCCCTGTCATTAGTCAAGGATTTCCCAATGAAGTGCAGAACCTTCAATCAATTAATCAAGGTTTTGTAGAGCGCACTACTCACCCGTTAGGGGTGCAAGGCGCTGAGGATGGGTATGAGCAGCTCCGTTTGGGTCATTTGAAGAGCCAGGTCTTATGGTCCTTCCTGTATTGGTGCAGTGTCAGGCTTCGCCGGAGGTGAAAGGGGAGGTCGTTCCAGGTCTTGGCTGCACGTTAGGAGAAGGCCCTTCCACCTGCTCTGGTCCTGTAGAAGCGTGGGACGCTGGCTAGGGAGAGGTCGGCTGAGCGGAGGTTTCTCTTGGCGGTATGGAAGGAGATGTGGTCGTTGAGGTATTGGGGGCCGGTGTTGTGGAGGGCCTTGTAGGTGTGCATGAGCAGTGTGAAAGTTATTCTTCTTTCGATGGGGAGCCAGTGGAGGTCGCGGATGTGTTGGGTGATGTGGTTGTTCAGTGTGATATCGAGGATCAGTCTGGCTGAGGCAGTCTGGAGCTTGCAGAGGAGTTTTTTGTTGATTCTGGTGTAGAGGGCGTTGCCGTAGTCCAGTCTGCTGGTGACGAGTGCGTGAGTGACTGTTTTCCTGGAGTCAGGGGCGGGGGGGGAGGAGAGATCCACTTGAATGTCTTGCGTAGTATGCGGAGGGTGTTGAAGCATGCGGAGGAGATGGCGTTGATCTGGTGGTTCATGGTGAGTGTTGAGTCTAGTGTGATGCCGGGGTTACGTGCATGGTCCGTTGGGGTGAGTGGGTTTCTGAGGGTGGGGGGCCACCAGGTGTCGTCCCAAGCAGAGGGGATGGAACCGAGGAGGAGGACTTCTGTTTTCTACGGGTTGAGTTTCAGGCAGCTGCTCTTCATCCAGGTTGCGACAGCTTTCATGCCTTCTTGGAAGTTGTGCCTGGTGATGTCGGGTACCTTCTAGTCTAAGCAAGCTCAGCCTGGAAGATAGGAGTCTTGGAAAATCTCAGATTTCATGGGACTATGATGGCCCAGGGCCAGATAATCTGGGCAGCTGCTGAGGGTCGATTGAGAGGTCTATGATGGTACATGCAAGCGAGTCCAAGATGTCCTACAGAGAGTCCAGTTTACAATATTCTGTAATCCTACCTTGCACTGTAATGATCACAGTAGCAGGTTCTAATGGGCAATGCTTTATATCCCACTGCCGCAAGTGTGGCTCACGTGCAAGGAATTTCTTCAAGTTCATCTCATGAGAGAAATTTGCAGTTAAGAAGACCGACATTCCATCTAGTTGAAACGGGCCATTTGGTTTTCTGGCTACCCGAAGCATCATCCTGGTGAGTGGATGGTGCAGAAAACACTATTTCAGTTGTGGTCATATCTTTGTGTTGGTCTTCCTTGGTTGTATCTTGTGCTCAATCTGAAACATCAGACGCTCTGCATAAGTGTTGTTGAGGTGGTGCAGGATAAATGAGGCCAAAAACCCCATCAGTCTCCATCTCTAGCTTCCCTGGAATACCACATAACTGGGTGTTGTCCCTGCGGAAACAGTCTTCCAGATGTATGACTTTCTTTATAAATTACCCAAAACAGGGGAGGAGTAAAAAGTTATGAACAAAAGTGGCAATGGTACATCTTACCAACACGAATATGTATATCAATCAGACAAGATAACACAAAAAAGAGTCCACTGGGTTCTCTTTATTAAGAGACAGTGTGTGAACTTTTGCATTGTGAAGTTAAACCAGATACTCGATAGAGAAGAATATTCCCTAAAAAGGACACCAACCCTCCCGCACCAAGGCGGCATGTTTCATCATCAGGTCCCTCATCACTGAGGTTCCACATCAAATTCACAGTGGGCTACATCTGCAGCTCTTGAAGAGGTTGAATAATTCTTTTTTGTCAAAAAGTGATGTACCTCCCTACAGGAAAGGTAGTTGGGATCTATTCAGGTTAAAAATGGAATGCATTATGTTTATTCTTCGACTTCCCAACCACATAGGTAAAATCACTGTCTTAAGGAGCATGCGTAATGCAAACCCTAGTTTAAGGTCAACATGTTTCTGCCACCTAACTTACAGCCACCCAGGACTGGGGCCTTCTTCAGGACTGATCTCAACCTCCTTTCGACCCTAGCCTTCCCTCATGTAGTCCTGCTATTCTATCTTTCTGTGGGGGAAAGAGGAGGACAAAGGAAAAGTTATTGATACAACTTCACCTGGGCTGGAATGGTGCAGCATCCAGATCCGTGACCGGTAGTCAATGCTTGTTTTACTGCATAGCATATAATGCTGTCATAGTGTTTTGAGGCAGAACACACTTAATAAAGAGGACCCAGTGGACTCTTTTTGTTGTGGTGTCGGTCTGTAAATTTTAATTCGAGATGCCATAGCTTTTGCGCTCAGTCAGTGGTGGTGTCCAACTTCGCCTCCATTGCTTAGAATCGTCGTTCAGAGAAGTCCAGTCTGGAATGGAACGACATAAGGTCCAAGCATATAAACTTTATTTGCGAGGACATCTCTGAGGTCTTTAGCTCCAACTTGCCCACCTCGTAGCTGACAAGTGAAAATTCCTTTGCAATGGAATCTAGAGTGACTACAGGCAATCTTTAGCTTGGAGCCAGACAGCAACTCAGAAAATAGTAACTCCTGGTTAGTAGCCATCGAAAATACGAAATGACTAGTATCCGCTGAGACATTTAATATATGTGCGCTGAATAGCACTGCCACTGACCCAATATACTGCAGTTAGTATCAAGGTAGAATAGTGAACAGAGGTTTGAGATTAATATGGGTGTAGGTTGGGGGGGGAGAGGCCTGCAAATTCTCAATGGTATTGAGCTAAAATCTCAAAGGAGTGGGACCATATGGGGTTTATGGCCGGTGGTGACAATCCTAGTGAAAATGGTGTAATTATCAACACTTATTGTGGACTCTGCCCGAGGAGGCGACAGCCTGTCTGTGAGAAAGGGATCTATTAGAAAGTTCAGGAATCTGACATCAAGAGTCTGTCCATGGTTATAGCTCATCCCCAATACTATTATTCATCACTATTAGCCCCATCTGCAGCTTGTTTTCAGTCTAAGATGAGAGGCTCAGACTGTACAAGTGCACTACAGCTGCAGAATAAGCTCTGTGAACCAGGGGGCAAGTTGTCAAGGATGACTATGCAGTTTCAGTTACTGCTAGCAGATGGCAACATATATATGCAGAGTCGCTTCCAGCGTCAGAGAATTGCTGCCCCTAATTGATTTAATTTTCAGGGAATTACTCTTAGTCTCCAGTAACATAGGCTCATTCACAGAAAGAGCTGGCATGATATGGGCACAATAATGCAAGTTGGCTTGGTTGCAGCCCAAAGTTCCTCTCGCATCTCCTGCAGAGCTCTTTGCGCTATGGTGCTGCCTATGCTACTTCACTGTTGATTGAATGGGTTTTCTGCTACCTGAATACCACTGGTATCAACGCCTCTTGAATAGTGGTACTGGGAAGGAAGGGGCCATTTACTGTAGCTCTTCAGTGGGAGGCATCCCAGTTAAGTGAGAGATGAAACCGGGGAAATGAATCGCCTCTTGGCAGCAGTCCGGAAGGAGTTAGATGAGTGGGTCAGGCTGCGAGTCCCTTTAAAGGTCAGTGCCAGTATCCCATGATAGAATTGTGGGCCTGCATCTGGGTGTAGACAATTTGTTGTTTGCACTACACGAGGCCAAGCGAAAGCAGACAACCTTGAGAGCTCAACGAAAGAGTGGCCATCATCCTTTCAACCAGGCTCTTTCCTTGACCGACCACTTGGTAAATGGGATGACTTGACTTGAGCATATACTGGACCAAACCCGATGTAAGACTTAACATCTGTATGTTCAACTGACCACCAGAAGTACAAATAATGAAAAGCACCTACCATGCTACCTAAAACAATGGTATATACAATTAATTACTTGGTATGGTCTGCATGATAAACCAGAACAGTTCTCTAATAGCTGAACAGCTTTCTCAGCTAATTGCTCCCAACAGAAGTAGTTCTGGGCACTTTTGCTTTTTAGGTCTCGCCTACGCAGCGCGCATGCGTTGCATAGGAGGGCCTTTAGCCGTCGCTCTTCACTTTTTCAAGCACTGCATTCGTGCTTGTGGCGGCATCCACCTTGCGGGAGCGCGCAGCGGCGCGCCACAAGGACGAGTGCAGTGCTTGAAAAAGTGAAGACTGCTCTCCCAAGTGCAGTCTTTCAGCGCGAGGCGCGCGCGCTTGTTTTCCAGTAGGGATTAGCTCCTAATATTGACCTTTGTTTCATTACAGTTAAGGCAATTTTTCCTTTTTTCCCCTCCACATAAAAAGTGTTCGATATCTGCCGAATAACTGCAATATTCTTTAACTCAAAAACTCTTTCCATTCAAGGCTATCTTCGATGTACCAAAATTTGGTTATAGAGATGTTCAGGTCCCCCAGCATGTTACTATATTCCATGACTGAATTTAGTTTTTATTTCTGTATTTGCATTTGTCAGTAGCCAGTGAAAAACCATATATTGCAATCTAAACAATGCAAAACATCAGTAGAAATAATTTCTAAAAACGAAACAATCAGGAGCAGCATTTAATCGGTATCAGTTAATGATCTACATTAAATATAGTACAAAAGTCAGATTACAAATTTAAATCATGCAGCGAAGCCACAACAGTTAAAAGTAATTTTTAAAAAGTGATAGTTACACAGTAGTGCTTTCTTCCGAATTTCCTTTTAGCCCATGTAAAAACATGCAGCGTTATTTTGCAAATAATGCATTTGTAGAATAACATAACACAAAGGCGTCCTTGCATGGCAGAAGCCCTTATGTCTTAAGCATTGGCATCACCAATATTCTTATTTTTGTGAAAAATGGGCAAAACTCAAAACGTATGGTAGTCTCTCAAGTGAAATACCATCACAACCACAGTGACCCAATGCATTTGTAGCACTACACCATTCCACTGTAGGTCTATTTGGTGAAAGTATTCACAATTCTAACGGGGCATGCATCATTTGGAGCTTATTTGGTGAAGCAGTAGACGGATGATCCTGCACTCCTTTGCAGTCTTCTTCGGAAGGTACATCTCAAGATGGGAACCAAGTGGTGTATCTTGAGATATGAGGCAACGTGTCTTTTATGAAAGTAATAATAGTGGTAAAAGCCAGGATCAGCACATAAACTTACACATTCTATATTACATAAAATGGAGGACATATGAATATTTTAATTGTCAACCACTTTATAGACCTTACCTTACAGATGTATCATCAGCTCGCAGGGACTGCTGAGTCTATACTGAAGTTTGTGCAGGTGGCACCCGTAGGGCACCAAGAAAGTCAAAGGAAAAGAACAAGTATTCGAAGCGGTAATCGCCCCCCCTCCCACTCTAGGACTCTACGAAGGGCGCAGGGGCATCAACATGCCTTGCAGTCTCGCTCTTGATCTCCAATCATCTACTTTTGATTTTAGTAAAGTTATATATGTAACAATTATAGAGGCGTGTGCCGGTTGACTGCATCCATTAGTCTATTCATATTTTTCTGTCCAGTAAAACATACACCAAGAGGCAATGGATTCGCCCACTTAGCCCCTGGCTAATTTCACTGTGAGTGATGGCATTCTGCTCTTCCACAAAGTGCATATCCACAGACAAAGTAGTTCAAGGACTGTGTTAACATTAGATTTTTCAGACCCAAAAATGTTTTGCCTGTTATAAAAAAAAACTAAAATCATGCTGAAAAAAACAAGCATGGACAAAACCAAAAGACTGGTAGCCAACACCCGACCGACTGGCTTGTCTCGCTGTTAGTTACTAGTTTTTACTAGGCCGTTTATCTATTACTGTAACACCTCCCCCTGCCTCAGATGGGTAGGTCGCGCGTTTTCTGCCTGGACATATTGGCATCTAAAAACAAGCATTTGCAATGCTATAGGTCTCGCATTTATGCAAGTTTGAGCTATTGACATTGCAAATGACAATGCCTTTTATTTATGTTTTAAAAACGAAAACAAAAATAAAAGGCATTGTCATTTGCAATGTCAATAGCTCAAACTCGCGTAAATGCGAGACCTATTGCATTGCAAATGCTTGTTTAATTTTGCGCTATTCAGCTCTCTAGAATCAATGGAAGGACACATATCAATAGTGCTCGAGTGCCAAAAACACATCAATAGGGAAACAAGGGACAATTATGTATTTTTTCAGACAACTGATCAAGACCTTTCCCCATTTCAAACTGTGTTTTTGAGGAAACAGGTTGTTTGCAGGTTCCTCCACTGTTTTGCCCAATTTGGACTGATGCTACTGGTGTTTCGACTCTGAGAGTGCACTGAGGCCTGCTAACAAAACTTCAGTGCCAGTATTCTGACACCCTACAAAATGTATGTTGAATCGGATACCCCAAATTGGCAAAAGCTGACTTACTTACAAGTCCCTAGTATAAGGTACCAAGGGTACCCAGGGCGTGTAAGGCAGAGTGTCCACGCAGGGCTACAGAACTGATTGTGCCACCCTGCATGTGACAAAGTACAAAATGGCTCCCAGCCTGCCACTGCAGCCTGGAAGAGCAGTTTTAAAACTGCTAGTTCGACTTTGCCATTTAAATCACTTAACAATATATCTAAGTCTCCGCTAAGGAAGGCCTTTCGAGCCCTAAGGCAGGGAGCTGTCTATTATTAAGTGGGACATATACTTTACTGTGGAAAAGTGTTAGACCTGGCATCCTTGGCGTGGTTTCCCCCATCTTTTTGCCTCTGCCTCCTGTATTTTTGCTGTGTGCTGGATTTCGTTTTTGCTGGTCCAGATGCTTTGGGCACTTTCCACTGCTGATCAGTGCCAAAGTGCAAGTGCTCCCTATGTAAATTGTGTTTATGGATTAGTGTTTCCATGACTGGCTTATTTGATTTACTAGTAAGTCCCTAGTACAGTGCACTGTGTGTGCCCAGGGGCCTGTAAATCACATGCTGCTAGTGGGCCTGCAGCAATGATTGTACCACCCACGCACCCAGCCTTTCAAAGGTGGCTCAGGCCTGCCACTGCAGTGTCTGTGCACAGTTTTAAACTGCCATGTCAACCTGGCAAGCGCACCCACTTGCCAGGCCCTAACCTTCCCTTTTCTTACATGTAAGACACCCCTCAGATAGGCCCAAGGTACCCCCATTGGCAGCGTGCAGTGTATGTGAAAGGTAGGACATGTACTGATGTGTGTGACATGTACTGATAGTGAAATACTGTGCATTTCGTTTTTCACTATTGAAAGGCTATCTGTCCCATAGAGTAACATGGGAGTTTATTTGTAACATCTTACAGGTATAACTTTGCATTGGGACAAGATAGAGAAATGGAATTTGGGCTCTCTAAACTCAGAATTCTTTTGTTAACATTTTCTTATTAAGCTTTTATCCCGTTTTCCCGCCCCTCCACCCCCCAATAAATTTATCAAGTCCTTAGCAGCAAGTATACACAAATACATTAAAAGTAATGCATCTGGCAGCTTGACAAACGGCTTGACCAAAAATTACCAATATGACCTTTAACATTTGAGTCATCGGCTAACCCAACCCTCCCTCCCGCGACCCAGTCAAGTAGGTAATATATACTTATATATTGATACCAAATTCGAAAGAGGCCCCCAAATCCTCCTCTCTTTTACTTTCGCCGTCTTCCCCTTTCGCTCATAAAGTACTTTTTCCAAATTGTAAACATATAAAAAGCGCCCCTTCCATTGCTGAAATGTCGGGGGTAAGGGATCTAGCCAGGCAGAAGCTACACAAAGCCTAAAAACTGCCATCGCAATAAAAAGTAGCTCGACCCCCACAACTGTATTTAATTCATCAACACCCAACAACATAAGTTGCGGTGACGGGGAAATATTCACTTTGAGGACTTCCCCTAAAAATACTGCAATTTCTGAGCTCACTGCCTTTAGGCAGGGGCATAGGCAAAACATATGGACCAGGTCTGCACTGGGTTCCCGACACCTAGGACAACATTTCCCAGCCATCCCGCCCCATTTAGCTATTTTGGTAGGTGTAATATATAGATCGAAAATCGTTTTATAATGTTGCGTTTGCAGGTTGGATGAACATAAAATTGACCCTCCCAACTCTAAAGAATCCAAAAAACAAGAGTATTCCAAATCTAATTGCCCCCGCCATTTTACATCCTGTTTTTCCAAATCATCCGGGACCCCCTCCATAAGATACCTGTATGTTTGTGAAACTGAGTAGTTGGTTCCCTTTGTTAAAATCTCCAAGGGTATCCTAGAAAAGCCTGCTAATCCCCCTACCTTTCTCAATAGAAGTCCCTCAAATGTAACTATTTAAAGAAGTCCCGGATCCCGATATTGAATCTGCCCCTAACCTCTTCAAATTATGCCATATGATTCCCAGTAAGCAAATCACCCATCCTACCAAAGCCACCTTGTTCCAATTTGGCTAAGCAATTGTCTTGAAATATTTCGGGCAGTTGACTATTCCGAAGCAATGGAGTGTACCAGCTATACTTGCCTACTCCCATTTTTTCTTTATTCCAGACCAATTCCTGAACGCTGCCATCAACACCTTAAAATGCGTTTGTTTTATAATAGCTTGGCTCAAAGATTTTCAGCAAACACCCCTTAGCAGCAGTCCCAATCTGTAGCTCAAATATCGTCTGGACATATCCCTCATTCCCCTCTTCACCTACCTGGTTATTAAATAAGGGGTGATAATATTGCAAAGCTGCTGCTAAGTAATATAACTCAAAATTGGGCAGCACCCATCCCCCCACTATCCCTGGGTTGGCTCATAAATGTATTTGCCCTCCTGATCTTCCCATATGCCCAGATAAATCTGGCCATTCGATTACTTTAAACCAAGCATTCTCAACCTCCAGCGGAAATGTGCAAAACATATATAATAATTTTGTAAGAAAGATTATTTTTACAAGATTACATCTCCCCATTATTGAAAGGTGTAAATTTTCCCATCTTGCAAAATCCACCTTCGCTTTTTCGATAATAGGGCTAAGATTTTTCGCAACTAAGCACTCCACTTTTGCTGTAATACTCACTCCCAAATACGTTGCCTGCTCTCCTATCCGACTATTCTGGGCCATCGTATGTCTATTACTAACTGAGTTTTAGCTTTATTTATCAAAAAAACAGAATATTTCCCAAACTCCTCAGTTATCCTTTCAATGGCACAGAGAGCAGTATCTAGATCTCTTGTAACTATTGCCACATCGTCAGCATAGACCAATGTTTTCGTATCCTACCCATGCAAGCTAGAAAAATTTAGTTTAGGCTCTCCAAACTCAGAATTTAATAACACATCTTTTAGTAAAGATGGTTTTTAAATTGGGGGCTTGAAAATGCCACTTTTAGAAAGTGGGCATTGTCTTGCTTAGCCATCCTATGTGCCTCTGCTGATTTGTGGATTAACTGTCTGGCTTTGGAGTGACAGGGGCTGGGGATGTGTATTCACTGTAGACAGCCACCAGGGGGAGGGTGGGGGTGTTGAGGTGTGTCTTGCCTTTCCTGGAAGAGTCAGAGCTGGGCTGAATAGATCTGGGCTGCATTTAGAGTAGTGGGAGGAGATTTCCTTGCACCTGAATTGGCCTGGTCAGCCTTATACAATGCTGTCTCCACCTCCTGCCAGGAAGCTAGACCAGAGAGAAGAGAACTGGTTTGGAGAGAGCTAAGAGAACAAAGGAAAATGTGGTGTAAATATTGGGGCTCAGACCCCAGAATGTTATATTACTTCTGGACTCAAGAGGAACCTCCGCCAAGGAGAAAAGCTGGGAAGGCTGAAGCAGAAGTACTGCCCCTGTGCTGTGTGGGGTTGGCCTGCAGTGGCTGGTTCTGCCAAGAAGAGGACAAAGACTGAATTGTGTTGTGTATCCTGCTTGAAGAAGATCTCCAAGGGCTTGGTGTAGAGCTTGCCTCCTGTTCTGAAGTCTCAGGGACACAAAGACTTCACTCCCTCTGTTCTCCTGCATCTGGAACTGCTGTTTCAGCTGCCACAAAGGGGAAAAGCAACACCGACTCCGGTGAGCAATGCCGCAACCTGCAACGAAGCCGTGGGAACCGCTTGGGAAGTGCACAACGCACCGCCCGACTTGCACCGCAGCCCAGACGTCTGCCGACGCCGCACCGTATCGACTCTGATGCCGTCACCGAGGACGCTGCCTGCACCGGAGCCGATGGCACCACTCTTGATGCTCACGACACACTGCCCGACTTGCACCGCAGCCCTGACCTCACTGATGCCGGTGATTCATCACGGTGCAGTCGATACCTGATGTGGGTGAACTACCAAATCCATCGACCCCGCATCGTCGTAAAGAACCGACGCCTCCTGGCGCCAACAAAGCATGACCTCCCTGACGCCGCGCACCATCTTGTTTTCATCGTTTGTCAAAGTACTGTTCTTTGGGATCTGTGAGATTCTGGGCCCGACGCCGTGCACCTAGCGGTCGGCGCTGTACTTTGGGATGTTTATCTGTCACAACGTCGCAATATCCCCAGGTGGAGCTATTTGCTGCTACAAGCTTTTTTTTTGTGAATAAGCTATTTTTGATGATATCTTGACATATGTATGGTGGATGTTTGTCGTTTTGGTCTTGTTTTGTTTAGATAAAGATTTCCTATTTTTCTAAACTGGTGTGGTGTCCATTTGTAGTGTTTTCACTGTGTTACTGTATGTGTGCACAAATGCTTTACACACTGCCTCTGAGATAAGCCTGTCTGCTCGTGCAAAGCTACCAAGGGGGTGAGCCGGGGTTGTCTAAGGTCATAACTCCCTTACCCTGACTAGAAGCAAGGGTCCCTACTTGGACAAAGGTGCAAACCATTGCCAACTAGAGAACCCCATTTCCAACAAAAAGCTAGTAGCAACATTGGCTAATACAGAGCTACAGGCTGACATCTCGGTCAACTCTGCTAATTTCTGAATGGGACTACTAAAATGGTTACTTCAAGGGATCAAATTAATCATGGCATTAAACCCGACTTGTTGCTTAAGTCCAACTTAATGTCACTTTAAAGGAAAGGAAACTTTTAGAAAGTTGCCACTCTGTTGTCCAGTTTGTCCTGTGGCCTTATGCAGTTGCTGGCGACCAAACAGCCTTCTGCCCTCCTGTGGAGTAGTGTGAATGACACCCATGCTAAGAAACAATAGAGGCCTGCCACTGAGGGAAGTGCTACCTCCTACTTGCAGGAAGCCAAACAGGGTGTTGGCCCAAAAGGCAAGCTTTAAAGTAAAAGCAGCCCATTGTGAGCAAATGGCGATCACACTCATGTAGGGCTGCCCCTTTCGTTCAGGTAGAAGGGCTAGCGGTGGGACAGAGAGTAGAAACCAGTTTCCAAACCGTGTTTTCTCTGGGCGTGTAGCCCACAGATAGCCTCACCTCTAGGGTGGATTACCAAGCTTATAACATCCGAGGAAGGCTTCAGACATCTTGAGAGTGGGTAGAATAGTGCACTCTGGGATTGCTAGGTGCCACACATAGCCGGAAGTCATCATAGGGAGGAAGGGATCCTGGGAGCCCCCTGGCTAATAACTGCATCACCACCCCAGTGCACTTTCAGGGCATAAATATGGCACCCCTGCCACCCTGAACCTCAGATCACATCTCTACTGGACAGCGGACTGAAGGACAGCCCTGCCGACACGTGGACCTGGCAAGACAGGCTGCACCAACCGCTGGACTACACCGGCTGCTCCTTGGGCTACCAAAGAGAAGGCTGTGCCTGTGGTGTCTGGCTTGAGGAAAAGTTGCTCCTGAGCCCAAGATTGAAGCTGTGACTCTAGGGGTCAGTAGGCTGACCTTTGATCCAGCAACAGGGTCACAATCGCCGCTGACCACCAACATGTAGCCAAGAAGACCTGCACTGCAGACTCAAAATTTGAACATGTGTCTGCCGGACTTGGGAGAGTTGCCAGAGTCCGGTTTGGTCGCCAAAGATACTGCTGCACATGCTGTGACCGGAGATCGGTAGCCCAGCAGCTGCTGGGCTTCTACTGACTGTCAGAGGACTTCGAGGGTCTCAAACCCCTTTGGCCAAAGTCATCCCACCTTATCCGTGGACCGAGGAATAACCCCAGGAAGGCACCCACTGACTGCACAGCACCCAGAGCATTTTAGAATCCTCAGCATCCTGCATCCCCAGCATTAGGACCACTCCACTGAAGTCTATGGCAATCTTGATGTAAACTGTGGAACTGGAATTGAGACTGCTTTGATGACCAGTTAACTCTCAAAACACTCATTGGCCTCCCTGACCTTTTCCCTGTTGGAATTGGTCATCCAGTCTGGGCCGGAGTAGCTGAGCACATCTCTTCCAAACTTTTCAAAAGTTTACAAACTTTACGGTTACCAATGCTTGTTTGCATTTTGGACTCAAAATCTGAGACATTCATTTTACTTAAAAAACTATATCTCTAGAAACCTCTAGTGGATTTTGCTCATCTCGGTGTCTAAAAGTTAAGAAAAATATAATCCATTATTTATTTTTTATAAATTAGTGTCAGATTTCTTTCGTGTTGTGTAACTTTCTTTTTTCATTGTTTGGTGCTTCTATATGCTTTACACTAGTTCCTTTGTTCAAGCCTTGGTGCTCGAAGCCACAGCTACCGAGGGTTGAGCTAGAGGTTTTACAAAAGAGCCTGATTACACCCAATATGGTGTCAGGAGTGTAGTACCCAGTAAGGTCACACAACCATACCACATAATACACCGCAATACTCACAGTGGATAAATGCATTCAAATGAAACAAAAGTGTCAAATTCTCAACTTACATCACAATTGTATTCTCTGGGTGGATGTAAAAGATTTGTACAATAAAAACATCAACAGGAATATAAATTTTAGTGCATCCAAAGACAAATGAACACCAATACTACTGAGGAAGATGGTCCTCTGTAATGTTCAATCTTTGCCTAGCCATAGCTTAGCATTGCTAGAAGAGATTCTTTATAGCAGTATAAAAGTGGAGGGTGTTCAACAGAAAACATAATAGAAGGTGGGCAGAGTAGCTCCTATCTGGGTCGCCTAAAAGGAGCTATTGCTTGCATTTGGTATGAAAAAAAATAAAAAAAAGAACAACATTGAGAAAGCAATGTATTGTTTTTTTCAAAGCCGCTAAGCAGAACAGGCACTATTAAGGGAATAAAAAAAAAATCCCCAGAAAAACCCAACACGTAGCACAAAAGACAAAAAAAACCTGAATGACCACAAAGAAAGTACGTCTTCACAACATTAAGCAAAAGATTACAATCGACAGCCCTGGTGGCCAAAAGAGCAATAGCACAATCCTGGAAATGGCCGGACCCGCCTGAAAATGCAGTTGTAGTGTGCTGCTCTGGAGTGGTGTACCAAACATGAGTAACCAATTTATGTAGACCGGTGGTGCCCACAGAAATGATCTAAGACCTGGGGTAAATGGTAGCATTATTACGGGCTGTCTTCCAGTGTGGGAGCTCAGTCCTGAAATGTGGTCCACAACGTGGTGGGCGGCGGGTGGGGAGAGGGGAACAGGTCTGAGATAAGGGAGCTTTGTTTATTTTTATGGCATTTTGTTTTTATTTGTGACTCCATTGCTAAAACCAATAAAAAAGTTGTCCATCAAAAAAAGTTTTAAAAAAAAATATTACAATCGATGGAAGGTGAGCACAAAATACATAGGAGGTAGCTTGACTGCTCTCTTGAAAAATAGGTAGTAAGATGGAGAGAGGTCGTTAGAAAATGAACAAAGATAAATCTACAGGGCCATCAGCATACAATATTAAAAATGCAAAAGATTTGAGAAGTAGTTTGTGGTGCGCGATGACATTGAGGCAGTTCCAACATATTGAACATAGTGTACAGCCAAATACTACAATAATGAGTGTGTTGCAAAAGTGCTTTCTGGAATCAATATAAATGCTCCATAAATAAAAATCCAACAGCACAAATGAAAGGACAAACAAATACCTGGCCCCAAGCAAACAAAGGGAGCCAACTAGAAGTCAACCAAAGAGAAAGCACTGTACTGTGAGCCCACACACAGCAATTCATACAGAACAGCAAGCACAGGTTAAATATCGAGCACATCACTATCAGGCACTATGATAAGGAAAACAAATTCAAGAGAATACAACCATCAAATGCCAACGAAATGCACCTTTGCACAATCTCACAATTTGAGAAATTAAGAATTGAACTTGGTATGAGATACAAGCGAAAGCAAAACAGCTAAGTTATAACACTTGGAAAACAAGTTATAACACTTGGAAAACATACTGATGTCTGCACTGCATAAAGTTCAACGTGAGGGGCGACTATATTGTTATCAAAAACTTCCATGGATTGTGTTCGTACAGTAGCATGTTTTTGTTTAGAAGCGAGACACACATATCCTTGTGCATACATTTTTCACCAAAGTCTTTGAAAAGGAAGCAGCTTGACATTCCTTATACACACTATCAACATTAGGTAAAATCATCCCTATGGTTGTTCAAAATATAAAGAACAAGTTACTTACCTTCGGTAACTATGTATCTGTAAGAGACATATATTAGTTATACATTCCTTACCTTAGAATTACCCCCAGGTGTCAGACTGGATCCGGAGAATTTTTTTCTTAGAGGTACCTCTGCACTTCGGTAGGTGGCGTCGGTCGACTCCAAGTCCATTGTCGGCGTCGTGGTCGCCGGGATGACGTTTTTAGATTTTTTTTTTTTTCTTAGACTTAGACGCTGCCCCTGCATGATGACGCCAGTTCTGCCACGACTTTCCACGCCAGAAGCGAAGAGCCATGCAAGACACTGACCACTGGTGCACAAAACTAGGGCACTGCAAGGGAGTCTCTATCCCTAGAAGTCAGTTTGCAGAACGGGGAAGATGGGTGGGGCGGTAAGGAATCTATAACTAATATACGTATCTTACAGATACATCGTTACCGAAGGTAAGTAACATGTTCATCTGAAAGAGACTATTAGTTATAGATTCCTTACCTTAGAATAGATACCCCAGCAATACCAACCCCGGAGGTGGGTCTGCGAACTAAGTTCACACCAGGAAGTCCTGGAGAACAGAACGGCCAAAGAAGCCGTCTCTCCGGACTTGGCTGTCCAGGCAATAATGTTTTGTGAACGTGTGCAAGGACGCCCACGTGGCTGCCTGGCAGATGTCAACCAACGGAACTCCACGTCCCAAACCAGTAGTGGCTGCCGTCGCTCTGGTACAGTGGGCACGCAGTCCTACTGGAGGTTCCTTTTTCGCCAAGGAATAACAGATTTTGATGCATAGGACAACCCATCGAGAGATGGTATGCTTGTGCACGGCCCGACCTTTCTTGGCGCCCACATAACCCATAAGAGTTGATCGTCCACCCGGAAGTCTTTAGTGTGGTCAAGGTAGAAAGACAGCTCACTTTTGGTTCCAGACGGTGGAAGTCTCTCCTCTTTGGAAGGGTGTGGTGGCGGGAAGAAGGTGGGCAGTGTGATGGTCTGACCTATGTGGAAAGAGGTAACCACTTTGGGCAGAAAAGAGGGCCTAGTACGGAGGACTACTTTGTCCGGATGAACAGCAAGAAAGGGAGGTTTTGTAGATAAGGCCTGAAGCTCACTCACCCTGCGAGCACGGGTGATGGGGAGCAAGAAAGCAGTCTTCAGTGTAAGGAGATGAAGAGGACAATTATGAAGTGGCTCAGAGGGAGCACACATAAGATAAGTGAAGACAAGGTTCAAGTACCACTGGGGCATTACGAAAGGAGAAGGAGGAAAGAGATGAGTAATGCCCTTCAGAAATCTGTTAACAATCGGGGACTTGAACAGAGAAGGCTGATCAGGAAGGCGAAGAAAGGTCGAAATGGCCGAAAGATAGCCTTTAAGAGTGCCCAGAGCAGAGCCCTGCTAGGTCAAAGAAAGAATGAAGAGGAGAACCTCTGAAAGAGGGGCAGAAAGGGGATCCACAGTCTTTGCTGTGCACCATGCCACAAATTTGTTTAATCTACAGGCGTATACCGTTTTAGTGGAGGAACGCCTGGCTGCCAAGATGACATTACAGACTTCGGGAGGAAAGTCGAAAGCTGTCAGCTGTCACCGCTCAATCTCCACGGAAGGAGGTGGAGGCTGGACAGGTTCGGGTGGAGGACCGTCCCCTGCTGCTGCGACAGAAAATCCTCCCGAAGAGACAGTCTGATCGGAGGATCGAGGGCCATGCTCAAGAGCTCGGGGTACTAGACTCTTCGTGCCAGTCCGGAGCAACAAGAATGACTTGGGCCCGGTCACGCTGATCTTCTTCAGCACTCTGGGCAGAAGTGGTACAGGCGGAAAGGCGAACAGGAGGCTGTAATTCCACTCGCGACGAAAGGCGTCACCGAGCGAGTGCCGCCTTGGAAACTCCAACGCGCAGAACTGCTGACATTGCGCGTTCTCTTCGGTGGTGAAAGATCTAACCAAGGCTCTCACCACTGCTGAAAGAGACCTTGCGCCACCTCTGAGTGAAGACGTCATTTGTGATCCATCATGCACCGGCGGCTGAGTTCGTCCGCCCGGGCATTCAGGGAACCTGCCAGGTGTTAAACCACCAGAGATATACCCTGATGTTCCAGCCATGTCCAGAGGCGAAGAGCCTCTTGACATAGGGTCCACGACCCTACCCTGCCCTGTTTGTTGCAGTACCACATGGCAGTGGTGTTGTCCATGAACACCTGCACTACTCTTCCTTTGACAGAGGGAAGGAATGCCTTCAGTGCAAGACGAATCGCCTGAAGCACCAGAAGGTTGATGACTAACCCGGACTCCGCCGCAGACCAGAGGCCTCTGATCTCCGCCTCTCCCATGTGGCTGCCCCATCCCAGGAGTGACGCATCTGTCACCACTGTGAACTCTGGTTGGAGAAGGGAGAGGGATCTGCCGCTGACCCAATCCTGGTTCTGGAGCCACCAATGCAGCTGACATGCAGTCCCCTCCGAGATCTGGACAACATCGGAAAGATTCCCCTGATGCTGCGCCCACTGGAACTTCAGGTCCCACTGCAGAGCCCGCATATGCCACCTGGCATGATCCACTAGCAGGATGCAGGAGGCCATGAGGCCCAGCAGCCTCAGAGTCAATCTCACCGAAATCTGGGATAGAGGCTGAAACATCGGTATCATAGCCCGAATATCCCGGACCCGCTGTTTGGGAGGATAAGCCCGAAACTGAGCTGTATCCAGAACTGATCCGATGAAAAGGAGCTTCTGAGAGGGAGTCAGGTGTGACTTCGGCACATTGATAGTGAACCCCAGCGAATGCAGGAGGTCCGCCGTAGTCTGGAGGGGGGAGACGACAGCCTGGGGCGAGCCCGCCTTCAGCAGCCAGTCGTTGAGATAAGGGAAGACTGGGATCCCTGATCTGCGCAGATGAGCAGCGACCACTGCCATCACTTTCGTGAACACCCGAGGGGCGCTGGTAAGGCCAAAGGGGAGCACTGTAAACTGAAAATGCTCGGGGCCTACCGTGAACCGTAAGTAACGCCGGTGGGCAGGCAGGACGAGGATGTGAAAATAAGCGTCCTGCAAGTCCAACACTACCATCCAGTCTCCAGGGTCGAGGGCAGACAAGACCTGAGCTAAGGTTAGCATTTTGAACTTCTCCTTCCGGAGGAAGCGGTGGACGTCCCTGAGGTCTAAGATAGGACGTAGGCCTTTGTCCTTCTTGGGTACCAGGAAGTAGTGGGAGTAGCAACCACGACCCACTTCTGGCACAGGGACGCGTTTGATGGCTCCCTTGGCCAAGAGAGCCGCATCTTCCTGGCGGAGAAGGGCCAGATGATCCTTCGACATGGGATGGATTGTTTGCGGCATGGAGGGAGGGGTAGTCTCGCAGTGGAGGGAGTAGCTCCTTCGGACTATTTGCAAAACCCACCTGTTCGACGTGATGTCGCGCCAGTGGAGGAGGTGATGGCGAATCCTGCCGCCCACTGGCAACTGGTGGCCCTGAAATGTCAGACTAGGAAGGTTTGGAGGCTGCTGCAGGGGGGGCGGGGGGGCATTGGTGGACTGGCCCGCCCGCTGGCCCCCAGACCCACGACGCTGGGTCCCACGTCCCCGGCCGCACAGAGGCTGGGTAGCTTGCGCAGGCTTGTGGCTCTGGGTGGAAGGTGGTGGGGCATCCCTTCCGTAACCATGAAAGGGGCGAAAGGCAGACTGCATGGGGCGAGAGGTGGCAGCGAGGCCCAAGGATCTGTCCGTAGCCCAGAGTCCTTGAAACGCTCAAGCGCATTGTTCGCCTTGTCACCAAACAGGCGACGGTCATCAAAAGGCATTTCCAAAAGGGTCGATTGGACATCCCCAGAGAAACCAGTGGGCCTCAGCCAGGCGTAGCACCTCAGGGCTACTGATGCTGAAATTGTTCTACCCAGCGAGTCGGTGGTATCCAGCCCACACCGGATGGTGAACTTTGCTGCGTCTCTACCCTCTGAGACAGCGCGGGTGAGCACGGCCCGGGCCTCCTCCGGGCACCGTGGCAGCACTTGCGCAACCGTGTCCCACACAGTGTGTGTGTAGCGGCCCAAGAGACATGCGGTGTTCACCGACCGCAGTCCTAAGCTGGCGAAAGAAAATATCTCCTTCCCAAGATGGTCCAGCTTCTTGGATTCCCTATCTAGGGGTGCTGTAGGAAATGCGCCTTTCGAGGTTGAGGCTTGGACCACCAAGCTATCGGGGGTAGGATGTTGGGAGAGGAAAAGTGGGTCGCCCGGGGCAAGGCGGTGGTGTCAGACAATCATCCTGTCCACAGGAGCCCCTGTGCTGGGCTTGGACCAAGTGCCCAGAAGGATGTCAGTGAGGGCCTCATTGAAAGGCAGCAGGGGCTCCAAAGAGGCTGCTGCCGGCTGAAGCACCTCAGTCAGGAGGTTAGTCCTGACTGCCACCGTAGGAAGATCAAGGCCCAAGGCCTCAGCCGCCCTATGCAACACCACAGCCTAGGAAGCTCCTTCCTCCATAGCCACAGTAAGGGGAGAAAGCATACTAAGTTCTGGGGAGGTATCCAGACCACTGGCATCACCCATCTCCTCTCGCCAGTCCGGCTCTTCAATCTGGTCTGCTAGAGGGTCAACAGACCCCTCCCAGTCCTCCTCACCCTCCTCTGGCTGCCAGTCAGGGCGGTAGGGAACGCTAGGGAAGAACAGCAGTACAAAAGTACCCTCCGGCGCTGGTACCGGAGTCGGTCGACGTTGGTTTGGCTCCGTGTTCAAGTCGGGGGTGAGGCTGGGGTCGACGCCGGTGGGGGGCACAGCCTGCGTCAGGGGCATCGCCACTGGAATCGGCGCTGGGGAAAGTACCATGCGGTCGACCGGCGCCAATGTGGATCCAGGCCTGGATCCATGGGGGCCCTGCGGCGCCGGAGCCGCAAGATATCGAAGGCCTAGAGCCCCTAGCAGAGTCCGCGGGGCCCGACGGCGCGCCGGCGGAGTCAGGCTGCCCAAAGATGGAGTGGAGGGCTTCGTAAAATGCACGAAGCTGGTAGGGGATGCTCCAGGACCAGGAAAGGGAGGGAAGCGCAAAGCCGCCCCGGCAGGCTCCGAGGACAGAGCCAGAGAGCAACAATGCTCCGGGTCCCGCGTCGCGTCGGCCGACGGACGGGGAGAAGGCGAAGAGCGATGATGCCTCTTCGCCTTCTTTTTGTGCTTTGACTTACCCGATGAGTGCGAAAACTTCGATGACGAATGGTGATGGCTCCGCAACCGGTCCCGGTCCCTTCCCCTCGACCGGGACCTCGAACGGCGCGGTGCGGACTGCCGGGCCTCCAAAAGCTTTCGGGAACGCTCCCGCAAAGACTTTGTGTTCAGGGCCCAGCAGTCGGAGCACGACTTCGGGTCAAGGGCGCGCTCCAGGCACCAAAGGCACACGAGGTGGATCGGTGACCGACATCAGCTTGTGACAGGAGTCACAGGGCTTGAAACCGGGCCGATGATTTGACATCCCTCGTGCACCAGGAACCGTAAGACTCAAAAAATATGTTGACATAAGTCGAAAAAGAGTTAGTCAAAAAGTGACTAAGGGGCATGCTCTCTCCGGATCTGCGCTGGCTGGCACGGAAAAGGAAGAACTGACGTCAGCGCGCAGGAGCGGCATCTAAGTAGACACTGCAACATCATCCCACCGACCATGACGCCGACGACGGTCGCGGAGTCGACCAACGCCACCTACCGATGCGCAGGGGTACTGCGAAGAAAAAATTTCTCCGGATCCAGTCTGATGCCTGGGGGTAATTCTAAGGTAAGGAATCTATAACTAATAGTCTCTTTCAGATATAAATAACAAACAAGGACGGACCCTTAACCCCAGACCAGAACCTGGGTCAATTCTCTGAACAAAACAAAATGGTCCAGTGGGTAACACTTCAGACCAAAATTTACCATACTCCTAATACAAGTTCCACAGTAGATATGATGGTATGTAAAATAAATGAAATGAAGACCACAAGGGCCCAAAATATTCCTTCAATGTGATAAGTAATATCACATTTACACAACCACGTATGATAATCAATGAAAACAACATACGGTGCAAAGGCGCTCAATTCGAAAGTGTCACGCGGGAGGCATCGCGTGGTGGGAGAGGGCGCGGGGGGGGGTTAAATACAATTAAAAAAACAGCAGAGCAGCGCGGGGATTGGTCTGAGCAGGCAGGGAAGACGCCCTGCTCAGACCAGGGAGTCTGTGGGGTTTCGCCAGCCTGGCTGCTCAATGCAGCTGGGCTGGAGAAAACCTAAGTGCACATGTGTGTTTTGGTCGGCCTGAGACGGCCGGAAAAAAACACATATGCACACTTTGAGAGTGGAGTGCACGTAGCACTCCTCCTCCCCCCTCCCATGCCTAAGCCCCGCCCAACACCGCTGGCAGAGCCGGCAAATGTAAAATAAAACAATGCAAGAGCATAGTTTCATTTTACATTTCCTGGCTCTGAGCCAGGTAGTGAGGCAACGCTCCTCCGCCACTGCGGAGGAGCTGACACTGCACAATGTCCATAAGGAAACCCCATGATGGTGTTGACATTTTGACCCTAAAGAAACCAATCCACAGGACTCTTCAGGACAGCACCATTCAATAAATTACCTTGAACAAAAAAGGCTGACCCCTAGCCTCCTACGTAAACATGGGAAAACAATCCAATTGGTCCACTGCGAGGCCGATTGGAAATTTAGTCACGGCCGAAGTAATTCCAAGCAGCAACCCGGCACAGGTGACTCTGCATCTAGGAACGCGGGCTGGCATTCCTGGATGCAGTAATAGAGAGAGAGACGATCCGGGGAGAGTGAAACAAGAGGAGGGTAAAGGAGAGGGATTGATAGAGGGGGAAAAATGGAGAGGTAAAAGACAATGAGGGAGTGAGAGAAAAGAGTAGATTACAAGGAAAAAGAACGAAAGACGATGAAGGAAAAAAACGAAAGAAAAACATTGAGAAAGTGTGTACTCTAGCAAAACATGAATGAGTGTGCTGAGTGAAGGGAATCCTTGAGACAGCCGGATCGACGCACTGTCAACCATGTGAGATAAAGGTTATGCTTGTTAAGAGAAGCAGGCAGTGTTACACAACATTATTTTATCAAAACCGAAATGGAGGCACCTGCTGCAATGTACCTAACACGGTTTCTCTCGCACCCACTTTATGATGAGCAGCCAGAGTGCCCCTTGTGGTTTGGGTTAATATGGCAGCAGAAAAGCAAGTGAGGGCCTTGTAATGGTGCGATGGTGCAGCAGCCGCAATTGAGACACACACAGTGCATATACAGTCGTGGCCTCTAACCTGGCCGCACCTATTTTTCACAGGCATTTTATTCACAGTCAGATGCAAGCGTCAGACTAAACAAATGTATTCACGCCCTCGGGTGTCACCCTAACTCCCGCGTTCCCAGGCCAACATCCATGGTATTGCCTGGAACTTCGTAACACTACATTCCCCCTTTACCATGGACTTAAAAACGGTAACAAAACAGTATAAACTGTGCAACAATAATGACATCAGAAAAAGAAGATCCAGCCGGGTTACCTGCACCCATGTCAATTGAATCAGTCAGAAATTCAGCATAACGCTGGTACGGCTCTGGGTTGGGGCTCAGGTGGTATCGTCCTCGGGCATTCCTGGCAGAGGCTGCGGGAGAGAATCTCCCAATATCAGGAGGACCACATGCTGCTTGACCCATTGCACCAGATGCCAGGACCAGACTAGGGGAAGGTGTGGACAGCCGAGGTTAGGGTGTACCTGGCAGTGCCTCGCGTGGCACGATCAAACTCTTCTTCGGCATTGGTTAGGCTATCCACCAACCCATCACTCTCTGCTCCCCTCACGGCAGTCACCATAGTGCCCTTGATCTCAGTGACAGTCCAGGGGTCAATCTCAAAGTGTAGGCGGACTTGCCCCCTGGGTGGCGACCATTCACAAGGACTTTATCTCAGAGTACAAAGGTGGTTTACTTGGCTCACCACTTCCTTGAGGCGTAGTCTTTGTTATGGGCCCGCTTGGACTCAGGGATTCGGTTGGCCTGCCCACATAAGATGAGGAGGAATAGTGTCTGTCAGTGTTCGTCCAAAACATAACTTGCTTGGGGCAATGTCGATTGTAGATTGTGGTGTGAGCCGGTACTCTCGCAGGAAGTTGTATATAGCTCGTTAAATGTTGGTATTTTCAGCCACTGCAATGCGGATCACCTTAGTCATGGTCCTCACCAAGCGCTCCACCTCTCCATTGGCCTGGGGCCAATGGGATGTAATGCAACGGCGCTTGGTGGCTCTGGAGCGAAGGTACTAGGCCCATTCATGACCATTGAAGGGGGGGCGTTATTTGTGCGGATTTCACAACAAGCCATGGGTGGCCATCAGCTCCTCCATTTTTGGAATGACCGCCGACGTTGCAGTGGTTCAGATGACTTCTATCTCAGGATACCTGGAATAGTCATTCATGACAATAAGCATTTGGGAGCCATCCAGAAGACTCCCAAATTCTGCACTGACACACTGCTATGGAGTGGTCGAGCCTTCTTCTGTAATGATGGGCATCGGAGGGTAGGGTTGACTGGTGGCCTGGCAGCTCTGTATGACTTCTTCCATTCTCTGGTCCAGGCCTTGAAACCAGACCTTGCTATGCAGCCTGTTCTTTGACTGGATGATGCCTTGGTGTGACCCATTGGCCAGGAGGACATCCTTTTGTCCTAGGCTGTCCGAGGAGCACTAATCGTAGGCCCCTCATCAAGCAGCCTTCATGGGTAACGGACAGTTCCTGGGGGACTTTGTGCAGCGACAAGAGTGTTGACTGTGCTTCAGCGGTTCGGTATGGGGCTAGGCAACAAAGGGGTTGCCACTCCGCTGACAGGGTCGCTTAGATTGCGATTTGTAGACACTCATCGTGGGTTCCACTATATCCGCGAGCGACATGGGGATCGGCTTGGATCTTTCCACCACCAGGCGAACGTATTCTTGTGTCTCGAGGGCATCCGTTAGCTCTGAGTGGGTGGCTGGGCGAGCATGGCAGGATAGGAAGTTTGCCAGATTGCGAGTGCCTATTTGGTACTCCACTGTGAAACTGAACTCCTGCAGCTGCAGGATCCATTTCGCAATCCTTGGGGAGGGGTGCTCTAGCCCAGACTTAAAAACAGCGCAAGACATTACCAATCCGGATCCTTAAAACTGTCCGAGTGTCTTGATTTCTGCCTTTGTCTCTTTAACATCTTCCCTCCTTTTGCCGATATTACTTTCCTTTCTTCCCCACTCACTATTACGTCAACTGCGTTGCTTTTTACTTGCACTCTCGTAAATTTCCTTTTTGTCAGCACAATTTTATCTGCATGTACGTTTTCTTTTTGAGACAATTCTTTTCATCACTTTTTCTGTTACTCTTTTGGTAGAGTACACACACATCTATCTATCTATCTATCTATCTATCTATCTATCTATCTATCTATCTATCTATCTATCTATCTATCCATCTATCTATCTATCATGTTCAAGCTGTAAATTGATTTTTACAGCAAAGTTTTCAATCTGCAAAACAGATAACTGTGTACAGAGAATGGTCTTAAGACAGACACCTTTTTCAACCATTAAGAATAAGGCCATGTGTTTGGACTATTCAGCAAATCAGAACAGACCATGAGCAAGTAATTTTGATGCAGTCTGTGGACTACTGCAAAATTACGGCCTGCAGTTCACCTCTGATGATGGCCATTGTAGACTGATGCGGATCACATGAAGCTGTCATGATAGGCAACAGTATTTTGCTCTAATAATGATTTCCAGGTGATTCGGTGCCAAAATAAATCACAAGAATGATTTTATAGGATTTTAAAGTATTTTTTTTATAAGGCTGTGGGTTCTGTAATAGGTCTGCCTCCAGTTTGGACCTAAACTTCAGTTTAATGTGCGCCATATTGTCTGGCAAATCCGTGTTCATTAAAATTTTAAGAGAGCTAATTTAACTGTCGTGATTTGTATGCTACTGAAACTAATACAATCTAGTCTCAACAGTATAAATACTGCCCCTATTGAAATAACTTTTTCAACATGCTCCATCGAGTGAATTAAATACAAAATATTGTAATAATGTTGGACCGTGCAAGGGAGCATTTCAATGGTGCACCGTCTCCTAACACAAGTCCTACTCGAATGTTCTGTCTTGAAACACTCAGTGGCGGCTCCTCCGCAATGGCGGAGGAGCGTCGTCCCACTGTTTGGCTCGCAGTCAGCAAATGAAAAATATCGTTTTATTTTGCATTTGCCGGCTCTGAGCCAGCGCTTTAGGGAGGGGCGGGGCCGAGGCATGGGAGAGGAAGAGTGCTAAGTGCATTTCCTAAGTGCTCATGTGTGTTTGGCCAGCTGTCTCAGGCCGACTAAAACACACATGCGCACTTAGGTTTCTCCAGGGGCTGTTGGGACCAGGAAGAGGAGATGCGGTGCGACGCTAGAGGCGGTCTCGACTAAAGGCACATTTAAAAAATATATATATATTATTTCTAACACAACCACACCCCTCCTGTGTGACCCCCCTCCCCGCGCTCCCTCTCCTGCATTCCCTCCACCCGCCCCACCACTCTTTGTTTGTGGCAGCCGCCACTGGAAAC
The DNA here is from genome assembly GCA_963921515.1 of Calotriton arnoldi. Taxonomy (NCBI): domain Eukaryota; kingdom Metazoa; phylum Chordata; class Amphibia; order Caudata; family Salamandridae; genus Calotriton; species Calotriton arnoldi. The sequence goes on from CAWUFW010004145.1 coordinate 952,004, forward strand.
ACTGAAGAAAGATGGCTTACCCGCAGTGATTTCCACATTCGGATCTCTTGTAAGATAGTTAATGACCGGACCGGAGACATACCCAGAACCGAGGACCAGGATTTTCTTCTTTGCACCCATGGCCAACAGCTGTGCGTGCTCCCTAAAATCAGAAGTCAGCATTATACTTACAAGCTCTGCAACTGTCGATTACACAAATTTCTTTAAACATTTACAAGTCCAGTCTGTAAAGCTTACAATTTAACTGCTATCATTGAAGATTTAAACTTTGGACCTTTATATCTAGAAAAAAAATCCTCAATTGCGCAAGCAGCACACCTTTTGCCAAGGTTGGCAATCATATGCCACAATCACAGGTTATACCTGCGTAATTCATTGCACTTGCTGGACAATTTGAAAAGTATGACCATCTCAGACCTTCCACCGAAGAGAGACACAGCATTTAAGTAGAAACAATTATGCGTGAATTGGCATCTGACCACAAAAGCTTTTGGGAACTGACGCAGCAGCATCATCGATGCTACAGTATATAACCTACTCCTTTAAATGAGCTGCCTTGAACGAGACATGGATCGCAAGTCACGCACCACAGATGCTAGGAAAAGTTGCAGGTCCCAAAACGATCGGAAGTGTTCCCCCGCATATGCCTCCGAGGTTCGTAATGCCAATTTTGTCCCATTTTGCAAAGCCCTCTAACTTGTCAGTGTGATGTAGCAATTTCCCCTTCCATAATGGAGTTTGCTCAGTCAAATTGTTGTCCTAACCAATGCAGCGTAGTGCCAAGTGCCAATTCATAAAAATCACCCATGTAACCTCTGGGAGTCACTGAGGAACTGGATTGCCATATAGCATACCCATCACATTACACAAGCCAAGGAAGGAGAGCTCTGTTTGGTATGCCAGATTGTTCCAGCCTCCACTCAACCTCATTTATAACCACCATTTGGGCAGTCCAGTAGTAGGTTGGCCATTCCCATGCCCCCTTCATAAACTGATTGACAACATTTATCCAAGGCTATGCGGGTAGGGCAACCTGACCACAAACAGGAGTGGATCATGGAGGTGAGGGTCTGTTAGACCTGGCATCTTTTGGCATTGTTTCCCCTGTCATTTTGCTTCTAACCTCCTGTTTTTGACTGTGCGCTGAACTTCGTTTTTGCTGGTGTTAGGACTCTGGGCACTTTACCACTGCTGACCAGTGCTAAAGTGCATGTGCTCTGTGTCTAAAATGGAATGGTATTTGGTTTCTCCATGATTGCCATATTTGATTTACTAATAAGCCCCTAGTGCAGTGCACTGTGTGCGCTCAGGACCTGTAAATAAACTGCTACTAGTGGGCCTGAATCACGGATTGTGCGGTCGTGTACTTTCCACTCAGTGGTAGGAACTGTGCAGTTGTAGACGGCATAACCATTGGGATGGTGCCAGACTGATTCTATGCACCCCCTCAGGATATGTTGTTCTACAGGCCAGCTAGCTCACAGTGGCACCATGAGTACCCCTAAACATAAGCGGTTAGCAATTGGTTCGGGCAACCACTGAACACGACTACCTATTCCCCAGGAATCGTGCTAACAGATCTAAAACCCTTTTGCTCAGTCACTCGTGATCTCTTATTCTCAGAGAAATATACAAAGAATACACAGTGGGGCTTTTTTAATGTTTATTGAACCAACGTGATTCTGGTATAGACTACATGTGCTGCAGTGATCAATAGAAAGTATTTGGAAGTACCAGGACAGTGAACAGAATAAAAAGTTCTGCCATCGTGCTAAAGCAATGTATATATGCATGCATATTAAACAATATAGAAAATATTACGTACTCCTACTATGCAGTCCCTAACCTAAGTCTCTAGGGAGTGTGTGTGTGTATTCTGCTAAGAATCCCCGTGCTAGACGATCCATCCCCAGTTACCTGAACGGAAAGAATGTAAGTCCCCGTCTTGGTCACAAGCTGGAAACTCTTCGCAGAGATATCAGCAAGTTGCTAGTCCGAAGCTTCAGCATGTAGAGACCTCACCAATGTCAGCAGAGCACTCCTCTAACTAAACCTGGAAATGCTTGTTTATTTATAATGAAAAGCATCCTTGTGAGTGCTGGGCAAACCAGCATTGTTATGGTCTGTAGATAGCCGTGTCGCCTTGTGGATGAAAAACAGAACGACATCAACACAATGTGTGTCGAGGCCTTGTACATGGTGTTCAAGGAGTCGTGATAACGTTCTTGAGAAGTGGAATCTGTAAGTGAAGCAGTTTCAGAGAAACTAACCCAGCATTGTCACGCATGCAAATGTGTGTAAAAGGTTACTGTGTGAAAGGGAAGGCAACTTAAGAAACGTGTTCATGGTAAAAGATGGCATCATTTCTACGTGAACCTAACTAAGACACGTGACAATGCCACCCACATGAGTATCCCTTCAAACTGGTCTCAGGCCTGCCTCTGCAGAGCCGGCATGTGTAGTTTTTAATTGCCTTATCGACCGGGCAAGTACACCTACGTGCCAGGCCCAAACCTTCCCTTTTATTACATGTATGGCACCCTAAGGTAGACCAAAGGTAGTCCGATGGGCAGGGTGCAGTGCATTAAAAATGTAGGGCATGTGCCTTTAAGTTTTACTTGTCCTGGTAGTGAAAAACTGCTATATTCTTTTTTCACTACAGCAAGGCCTATCCCTCCTATAGATTAGCATTGGAGCTGCCTTGTAACATTTAACAAGTATACCTTCCAATTGGAAGCGGATACAAAATTGGAGTTTGGTGTCTCTGGACTCAATTTAAAAACACATCTTTTAGTAAAGGTGGTTTTTAAATTGCGGGTCTGAAAATGCCACTTTTAGAAAGTGGGCATTTTATTACTTCAACCATTCAGTGCCTCTGCCTGTCCCTAGAATACACGTCTGGTTTGGATGACAATTGGGCTTTGTGAATTCACTCTAGACAGTCACACAAATGGGAGTTGAGATGTGCCCTGCATACCCCGAAGGCCCATCACCAGGTTGATGGGTCTTCCTGAGCTACAGTGGTGGGAGGAGTCAACACTTGCACCTGAATAGGGCTGTGCCTGTCCCCGCACAAAGTGCTGCATGTCCCCCTGTAGTGTGTCTGGAGCCAGGGCCAGGAAGGGCACGGTCTTGTGCACTAGAAAGACCTTTCTTTGAAGTCTCCCTACTTCAAAGGCTAATATGGGTAGAAGTACTGTACCTCTGACACCATATACTCTGAACACTTCTGGACTGAGGATATTCTGCCAGGGAGAAGAGCTCTGCCAGGAGGAAGAGCCACTTTGCTGCTTGCTTTGCTGTGTTGGCCTGCTGTCTGCTGCTTCTTGCCTGGGAGTGAGAGGACTGGACGTTGCTCTTTGCATCCTGCTTTCTAACGTTTCTCCAAGGGCTTGAGTTGAGCTTGCCTCCTGTTGGAAGTCTCAAGGCCCTCAAAGACTTCACCTGCAGCTCCTGGGCTCCTCCGCTGAGAGCCATACTCTGCCAAGTGGTGCCAAATCAAGTTCCTGGGTCCTTGGAAGTGAGTTTGCTGTGCTAAGCAAGAAGAAAACAGTACATCAACTTCGAGTCTGACTTTGAAGCCGGCGCAGCTCTTTGATACTGCCCCGCTGCCTGCACCGGAGCAGTGGTCCCCGCTCAATGCAATGACCGCGACTTGCAACGCAGGCTCGGCCGCCGCAGCACCTCCGAATATCTGCCACAGCGTGAGTCTCAAGCACTGCGTCTTGTTTTATTCAGGTAAATATTGGCTATTTTTCTAAACTGGTGTGGTTACTTTAGTGGTGTTTTCACCGTGTTACTGTGTGTGTGCACAAATACTTTACACATTGCATCTTTAGTATAGCTTGACTGCTCTGTGCCAAGCTACCCAAGGATGAGCACAGGTAAAATTTTGGTGTGTACTACACTTACCCTGACTAGGATTGTGGGTCCCTACGACAGGGTGCAAACCACTGCCAGCTAGAGCCCCCATTTCTAACAGGTTCCTAAACCAGGGGCTCAAGATAATCAGTAGAAAGTTTTGAAGGGTGTACAGGAAACATGGAAGTATCATAATTTTAAACCGGGCCACCCAGTGGGAACTGCTCCCTTTGGAAGTACTTTTTAGGTTGAGCCTAGGCAACGCACATGCTCTGTCTTTGAGACATGCTGTATTCACTTTGTGGGTTTAGACCCTGCCTACTGCTTTTTATTGGCTTATGTTGGTGTCCAATAAAAGACATTGCTTCTAAGTGGTTGATGTTTCATATTTATCCCACCTTTTTCACAATTGTTAACTCCCATGGAGTATCACCACAGGACTTGCCCTCTTCTACTTGTGCCATTGTATTTCATGTCTTTGGAACTTTTTTTTTTTTTTTTACTGTGAAACCAAGTACTTCCCACTTAGTGCGGTCCCCAATTCACAGCCGTAGCGCTTCAATGTAATCGAGCACTTCCCTCAAGCGCGGCACGCTTCACATAGGACGCGTTTCGCGCAATGTCCTTTTCATTTATGCTTTCAGCCTGACTAGAAAATCAGCCTCGTTTACTCAGAAACCACAACTGCTGCTTCCTGTGATATGATGTAATACCATTCCCGTGTGTCCCCTTCTTTACAGCAGTGTAGCTACAAGCAACCCAGAAGTCCCCAGGTCTGACCATCTCGCGTGCACAGCACTTTCTGTCCCGCTTCAGGAGCAGTAGCAGCATCAGCACCCTCCATCATTCAGTAACAGCCTCCGCCGGGTCCTATGCTCTCTGCCATGATTAGTCGGGATCAGGAGGAGTGCCACCCCGGCTGCTGGAATTTACTCAAGGCTTTAATTAGCACTTCTAACTAGTGTCTGGACTGTCTACTCTTCGTTGGAGCCGTAAAGGCACCTAGGCAATAACGGCGAGTTCCTTGTAATTAAGAACACATTTGAATTCCCTCACCCTGTCAGAGAGATCTGTGGGGTAGCACCCTCCTTCCTTGAAGTATCGGTCCTGGGTTACGATTGGGCTCCCTTTTTGCTGGCTTTGGGCTAGAGCAGTGTTCTAAAAAAAAAAAAATCCCAGACAATGCTCTCCTCGTCATGTGCAGACCCTAGCGATCTCCTCCATTCATCGCTCTCAGGCTTGCAGCATTTTTCTACGGCCTAACCATGAGGTAAGCGGGTAATATGGCAGAATAGAATCATCGACTGGGGTTAGGCTGATGGTTGAAGGAAGGAGCTTGGCTATTTAAAAATAAAAGACCAGAGCATCAGACATTGGTACTGGGAGCCAGAATCGAGTCTCGGCCTCGGCGTAATAGCTTGTGATTCTGGATATGTCACTTAATTATCCCATAAAACTACAAAACAAAGAGGGTTGTTGAGGAGGCTGTGGTTTAGAGAGGGAATTTGTGTTGCTGACTGGAGGTGGAGGTCAGTTTGGCGGCTGGGGGTGGGCCCCCCTTTTCATCTTTTTTACATTCCTTATTTTAAAATCTTTCCTCACTTATGTTTTTTGAGAAAGCAACACACCACAGTTTCCGAAATTCTACTCCGCACATACCTAAGAGACAGCATTATCTTTTTTCAGAGGCGAAAGAGGACACAGTTGTAAATGCAGGGGTGGCCTTTCTACAGGGTGAGTTGTTGGCCTGCTTGGTTAATTCTTTTCCCAGGCCTCCTTTAATTACAGTCCATGATGGTTAACTCGTAAAATGATTGTAACATCCCATCCGGTGCATTCATTATCCACTGTAAAGTGTGCAATATATATATATAATTTTTAAATCTGCGTTATAATTTCCCACTGTTTGCTCTTATTTATTTGCCTACTCCATCATTGGTGCAGCCTTTACCTGAATGTTCTATCTTGCGGTCCCCTTTGTCTCACTGCTCCCTAACTCCATGAGCACTTCTGGGGCTCTGCATCCAATACAGTGTCTTTTTATGCCTATTAACTTGCTGCCATCTTACTGATGAAGAAGAGAAGTGTGAAACCATGTAAAGTGCTTTACGTATGCCTTTTTGAGGGGGAGCAGTTTGGTAAATGTTTACACCTTTTTACATTTCCAGAAAAAAGGCTGCTCTGCTGCGCCCATGCATGACGGCAAAAAGACCAGAAGAGGATTGCAGTCCAGTACTGTCACTACTGGATACCCCTTCCTCTTGTCTGCACTACTCCCGATGAAATCTCTCTCCACAGCCACCCCACATGTGCCCTTGCCGACTTGTCATGTGTATAACCTTAACTTTTGTATCCTGACTTTTGCCCCATCATCTGTCACCATTTCTTCCACTCCCTGCTTTCAATTCTCACCTGTGCACTCCTCCCTGCCTCTCATGTATTTTTACAATGTGCCCGCCTACACCACCTTCCTGCCCTCACCAGTCTCTTGTCTGCCACACCACACACTTGTAACTGAACTACGTCTACTGTCACCTCTCACCGGTTACTGTCATCAATGGCTGATTCTCTCCTGTCATTTGTGTACTCTCACCCATGTAGCCTGTCTGTCCTTACCCATGTCACCTTTTTACCTTCACCACTTCCAACTATTCTGAGGAGTCCTCACTGTCGCCCACCTATACTGTCAGTGGAATTCTATGCAGCACTCGATACTACACACATCTCCAACTTGACTTAACTAACCGCATGTTTATCAACCTCAAACCATGCCAAGCTACTTACGGACCTAGTACTTCCCTCTTCCTCCTTTTCTTTCTCCATGTTAACCAATGGCAAGTGCCATCTTTTCTGTGTAATAGCCATACTCTGCAATATATCCAACACTGTCATCATAACACACACCCCTTTGATGCCTCCCTTGCTATCCACACTGTTTCTCCCCACCACAATGAACCTAGTTGTGGCTCTTTCAACTCTTTGCGCATTTTGCCTTTTCTTCTTCACCTGTGAGACCAACCCTTGCCTTTCTTCATCCTTCCCGACTGTATTTTTTGATCTGTGTGTCTCCTTTGACACCCCATTGTTCTTACCCAGGACACCCCTGCCACTGAGTTTCCTTACACCGGTGATCTCGCCATTTTCCCTTACTGTGCCCCATTTGTTAGACACCTCCAAAACCTCCCCTGCTGTTCTAAACTGTGGCCTGTTTTTAGTGTACCACCTTCCCAGTTACAGCACAGGAAGGGGCACTGCAGGTTGTTGTCCTCCCCTACAGTCAACATACTCCCTAGCCCCGCCATTCATTTCCTCAATGCCTTCGTCTGTCATCACATTGTACTGTCTGCATGACCCAGTGTGTAGTAATTGTATAGCTCTTCAATCCCTGGCGGCACAGCACCCAGGATAATGTGCTGCATGGCTAAACACTTATTAGGCCCCAAAGGCGAGACCTATTGGCTATGTCAGTGGTTCCCAAACTGTGCGCCGCGGCACCCCGGTGCGCCGTCATGAGTAGCCAGGGGCGTCGCGCTCACGTTAGGTGGTAAATGAAGTTTATTGCAGCTGCAGCGCAAAATACGTGCCACCTGCATAATCCGGGAACATGGTTTGGCCCAAGAGTGCACATACGTACGTACGTAGGTACGTGCTTTCACAGGCATAGTAGTCTCCATTACTGGCATACGCAGCTCGCCTTCAGACATCAGGGGACCCAGTCAAGATGAATGTTCGTTTTGGGACACGGTCAGGGGCCAACAATACATTTATCCAAATCTACATTCAGAGACCTGTCGAACTGAATGTTCCTTCTGGGCCAGAACAAAAGGCGAACCAGCCATCAGGGCAATCTTCCCAGCGGACACCAACTGCTGTCGCTCGCTCAGAACGGTCACAAGTTTGTTAAAATAGCGAGACGGTCTCCTACCGTCTGATTGGCCGTGAGTGAACTGCTCAAGTGACTGATCGGTGCGAGAAACGCAGAGTTAGCTTTTATGCTGTAAACCTCCTGTGAGCAAAGCAGCTGTTCCAGGTAACTCCACCGCGACCTCACCCCTTCCGTATAAGAGGGGGAGGTTTGGTGCCCCGGTGTCCTGGCTGTGCTCACACCAGCCCAGGCCGGTATTGGTGATTTGTCATCATCACCTTTCCTCATGATGGCAGGTGAGTGAACACGCACACGGTGATGCACGCTCCTATGAGGCAGCAGCTTCTTAAAGTCCAAACAAAGTGGCAAAGCTCGGAGGGTGTCCTCGTCCACTTTGGAGGGCCATGGTCAGAGTTTACCAGAATGACCATCTCTTTGGCTCTTTTATCGTACCACAAGTGTCTGCTTTCAGGATTTTTTTCTTTATCTAAAAGCACTCCATGAGAATGCCTGTTTCCCCTGTTCCCTGTGTTTTTGCCACATTTAAATAAATGTGGCAAAAACACAGGAAACAGGGGAAACATGCATTCTCATGGAGTGCTTTAGATAAAGAAAAAAATCCTGAAAGCAGACACTTGTGGTACGCTAAAAGAGCCAAAGAGATGGTAAACAGGCTATGTTTGACTGGGACAAAGACTAGATGTGCAGCGCTGTATTTTCAGCATTTGCATGCGTTTATGTGTGAATGGTAGTGTATCTGTGTGTGCTCTCTTGTGTTTGCTTCGATGACTTGAATGTGCTACAGCTTGTCTCTGGTCTGCTGTATTTGCAGCATTGGTGCATGCAGGCATGTGTGAGCTCTGTTATATGTGCTGTATTGGCATGTTTGTGCTCCGTTTAAATTTGCTGCACATGCCCAGGAAGTACACCCGAGGTCGGGCTTACACCCCCCCCCCCACCCGCCCACCGGTAAAAAAATGGTGGGGAGCCACGGCCAACTGCCAATTAGGTCAAGGGAGCCACAGGTCAAAAAAGTTTGGGAACCACTGGGCTATGTCAACGTTTGTTCATTTTAACTACCAGAGGAGGGAGATTGAGGCTCCATGTGAGGCCATGCTCTTAGGAAACGTATATGCTAAGGTATTGAAAGCTCAGTCATTGTATAGGGATTAGAATTTGTCAGGATGTGACCTTAAAATCGCCCTGGCTTTCTTGTATAAGTTTAGGGTTTATATATGGCGAACCCCCAGAGATTGGCCACGAAAAAAAGGACATCAGCATAAAGTGCTGTCTTCTCTTCCATGCCCCCATCCCAGCTCAAATGCGAACCAGAGCATATCTTATGCATATAGCTAGGGGTTCTGGAGCCAGGCAAAGAGAAGTGGGTATTGGGGCAACCTTGCTTGGTCCTTCCCGGATAGGAAATGAGCTAGACAGCATGCCATTTAATTGCACTCAAGCAGAAGGCTCTGAATACAGGAACTATATGTAACTACAAAATTGGGGACAGAAACCCACACATTCAAGAACCTTGTTCCAGAAGGACCAGTCCATGGAATCAAATGCCTTCTTGAAGTCTATTAACAGGAGGTCTTGTATGTGCCGGAGACAGGGCAGTTCCACATGCACTTATCGCATACAGTGGCGGGTACTGCAGCTGGGTGTAAAGCCACATTGATCTGAATGAACAGCAGTGATAACTTGCTGGAGTCTATTGGCAATGACCTTAGAAAATATCTTAACTTAATTGAGAATCAGGGAAATAGGCCAATATGAGGTGCAGCAATTAGGCGCTTGACCCAACTTAGGGATAACCTCAATGGTAGCCATGTCAAGTTCCTGGGGAACAGCTCTTTCGAGGCTACTTCTGGGTGAAGTTCGAGCAGCTGAGGGCTAAGAATTTCCCAGAATTTACAGTAGTACTCCAGACAGAAGACATATGGCCCAGTTGTCTTTCTAGGTTTCATATCTAGCAGGGCTTCTTTTCTCACTTCTAAAGTGAGGGAGATCTCTAGAAAGTCCGAGCGAGAGGAGGAGCTATATATCCGCCAGAATCGTGCCTTCCTGTTTTCCTCTAGACTGTGGTTGCTGAGCATAGAGTGTCTGGTAGTATTCGGCAAAAAACGACTGCAATTTCCACAGATTTACCTCTATGTTTGACTGTGGGGTCTAAGTTCTCGGGGACTATCCAGGACGCCATCTCACTGGTGGCCAGTCAGTAGAGTAGCTTCTCAGTTTTATCCCTATATTCAGACTCGCCTCGTCTACCCCCAGCAGTATTGATTGGCCTCTTCCGTGTAAATCTGCTGCATTTTTATTGTAATTGAAGTTCCTCATCCCACTCTTTCTCTGCCAACGAGTAAGGCAAGGCAGATTTTGAGTCACACATTACTGCAAGGCAGAGGTAGGTAATTTGTGAATTCTCCCATCTGGAGGAGCGGAGTGTGGGTGAAAGAGAGTGTACATCCTACACCCGCCCTTGGGCAAGTTGGGGCCGGAGGGTTGTAATGACACCTGCCATCCTGGATTTTACCCTAAACCCTGTACTATTTTTTAAATGTATCCTGATGTTCTCAAACTTTGGGAGACACTTAAAAATATATTGAGTCTGGAGATTAAGAGGTTGTTAAATAACCAAGCTACCATTCCCCAGCCTCTATCTTCCTCACTGTTTACAAACATCATGAGAGATTCTTTTTAAAGGCATTGGCGAAGCAAAAAGGTCTTGCTGACTTTTTTACTGGCCACACCTATCACCACTGCCAGTGTTACTGGCTTGGGGTGGTAGGGCTGCAAGGTGGGGAAGGGCAGCACATACAGGTTGCAAGGAGGGCAGGGACGCACAGAGAGGGTGCAGGGTCACACAGAGGGGAAGCGGGGCACACAGAGCGGTACTATGACTAGGACTATGGAAAGTGACAGTGACACAAGTGAGCTACCAGGCCTCCTGGAGGTGAAAGGCTCATGTCGGGTTAGACGGGTGCCTTGCTCCAACCAGCCCGACATGCACACTTGTACCCTCACCTACCTGCACAATTGTAGGAGCCCGGGGGATTGCTGCCACAGCCCCCAAGGCTCCCAAGGACCGGTGACAGCGCCTGACCGAGCCAATTCTGGCGTTGCTCTCTAACAAACAGCTGTGCGAGGATTGGCTCAGGAGCCGTGGGGTGGGACAGGAGGGTCGAGCTGGTGGTCACAAGTCACGAGTGTTCTCCGAGAAGAACCGGACAGTGAGTATTTTACTGGAAATTTACTAACAAAGTCAGCTGGAACTTCTCTTTGTGAGAGCGCTTGAGGTACAGTTACTGCTAATCTTCCAGTAACTCTGAAAGTCATTTCCCGGGGTGTTACAAGTGCAGCAGGGTCAGCGTGGATTGATTTTTTTCCTTGTATTACAGAAAGAAATCCAATTAGCAACGTTTTGGGGAAACACCCTCTACGTCAGTGGTGACCAATACAGATCTGGGAGGGGTGAATCCAGGGCAGAGTTTCAGATATCTATCAATTATGTAAATGGTTTTACTGTATGTAAATCAGGGCACAAGTCAGGGGTACACGCAGGTACACGGCGTTCACCCACTATTTTCACAGGGTGGACGCCCTCCCCCCTGCCAAGAACTTAGGCCCCACAGAAATATACTGAACTTGTCCCCGTGTCATTTTCAGACATCGGGACAGGTTCAGCAGTGCCTGTACATTGTCTGCTTCCCAGCAGCAACGTGCAGGCAGTGAGGGAACTTTTTTTTCCACCTCCAGCTGGGCCGATGTTAAGGGGCCACCAGGTCTCCTTTTGTTTGAATATCCTGCTTGGAGGCGGCTTGGAACCTCACACTTAAATGTAAATGCCATGTTTGAGAAACAAAAGCACACAGCTGGTTATCTCTTCATAGGGACTAAGAGAGGTGTGCTTTTGCCTTTGTTCAGTCCTTGAATATAAGAGATGCATGCACTATAAGAATGTTAAGTGTGTTGGTCTGCCCTGGTATTTACACAACAATTTCAATAGCACTATTTTATTTCTTTTATAGTGCTAGGCAACCCAATGCAGGGTGTCAGAGCTCTTTACGTAACATACACATTATACAATGACCATAAATCATGTACATGTGTAAATCAATGTACAAGATGAGTTACATGAGACAGGGTTACAAGGTGTAGGAGTCACATGTCCTTCATAGCTCACTGTGCTATATTACACGGATTACAATTTATGAGCTGCAGGTAACAAAAGGATCTCTGTGTTAAAAGCAGTAACCCACTTTACTATCTGTCATCTGCATGTTACGTGATGCGCTTTGCAGGAGACTCATTAACCCACTATGCTACTTTGATTCAAATTTGGGACTTCACAAAACACAGATCTCTCCAACAAACGCGTTCACCTGCAGAGTTATCTCACCATTATTACTATTTCCTGAGATTTACTGGGCATCTTTTAAAGCAGATGCCTTAACCCATAAAATATTTTAAAATGCAGACTTTACAACCAATTAAGCAGAACAGATCTACTGCCATGCTTCTCCTTGTTGCCAATTTCTTTGTGACAGGGTTTAAAAAAAATAATATATTAGTTGAGGCCCAGATTTTGCATCTGGATTGCGCCACGTTTGTGGCACAACCCTGACGCCAAATCTCATTTGTTAAATCTCATAATGTGCTTAAATGTACTCATGATATACCTGATAAACATGTATGAGGTCTTAATATCTGATGTCACTTCTTGTGATTTCACATCCAGTGAGGCCACTTCCTGTTAAGTCACATGCAATGTCACGCGTCGTGACATCATGCGCTGTGATGGCACGCGTCATGATTTCCCTTGCATACTGCCTAACCTGATTAGTCCCCCCACTTCTTTTTTTAGGACTTGAGCCCTGATGTAAATATATCCCATGTGGACGGTCCTTTTTGAATCTACGTAGGACTTACCTGTGCTAGACAAATTACTGTTTCGTTGTATGTGCTGGGGAGGGCATCACTGTCCAGTGTTCTCAAGCATTACTATTGTGACTCTTGCATACAGTGTATTTACGGATGTCTGCTACAAAGGTGTATGAGAGAGACAGATGGCTCTTAGGCTGTTCCTTCGGAGTGCCCTGTCCTGAGCCGATGTCTGCCCACTTTCTGTCCTGTGAGCATCAACGTGACCGTTCCAAAATGGACACTCTCACTTGTGGGCATCAACGTGACCGTTCCAAAATGGACACTCTCACCTGTGAGCATCAACGTGACCGTTCCAAAATGGACACTCTCACCTGTGAGCATCAACGTGACCGTTCCAAAATGGACACTCTCACCTGTTAGCATCAATGTGACCGTTCCAAAATGGACACTCAATTATCTTAATTCTTTAGTTTTTCTGGCCCTTGCAGGCAGCGACTTCTAATCTCCCAGAAGTATTCGGCCTGTCTGTTATTCAGCAGAGTCCTGCGCAGGCCAGGGCGGGGACCCAAATTTACAATGTTGAGCATTCTCATTCAAAACAGCAATCCAGAGGTATGCAGTCTCCTCATTTCGGATACTAATATACACGTTTGCCCAAAATAAACATATTATAAACAAGCATTGGCATAGCCAATAGGTCTCGCCTTTGGGACCTTATACGTGTTTAGCCAGAGCTGATGGCTTTGCCGATGTCTTTAAGCTATGTTGTAGAGCATTGTGGCTGCTGTGCAGCATGTTGAAAAGTTATAATAAAAAAGTGTTATATGCATTTTTGTAACCAAGAAGACATTATATACAACTGAATGACCCTATTAAAAAAAAGAATTACCATAAAAACTTTCCTCTCGTTTTTGTGTCCTTGCAATAGTGGCAATTTCTTCCTGCCTGTTCTAAGGCTTGTTTGATATAGCTTTTTTTTGTTAGGGGGGACATAAACAACGGGAGGGTGGAGGTTGGAAAATAGTACCTGAATTACAACACGAGCAGCAGGAAGAGGGCAGACTGAGATGGTGGTGAGTGATGCTGAGGTGTTGGTGTGCTGGTGCAGAGATGATGCTGAATGATACTCAGGTGGTGCTGAGTGATGCTGAGGTGGTGGAGTGCTGTTGTGGAGGTGATGCTCGGGTGATGCTGAGTGATATTGAGGTGGTGCTGAGTGATACTCAGGTGGTGCTGATTGATACTGAGGTGGTGCTGAGTGATGCTGTGGTGGTGGTACTGCACTGGTGCTCAGGTGGTGATGAGCTGGTGCTCAGGAGGTGCTGCGTCATGCTGAGTTGGTGCTGTGCTGAGGTGATGCTGCACTGATGCTGAGGTGGTGCTGAGCTGATGTTGAAGTGGTGCTGCATTGGAGCTGAATTCCTGCTGAGGTGGGGATGCGCTGGTGCTGAGTTGAGGCTGTGCTGGAGGTGGTGCACTGATGCAGAGGTGGTGCTGTGCTGATCCTGAGATGGTGCTGTGCTGATGCTGAGATGGTGCTGTGCTGATGCTGAGGTGGTGCTGCGCTGATTTTGAGGTGGTGCTGCACTGGTGTTGGTGCACTGATGAGGAGGTGGTGTTGTGCTGATGCTGAGATGATGCTGTGCTGATGCGGACGTGGTGCTGTTGTGGTATTCAGATGATGCTGAGGTGGTGCAGAGTTATGCTGAGGTGGTGATGAGTCATGCTGAGGTGGTGGTTCTGCACTGGTGCTCAGGTAGTGCTGAACTGGTGCTCAGGTGGTGCTGAGTGACGCTGAGTTGGTAATGTGCAGAGGTGATGCTGCACTGAAATCTGAGGTGGTGCTGCGCTGATGCTGAAGTGGTGCTCTGTTGGTGCTGAATTGCTGCTGAGGTGGGGTTGTGCTGGTGCTGAGGTGGGGCTGCGCTGGTGGTGGTGCACTGATGCGGAGGTGGTGCTGCACTGGTGCTGAGGTGGTGCTGCGCTGATGCTCAGTTGGTGCTGCACTGGTGCTGTGCTGATGCTGAGATGGTGAGGTGGTGCTGCTGAGGTGGTGCTGTGCTGAAATGGTGCTGCACTGATGCTGAGGTGGTGGTGTGCTTTTGTGGAGGTGGTGCTCAGGTGGTGCTGAGTGATACTGAGGTGGTGCTGCGCTGATGCAATGGTGGGGGAGTGCTGGTGCTGAATTGGTGCTGTACTGGTGGTGGTGCACTGATGCAGAGTGGTGCTGTGCTGATTCTGAGGTGGCGCTGTGGTGGTGTTGAGTGATGCTGAAGAGCTGCTGCTCTGGTGCTGATTGGTGCTGTGTTGGCGCTGAGTGATGCTGTGCTGATGCTGAGTGATTCTGAGTCATGCTGGGGTGGTGGTGCTGCGCAGGTGCTCAGGTGGTGCTGCGCTGATGCTGAAGTGGTACTGCATTGATGCTGAGTTTGCTGCTGAGGTGGGGCTGCGCTAGTGGGGAGGTGGAGCTGCGCTGGTGGTGGTGCACTGATGCAGAGGTGGTGCTGTGCTGATGTTGAGGTGGTCCTGTGCTGGTGCTGCACTTATTCACATGTTCAGGAAGGGAGTGAGTGATGAAGTAAAGGACAGGAAAACAAAATGAAACCTAGCAAGTGAACAGCAGTTACATGCGCAATGGTTACCAGCAGCCATTCAATAGACAAATAAAACCGTACCGGGGTACTGGGATCATAAATGCACAGAACACTGTACTGCAGGTCAAGGGGATTTGAAATGCTGGAAGTTGTCTCAGTATAGCCCTGCTGAAGCAGAGTCCAGTTACCAGTGCAGATAAATGTCGCTCAATTATGCACTGCCTGAGAGAAGCGACTATACATACCCCCTGCCTCTCAAAGTTCAGATTTAGATTCATTGTAAAGTGCTTTCAGCTTTACTGTAAACAAAATCACCTTTCACACATGGAATAATTGTGCCAACAGCCACTAAACACAATTCATCACAAAGTATAAATAAAACATATTAAAACGACATTCGTTAATATCCACAGATCTGGTGGTACAATATAAAATCCAACACTTAGGTGTATTTAAAAAAAATAGTCCCGTTTAAAGCTGTGGAATAAAACAGTGTGATATAAAAAAAAATATTTTTGTAGTACAGCTTCCAATTCCTGCCAGATTTATTATGTTGAATATTATTATATCTTTATTAAGACATAACTATTGTATAGTATATTGAGGTATGCGGGAAGAGTGCTGGAAATAATAATAATATTAATATTAAAGCTTGCAACCGTTACAATACTTTTTAATTGGGGGTCGAGAAGTGATCAGCATTAACTTTGTGTAAAGCTGGGCTATTAAAGAAAATGCTAACCTGTTTTTAACCTGATGGGCCTTCAATAAAAACTGAACATGGTTTCCTGGCAATATTTTATATGCAGAAACTCTTCACAAAAAACCAGCAATGGCCTTGTTTCTCATCACTGAACTGCACTGTCCATTGAGCTGACTGTGCACGACCAATAAAAGGATGTACCCTTTTAATGCTGATCCATCCATGACATCCGTTATGCTATGTTAAAAGAATTTGTAGAGCCCACGTTCATCATACGGTTTCATGGCGCATCTACAGCAGACCCGGACTCCCCCCCCCCCCCACCTCCCAGGTTCTCTAGCCGCCTGCGCCTAGAAATTCATGGCGTTAGGGTGCTTTAAGAACTATTAGCCCGCTTCTGCCATGGAGCAGAGGGCCAATAGCAAGATGTAAATGCAGACCCAACTGATTAAAAAATAGCATTCTAATCCCTATATGTCCATAGTCTCCATGTAAGGAAGAAAGAGGAAAAAAGACTGGAAGGAATATAGAAAGAAAAAATAACAAGGAAAAAATTCTGGATGGAAGGGTGTAAGATAGAAAGCAATGTGTGAAGAAAGAAAGTAAAGAGTGGAGAAAAGAGACTGGAAGAAACGAAAGGTGGAAGCTAGAAAGGAAAGAAGATGGAAAGGAAGGAAAGAAGGGAAAAAGTAAGGGCACAGTCTAGACCTTTATTACTTGAAGGTACACACAGAAAGAAAACCCTTAGATAGCCAGTCTCCACATAAATAATACCAATGGGCGCTTGTTTTTTCGTTTCCAGCCATGGGTTGCAAATTGCATCTATTTTGAACGTTTCATCCTCAGCCAAACCGGATCTCAGTATGCCTTTCAGCGTGTCTTTTAGAAACGGAGGTCAAACGTCTTTCTCACTCACCCAGACGCACACATTCATTTCCACAGTGTAAGGCAACAAGCTCTGCATGTTTTCATTTGTGCGGTGCCGTCTGCCGGGACTCTTCCCTGCACCAAACCTGGCCTGAGCCGAAGCGCGATACGAGCAGGAACATGACATCTTGGTAGTCGAGAAGCCACCACCCTCGAGAAGTTTATAATAAGAATGTTCTTTCAAGCCTTTTCCGGCGCTGCACGTCCAAATTATTTTTCCACTAAGCAGAGGTGAGGCAATTGTTACTTTCCAAACTCTCCTTCACAGTGATACCTTAAAAATATATTTATTTATTTTTTATTGCGCTCAATACCACTTTGTAGCATTTCACAGCGCTAATGAGTGAACAAGATTGACGGTCTACATCCAAAGGTGAAACCAGCCCGAACCGGAGCTGTGCCCGACACGCATCTGCACACAGCCCCAGGGAGGCAGGCTCTGTGAAACAAGTAACATGGGAGGAGGGGTTTACGGCCACATCCTATCAGGCAGAATTACAGTGTCTCGGGGCTCGAAGGAGGACATCAAAGTGAGTAGATATGTCTGTTTTATCATGTTTATAGTAAGAGTGTGAGCAGCTGCACACTCCGGAATCCAGCTCAGAGGGTTTGCACCAGGCAAGTAACGTGGCAAGAGGGGTGAGGGAAGGGACAGGAGCACCAGGCACAAGGGGGAGTGGCAGGGGATGCAATGCCTCATGGATTCACAGGCAGGGGAGCGAGAGTAGAGAAATGTCAACAAGCGCGCGCGGCCACGCTAATTGGAAACAGATGGCCCCTGCGCGCCGCTGCTCGCTCCCGCAAGGTGGATGCCACCACAAGCACGAGTGTTTGAAAAGTGCAGACCGATTCCAAAAGGTCATCTCCTGCTAGGCTCGACCTAAAAAGCATTCCTGCAGTTAACAATAGCATCTGTTTGTGGAAATAAATATACCTGAAAGTGCGTTTCATGTCTTACATAAGACGTCCCACAAATACTGCAGAAAGTTCCCTCAGCCATGCAGCCACAGTACCTCAATACTACCTCATCACACCTTGTTCTTCCAGTGGGTGTAATGTACGGCTCCACATGGAGGCTTTTTGGAGACCCTCTGCTGTCTGCTCTGCTTCACTGGACATGCGTTTGGTTTTGGAAACTGAGGACACACTTCGGGTGCATAGATGTCAAAGTGACATATGCGCTTTATTCGCAGCCATAAATTCTTGCCCCTAAACGCTCCATTCATCACAAAACCTTTGTAATAAAATATTACCTGGTGAGGACAGCCTCAGGAAGGTCAGGAGGCAATAAATAAAATACTACTGATGCGGCGCTTTCATTGCTTCTGGAGTACTTGGGGGCAATATAATAAAATACAGCACCTCTTCTTCAAACACAGCACTGACAGCAGCAGAGCAGGCTGTCCAATTACACAGGATTTATTACAGAATCAAACAACACTGGCCACTCGTGTCTTATCCGTGACGAAATTTCTGTTGTGAGAGGAGAACTTCATAGGAAGTTTCAAAGTTCTGACAGTACTGCTTTGGGTCGGGCTTGTCTTCATGTCGGGAATTTAGCACCAGTGATGTTGTCGGTGTTGTGCCCATTTAGGGCGTGCATAGTGCGCTGCCTTGTTTGCAATGTCAATTGATGCCTTCTGTTGTGTTTCGTGTATACATTGTTCTGAATAAAAGCTTTTGTGATCTGCCTCTTCCCCATTTTTGTATTGTTATTAGGCTTAGTAGGCATTGGTGTTTGGGTGCAGGAATAAGTAAAGTGTGTGTTTTTGTGTGATTTGTTTCTAGTGTGCATTTGCAAACTTACTTTTGTGTTTTTTTGATCTATTGTTTTTGGTTACTTGATCTCAGGGTTTGCTTTCGTGGTGGGTGTAATAGCGCAAATATATTTATCATCGAAGTACTTAGTGGGTCATTGTGTGCAGGTCGACAAACTGCAAGTGTGTTGGAAGCTCATGGAGACCATTAGGATGCCACCATTTCTTGGGGGATCTTTTGTTGTGAGTAGATTACACAAACATGACATGGCGCTCACTGTGACATGGGAGGTGCATTCGTTTTCTGTTTTGTCTTTTGCGGTTACCATATTGTAAAAACATGACCTAAAGATTATGGAGACCTGAAAGTACCATCATTTCAAGAAGGGGTGCTGTGAGCAGATGAGGAAGTGCCACCACTTTTGACTATTGAGGGGGAGAGGCTTTTGGTTACCTTTCATTACACTAATATGCCTTGAAACTCATGGAGATCTCGAGGTTTCACCATTTCCTGAGGGGTTCTATGTTGCTCCCAGGTTACACAAACATCAGAAGAAGCTGATGGCCCGAAGGTGCTCCCGTCTCCTGAGTGATGGGGGAAAACCTTCTCTCCCATACTACACAAACACACCATGAAAGTGCATGGAGACCTTGAAGTGCCTGGGCGATATGGAGGACCTGTGCTCCCACATTACACAAGCATGGCATAAGATTGATGGGAACCAGGAAGGGGGGGTCCATTCCCTGAGTTATATGGGGGGCCACTGCACCCACATATCTCTCTCTCTCTCTTTCTCAAGGTCCCAGAGACCTTGGAATGACTCACTGAATTCTCTTTATTGATGTCATAACTACATTTACACAAGTGCTTTATTAACCTTCTTGCTTTCTCAAATTTGCTTGCAAATGCATTGTAACAATGGTAAGCTCCACAAACCATAACTTGCACACCCACCATGCACACTGTAAATCAAACATCAAATACAATCCTAATGACTTCATAAGTAAGTAATAAAGATTAATAAGTAAGAACATCTGACCACACAAAATCATTAAATAACAAGGCATATGCAAAGAAAGTATCCAATGTCATATGGTTAATAATGTGAACGGAAAGGGGATATGCTAAGTGACTAGTGAGATAATTTATGCCACTTTCTGATACCGTCTGTCATGTGTTAGATGAGGTTATAAGTACTGCTTTTGGTATCCAATTTATGGTTTGAATTGCAGGTGTGCAAGTTATGGTTAGTACAGCTTACCGTAACTGTTGAGTCTCAAGGTTTGTTCCACATTTCCACTTGAGAAGATGCTAGAAAAAGGATTCTAAGTTATTTTCCAATTAGTTTTAAAAAACTAATTTAATGGTGGAAGAAGTTTGTTAAATTTAGTGGAAAAGTAACTTTACATGAGTGTACTGGCTACTACCCAAGACAAAAGTGGTTTAGAAATAGATTTGCCTATCAGCTTATCTGAGATGCCCAATTCACTTTTGGGGCTTGGAGATACCAGCCCTATGGCCAGCAGACAATGGCTTAGCCAGGAAGGTAGCAGTGTTTTCAACAAATGGCTACTTAGCAGCGGTTAGCCATTTGGGAGGGACGGGAACAGCTGGCAGCATGATGGACTGTCTTAGCACTTATTTTAATTTGGAGATGCCAATGGGGATGGCAGGATCTACTCACATTCATTGACAGGGCCTTCTTTGGCTCTCTGACTCCAGTCCCAGCTCAAGGAAACAAAGAAGGGGAGGGTACCTCATCCAAATTGGGGAAGAGCTAAACCAGATTAAGAACCAATTCTGATGGAAGAAGGGGTAGGCCTCTTGGATTTGGGGCTTCGGGGAAATTTTACAGTAAAGCAAAGAGGAACTGCAGCAAACAGGGTGGGTGTAAGGCGAGAGATAACAGGATTAGGTGCCCCACTGGAATACGTTTACCCTCAAAAAGTAGACTACACCTTGAGATAAAAACTTTGATCCGGATGACCCCCTTTTTGGTATCTGACCTCCGTTCCATCATGGTCAGCCTGAAGTTGTGCCAAGGTCCCAGGTAACAGCTACCTGGTGACACAGTGTGGCAGCCATACCAATAGATCGAGCCATGGTGTCTTCATAATCAAGACTGCACTTCAGAATCTGTTTGGAGGTGACATCCAAATCGTCGATTATCAGATTGGAAAAATTTATTTTTCATGCAATGTGCATTTTGTTATTTTTCACTGTCCAAGGACATAACCACCCAGGAAGAGTTTGGTATTTGAAGGGCAAGGCTGCTACAGTGGAAAAAGTATTTTTGGAACATAGATTCCAGTTTTGTTTTAACTATCTGAAGATGTGCAAATTCCTTGGTTCAGCAGTTCCAAAGAGAGGGTTTGGACCACCAGATTTTCTGGTGAAGGATGTGATGATAAAAACTGTGGATCACCTGGGGCAGGTCAATGTAATCTGGCTATTTGCCTGTGGACTTCTGGGCCCGAAAAATACTTCTCCCAAGCTCCTAGGCCTTGTTCCAGAAGAGTCTTATTAAAAACAAGTGCTCCATAACTGAAAACGATGGTTGCAAGATTTCCATCAAAATGTTAGATTTTTTATTTGTAGGGGACATCCAAAACTTCTGCTGTTTTTGTACCACCTCAATGAACGAAAAGATTTTTTCAGAAGGAGGGCCAGGACGAAAGGTATGTCCTTTACTTGTGAAGTATTATGGCCATTTGCAGTGGTTATCCTCATCAGGCCTGCAAAGGGGTTCGAAGCCTGACCCAAACAGTTTCTCCATCGGGCAAATCTATAGGCCCTTGGAAGACGCTCTGCCAACGCTAGTGATGGAGCAAGGTTTCAAAATTGAAACTTGCTTGTATGCAATCTTCCTCATAGTATTAATTTATTAAACTTGTACTGTCAATGCTAACATTCGCATTCACGAACACAAAAGGGATAGACGCTTGCCTATGTGTTTTACTAATGAATAACGCTTGTCCATAACTCAAGATGGCCGCTAAAGCGCGGGAAACTCAATGCGCATGTCACAACCTGATCACATGGTGTGACGTCTTTCTTTGCTTGGTGGGAAACTTCTGCTTCTGCGCAGTGTGCATTAAAATGGCCGCTAAATGTTTTCACATGCTTAAGCTTGCTCTCATGTCATTATTAAATTGTCGTTTTCTTAACGCTACTAATGCAGGGTAGTATTATGATTACATGGGAATAGAGTTAGGGAAAGTGGGTATACAGTGAAACATTTTATTTGTGATTTTAAGATTTTCTTCTTGCACTTTTAGTAATTCGTAAACTTGGGCCTGGGTTGGTGTCTTGAAACTCGAGAGACAGAGGGTTCTGCGCATGTGTCCTGTCTGCCTGCCAAGTGAAGTCAACTTGGACATCTCCCAAGGCCACGACCTATTGGCCGAAGATGATGTACCCAAAGTTTCCGGCGGACAGAAATTGTTACTTTTCTCCTGTAAAATGTATAACATTTGTCGTGAGACGGGTGGGAAATAAAGCGAATGTATTAATTTGAAGGGGCGGGAATGTAAAGACAATAGGCTTCACAATTTAGGCCAAAATTGACATGGTACGAGAATCCACCCCATGTCCCTGCCCAATCAGAAGTAGTGGTCCCATATTTTAGCAACATTAAGGGGAGGTACATGGGCGTAGAAGGGTATAATAGAATATAGCATTAGTTAATTAGTCAGAGCTAGATTCCACAGAAGAGAGAACATATAGAAGAGCTCCAGGCTGCCATGCTGATCGGTTGCTGACTGAATCCTTATCCGGAAGAGGTCCTGAGGAGGGGGCGGCGGAGTCCATTAGACGGGAGAATCGAGAGAAGTCGAGTACCAGAGAGGGGAACGGCGCAGGCGTCGTTATAGAGAGGTCACCAGTCCTATCCTGATCCTGAAGGAGGTCTTTGCTCTTCATTCTTCCAGGGTCCTATCTTTTCCAACTCCTTGGCTAAGGGGCTTGGTTTTCGTATTTAGGTAACTATACTGCAACCTTTAGTTGCGCTGCTGTCTCTATCTTCTCCTCTTCCTTAAACAGCGTCATTTATTAGCAAAAATCATTTCTATGCTTTTTCTTGGGTATTTCAATCAAGTACCGTGTTTTCTGTATTTTACTCAGCTAAAACTTTAGATAAACATTTTAAAACTTCCTGACTCAGTGGTTATTTCAGGATTATGTATTATAGTGAACGTCACTCATTTTAAACTTCCCAATTAGCAAAGGATCCATTGGTAAGTTATTACTCTTCAATCAGAAGGTAATTGGTAGCAGGGACTTTGATAAAAGAGTACATCTGACACCCAGCGTAAGTATTAGTGTAGTGTGAATGTATGGGCCCAAGTGAGTATATGGTGTATAAATGTTGTTGGCTAATATTGCGCTGGATCAGTTTTCTGGTAAGCAGAGGACGGTTGTTGTTACTCTTTGTTAATTGGGTAATGAGAATTTTATTTGTATTTTTTTATGAACTAACATCCGCTTATTTTTGAGTTTTGTTATATGTTGTCCAGAATACCCCGGGGTAGGTAAAAAGAATAGTGGGTGGCAAGTGGAAGCCATACTGCAGTGAGGTTATCTGTCAGGCAGAAATAGTACTGAGAAGTTAAGCAGGACTTTAAGTACTCGTTAGGGACCCTGTGCGTGTGAGTAATAGCAAAAAGGGTACGCTGATAAAAATTTTATGTTATATCACCTAGTAAGGGTAACATTGGAGAAGTAACAGGTACTTCTGGAGCTTGTGTGAAGAGTAGATGGAAGTGTTTTACTCGTAGTATATGTTTAGTAAACGGAAAGGTTTTACTAAAGTGTGGAAGAAACTATCCTTTTCAAAATTTGTGGAAACTGGCATGATAGCGAATGTTTTATGTTGTTACTGAAATTTAATTAAGATTTATAGAGAAAATAAGTTTGCGTAAATTTTTATAAAGGGAGGGTCAGTTGCCGGAGAGGGAGCTGACGTCACAAAACGCCGCGCTGTGGTAGGTTGAAACAGCGGGTGTGGGAAAACCCTTGTAAAGGAGGGGTCAGTAGTCAGGAGTAGTATTGACGTCACAGGTGCCGCGCTGGGATTGGTTAAACCAGCGAGAACAGAAAAGAGCAGATTGTAAAGGAGGGGTTGACAGAGAAACGTCACCAAAAGGCCGCGCAAGGATTGGCTCGGAAATAAAAGATAGCAGACATTTGATTGGTCGAAAATATAGAAGCAAAATTCTTAGTGGATAAGGATTGCATGTTAAAACGTGATCAGACTTTAATAGGAACTCGTCCGGATAGGAGATTCCTAGGTTTTGCAGAATATAATTTTGTACACAGAAGATTAGATAGAATGTACTGAGAAAGGAGAAAAATGTCATTCTTACAAAAGATTAAGAATTATTTTAAAAAGGACAAACCAATCAAAACGAGAGAAGGAATTATTATTCCACCAGCTAAAACGCCAGCATCTTTTATGATGATGGAGAGAGGTTATCATACCGGTGTATGGATGGAGAATTGGATAGAATACACCAAAAATGATGGAGTATTAGCATTTCCCCAGAATGGCACGTTCAATGGGCGAATTCTTAAAAATTTAAGATTGAGGATGAATGACTTGGAACCCAGACCTAGATTAACTCAGTATGAAGCTCTAGAAGAATGGGAAACAGAGGCATTTGAGAGGGATAGATCTAGAAGTAATAGGAGTTACCCAGGATTTTACCCCAGATATTTACGTGAGTCAAGAGAGGGTCAGATGAAACAATGGAGAAGGGCAATGATTACAGAGGGACTGTATCCATTATTCACAGAAGGAGAGAAATCAGGAGGCAAATGTACAGAAAAGACAAAACATTTAATGAGAAATGAGGAATCTGAAGACGAATTTATGGAGGAAATGTTAAGAAATCCCCCACCATATCAGGAAGGGACAAGTGGATGCACCCCAAGTGCACCACCGAAAACTCCAATGGTACCACAAGTAATGCATGAATTTACCCCAACTAGAATACTTCATGACAAAGAAAAAGAAGCCCTAGAAAAGACCAGAGCAGAATTAATACAGAAAATAACAGATAAAAGTACATCCTGATTCGTTGACTATTCCGGTAACAATTGGTCCAGTAGTTCCATTATATGGTACTCAAGGAAATTGTCCTCAACCCATACTTGCACCTACTCCTGTGAGTAACACCAAACCTGAAGCTCCAGTTATAATTGAGGATCAATTTAGTGACTGTGAATCCACAATATCACTCATGGATTTACCTATTCGAGGTTCCGTAAATAATACTCCAAGAAGAGGAGGTTCAAAAGATGTAAGTTTAGTAACTTCATCAGGAACAAAAAGTGCTACCATAGTAACACCTGAAGATCTAGAAAGATGGGTACAAGGGTCAGTCAAACAGTGCACACCTCCAAAAGTATTGGATATTCATAAATTAAAAGTTGAATTAGAAGAAATAATAGCAGGAAATGTAGGAGTAGAACGCTTGAATACCTATGATGATGAAGAATTATTATTCTTGTGTAGGAGTATCACTAGAAATGTAAAGATATTCCATGAAAAATTGTCCAATTTAGCACTACAGATGGGAATCGAAATAGGGAGATCAAAAGTATTACAGAAACCATATAGAGCAGAATTTGCGGACAAAGATTTAGAAAATATGAATGCATCTGGAAGAAGACTGCAAATAAGAGAATTAATGTTAGTTTTACAAAAATGGGGAGATCTAGATAAATGGAGATCTAGGTGGGCCAAGAAAAAGGAAGAAGCACGAACAAGTAGAACAGCATCAGAATATGTGATGAAGGAAGCAGGAAAAGCAGACCAGATGTATCCAATGCGAGAAGTTGCAGGAGGAGGATATGTACATGTCCCATGGAGCAGACAGGATATTTTATCATTTACGAATGATTTTCCAAAATTGAGGAAAAACCAATTGAATGGTACAAGCAGGTTGAAAGGTTTGTGAAGGTGTCAAAGGTATTGTTGAAGGATTTAGATGGGTTGTTTGACATAGTGGTACCTGCCGGTTTATGGACAGATTGTAAAATCACAGTCGATTGACCTAGTGATGAATATCCCAGAGATCCAAAAACAGGTGCCCTGTCAAATGACGTAATGAAAAAGTATCAGCAGGTGATAACATACCTGAAAGGGAAAATACCCCGAAAGAAACAGATTGGGTGAAAATAGATCGAACAACCCAAGAAGCCAGTGAAACAGTACATTCTTACTATGAGCGCCTATTGCAGGTGTTTAAACAGTATAGTGGATTCGAGGACATTGGAGACAAAAACATGAGTCAGTTTGTGTATCGATTTGTTTACGGTCTGAAGCCAGAGATTTGCCAGATGATTAAACAGCATATGCTGTGTTGGCAGGGAAAGCCCATAGATGAGATTCTGAAGTATGCAAAATATTGTGGAGACGATATTGAGGATAGACACAAGAAATTACAAGAAAAGGTGATGTGGGCACAGGTGAAAATGGCTGAGAAACAGGGAATTAATTTGGAAAATCCGAGTGAAAATCAAGGAAAAGATTCTGGAACGAGTGGTGATACGGGAAATGGTGGAAAATTTAGAGGACGAATGAGTAGAGAAGAAGCTAAAAAGAAATTTCCTTGTCATGGATGCGGAAAATTGGGGCATTGGAAGGATGAATGTAAAAAGATTCGGAATAATAATGGCCCAAATCAAAACTTAAATCCACAGACGCAGAATGACTCACAGCAGGGTGTAAATCCCCAGAGTCAATTACCACCTCCACCTGTTCAGGGTAATGTAAGCAGAGCAAAACATGGTACAGACATTGGATACCCAGGAGGGAGTGGTAAGAATGATTATATGACATCACAATTTCTTTTGCAGGACAATTATTGTAAATTCGACTTATGACGGTGCCTAGGAGAGGGGAAGAAGGAGTGCATACTTGGCGCATCCTTACAGGTAGATCAGTCTGGTCCATATGTTGAAGGAAATGTGAAAGGTAATGATATTACTTTCCTTTTGGACACTGGTGCTACCAGGTCTACTGTGAGATCAGCAGACATCCCAGAACTTCCTCTCTCTCTGGTGAAGATATCCAAGTAGTGGGGGTAGCTAATCAAAGAATTAGAACACCTCTTACAGAACCAATGGAAGTTAAAATTGGAAACTTCAGAGAAATGCACCAATTTGTAGTGTGCGATTCTAGCCCAGTAAATTTATTAGGTAGAGATTTATTGTGCAAAATGAACTGTACAATTTTCTGCACGCCGGATGGTGTGGCAGTTCAGACACCAGATGAGGACCATGTATATAAAATTATGGTTGCAAAACAAGGTACAGAAATAGATGAAATGTTCTCGCTGATAACAAAAGATGAGTTGCCAGAAGAATTAAAAGGTACAGTAAACCCAATAGTATGGGATTTCACTGGAAAAGAAGTAGGACTTATGGCAAAAATAGATCCAGTTCAAATTACGGTAAAAGAAGGTGCGATTTTCCCAAATACTAAACAATACAAAATGAGTGCAGAAGTAAAAGCAGGAGTCATTGAAGAAATCAATCGAATGGTAAAACAAAACATCCTTAAAGAAGTAATGAGTAGCCCATGTAATTCACCAATCATGGGATTAAAGAAACCTAGTGGAAAATATAGGATTGTTCAGGACCTGCGTAAAATAAACAAGATTGTGGAACCATGTTGTCCCATAGTACCAAATCCTGCAGTAATCCTATATCAGATTCCTTGGAATGCAGGATGGTTCACCGTAATTGATTTATGTCAAGCATTCTTTTCAATACCATTGCATCCAGACAGCCAATATCTTTTCTCATTTAAATTTGAGAACAAAGTCTATGTATGGAACCGTGTTCCTCAGGGGTACACAGAAAGTCCTTCCATTTTCAATCAGATACTGAAAAAGTGCCTTGAAAAACTAGTGATGCCAGGAAGCTCAGTTTTAGTTCAATATATCGACGACTTATTAGTAGCGTCGACCACCAGAGAAGTCTGTGTTGTCGATTCCATAGCCTTATTAAATCTTTTGGCTGAGGAAGGGCATAAAGTCTCACCTGAAAAGTTACAGTTTTGCAGGACAGCTGTTAAATATCTGGTACACCAAATTGAGAGGGGAAAAAGAAGAGTAACCTCTGAAAGAGTAGAATTAATAAAGAGAATGCAAATGCCTGTAACCCAAAGACAAGTGAGAATGTTCCTAGGAATAGTAGGATACTGTCGACAATGGATACCAAATTTTTCCATGTTGGCTAAACCCTTAATTAACATGACAAAAAAGAAAGCAAAGGACCCTGTTGAATGGGAGGATGAAAGTGTAGAAGCTTTTGTAAAATTGAGAAACGCACTTTGTTCAGCACCTGCCTTAGGCATGCCTGATTATAAAAGAGAATTCGCATTATTCTGTCAAGAGAGAAAATTGTGCACTTTCTGTCTTAACTCAGAGACATGGACTAGACAGACGTCCTATAGCATATTTTTCTGCTACATTGGACCCAGTAGCAGCCGCGTTGCCAGGATGCCTAAAAGCAGTGGCAGCGACTTGTTTGAGCATTGAACAAAGCGAGTCAATTGTGATGGGACATCCTGTAAAAGTGTATGTTCCACATGCAGTTGTCATTCTATTGACAAGAACCCGAACTCAGCATCTTACTCCTAGTCAGCTGACTAAATATGAGAGGATAATAATGAGTGCTGAAAATGTGACCATGGTAAGGTGTACAATAATAAATCCAGCAACTTTATTGCCAGACCCATATCATGAAACAAATAAAGATGTCGAAGAAGATGAACATGATTGTGTACAAATTACAGAATTATGTACAAAACCACGCCCAGACAGAGGAACAGCCTCTTAAAAAGCCAGACAGGGAGCTATTTGTCGATGGATCATGTCAAAGACATGAAGACGGTAAACTAACTGCTGCCTATGCGGTATGTGAATTAACTGGAATAGTCGAAGCATCCTATTTGCCAGGAGTCAAATCTGCACAAGTAGCTGAATTAATAGCTTTGATAATCAGAGAGTGACCATATTTACTGATAGTCAATATGGTTACGGGGTTGTGCATGATTTTGGCCAACTGTGGATGCAGAGGGATTTCATGACTTCTTCAGGATCCCCCATTGAAAATGGACAATTTGTAAGGGAATTGCTAGAAGCAATACAATCACCAAAAGAATTGGCTGTGGTGAAATGTGCCGCACACCAGTCAGGAGATGACTGGGTGGTAGTCGGCAACAGATATGCAGACTTGGTGGCTCAACATTGTGCCAAAACCAGAACGTCAGTCAATAAGAGGGTGGAAAGAATGGGAATCAGCTGCCAACTTATGCTGTATATGCCACCTGAAACTTGGAATGAGGTGAAGAAATTGCAAGATGAGGTTGATGAAAGTGAGAAAAATTTGTGGATCAAATTGGAGAAGATGAAGTATGGATCAGTGCAGATGGCAGACCAGCAACAAAGAAAACAAGAAAAGGAGATCATTGGCCAAGTGTCATTAAAAGAGTAAAATACCACATAACAACCACAAGTGAAGATCCAGAACAAGTACCTGAAGTGACAAGTCAAACTGAACAAGAGAAAAAGTCAGGAAAAAGTAAAAGACTAAGACTTGTGAATAACAAATTCAAGGGTCCTGACTGGACTTATATCATTCTTGAAGATTTTGAAAGCTCAGAGTCAAGTGACAGTGGTGGCGAAGGAACAAGTGCAGAACTAACATACGAAGAAAAAACAAGACCACCCTGACTAAACAAAAGAATCATCTAAAGAAAAGAAGAAGAGATAAGAAGAGAAATCTTCCTTGTCGAAAAATGCCTGATGATAGAGTTACTGGGAGACCAAAACGAAATTGTTGTAGGAGATGCTGTGCAATTTGCATATGTAGTCTAGTATTGGTGCTTATAGTATGGTTAGTCCTGATTGTAGCAATTCCTTACCTTATGATAATTGATAAGAAGATTAATAATGAAACTAAAGGGAGGACAGCAAACATGAAGGGCAATAGAGTAGAATTAATGGCAGAAGATGAGGCAGAAATTCTTCATGAAATAGCTGATAACGACACTAGTTTAAATGTTTTCACAAAGTTATTGTTTCAGTATGTAGACACAATGGAAGTTAGTAATTGTTATGTCTGTATGAAGTTACCTGAATCAGTAGCGGAAGGATTAACATATCATTTACCACTGACATATGGCATCTCATGTAGTGTATTAACAAGTTTATTTTATAGAACAGGTAGGCTACAGTATTATTATTCAAACTTAGATGTGATGTTTTCTGAGGTTCCGATTCACAAGAGTATGAACCCAGTGCTTAGTAGTCAAGACGCACAGTTTATGGGAGAGTTTTTCTTAACTATGAAATCAATAGACCTAACACATGCACATAGACACAATCTAACATGTTCTTTACTAGAGGAAGAAAAGATATTTTTGAATTTAGTAGAAGATAGAAGACATGATTTTCAAAAGAAAGTGATGGAGCAGGGAAAATAAAAAAAATTTAACCCCTAACAAATTTTATAATTAATTAAATAAAATGTTCGTTTAAATGTATTAATCAACACTGTATGTGTGGGAACGGTAACATGCCAATGTGTGTGCTAAATAATCTATTAATGGATGTCCGTGTGTCTAATTATAACGTAAAAATAAATGCGTACTAATTAAAAATAAATGCATGTTTGTGCTTCATAGAAATAAAATGTGTCGTTGCAAAAACAATAGTGATGGTAAGTAAGGAACAGCTTAAATGTTGCTTTCTGCTAGGTAATAACTAATTGGGGTACGTAGATGATGGGAGGGAAACGAAACGGCTATTTTTCTCTATTTTAATTATGTTTTGTTTGCTTCAAATTAGTGCTTCTAAAGTATAACCGAGTGGCGATATAAAATGGCCGCCAGTGGGAAGATGTGCGCAGGCGCAAGGGGACATGTGACACGGGATGAAATCGGAGAAAAAACTAAACCTCGTGATGTTACTGAGAGGCTAGGATGCGAGAAATGGTCACGGCTGATGTGACCTAATTGAACTGATAGTGTGCCGTGATGATCAGCAGAAGACCCGTGGGAAACAAATTTAAGAGAAAGGACAATGACTGCGGAGTTCTCGAATGTATCGAAAGAAGTTACAAATGTACTGATCGAAACGGATGAAAATATGTTTGAGCGTATGGGAAAGGAAATGATCCAAGGACCCTTGGATCCAAGAGAACTTGATTAAAAGAATGAATAAGATGACATGCATGGACCAATGAAAGAAAAGCGTGTTATTAATGTTGCAACAGTTAGTTAGCAAAGTTAGAATTAGGGTATAAGAGGGCCTACTCTTAGTGGGAGGGGGTCAGTCGCAGTCGTAGTTGCAGTCACAGTCTGGAGCGGAGTTGGAGAGTCGTGTTGGTGGCTTCCAGTGCTGGGTGGTCCTGATCGATCCCTTACTGAGCGGGAGATGCTGAAAGACTGTTAGATGAGACGGGTTGCAGGTAGCTGATGCTGACGAGCTGAAGTTGCTGTTGCTGTCTTAATTTTCCAGTTGAGTATGAGAATCAGGTTATTTCTAATTCTTAAACTTAGGTTAGAAATCATTAGTCTAAATTAGGAAGATAGGCAGGTAATTAGAGTTTTGGCTTCATGACAAAAATTTCCTTTCTGCAATAAATTGATTATGCTTAATAAATATTTGAATTTAAGAATGAATAATTGAATAAAGTATAAATTCTTTCTCATGCTAGGGATTTTCTGTGTGAAAAGTGTGTAATTGAAATAGCAAATCACGTTTACTTGTGAAACTTTGGCCTTAATTCTCAGGAGCCTAGTCTCCACATGTGTCTTATCCCCAGAGAAACGAGTAAATTGTTTGTTTGAAAGAAGGGTAAGGTAGAGGGAAGTGCTACTTTATCGGCGAGAGTACATAATTCTGTGGTAGGGTAGAGGTAAGCGCTGCCTTCTGGAAATACAGGATTCTTGTGTAAAAGGACAAAGCTGTCACTTTTGTTTAGCGAATCAGACTATGGAATTGTTTTAATTGTTGTAACTAACGAAGAAAACAGCGAAAAGAAAAATTGCCGATAAATTTTGTAAAGGAGGGGTAAAGAGTAGAAGTGACGTGGAACTGTGCCGCGCTAGGATTGGATAGTGCGCTAGTCACGTGAACACAGAGCAGGAGTGACGTAGAAAAGTGCCGCGCTAGGATTGGTTGGTTCGCGGACGGAGGGAATTGTTCTGATTGGTACGTTAGTGTGAGTCGCGCTGTAATTGGTCGAAATTCCGTACACAGAACAGCGTTAGCGTAAAGGAAAAACAAATAGAAAACATGCCGTATTACGAGTATGAAAGGGAGAGAACGTCATGGACGACGAAATTGAAGAATTTCTTTAAGAAAGACAAAAAGGTTGTGACTAGAGAGGGACAAGTGATTCCTCCGCCGAAATCAGCAGCTTCACATATGATGCTGAAATATGGATATCATACGTGCATATGGTTGGAAAACTGGGCAAAATATACGAAGAATGATGGTGCTTTAGCTTTCCCTGAGAATGGTTCATTTAGTGTAGCGGTTTTGCGAAATTTGCGAGAAAAAATGTGTAAATTGGAACCTAGACCTAGACCAACACAGTTTGAGGCTTTGACGGAATGGGAAGATGAGATGTATGAACGGGAGAGATTCAGAGGAATGAGAGATCATGAGTTTATGCCTGGAAGATTATGGGGAGTAAATCATGAGGACAGAATAAAACGATGGAGATGTGCTAACATGACAGGAGGTTTGTTTCCAGCTTTTACAGTTGAGGAAGGGACTAAGAAAAAGCGGACTGAGAAAAAGAAACATATAGAGAGAGAAAAGTATATGCATGAGAGCGAAACGGATGACGAGTTGCTGGAAGATATTTTAAATAGAAATCCACCTCCGTATCAGCAGAGTTCTACAGTGGTGACACCAAATGCGCCACTAATAGAGACTATGCGAAATAAAAGTCCGGAAAAGAGGATTGAAGTAAATAGGTCACAAGAACAAATGAGAACTTCTCAAAATGAAGGAATAGAAAGCGACAATGCAAGCGAATTGGCAAGGACAACAAAATAACTAACTGAAAAGATTAGAGAATTAACGAAAAATATGGAAGCAGTTACTGTGCCTGTAACAATAGGTCCAGTAATACCCGTTTTTGAGAATCAGAAAATTGATGAACGATCTTTGGTAATTCCCATGAGTTCACAATTTCAGAGAGAAAAAGAAAGGATGGAACAAAATGCAAGTACAAGTAATTTGGTTAGTACTTACAGACCAAGTCCACCTACAAATTTGACGGTAAATGAGTGCAATGGTAGGAAAATGCATATGGTAACAGAATCTGCAACAGAAACCCCTGAAAAGAGTGGTAATTGGATAGAACTAAATAATACACCCATAGGTCCGACTCCTGATGAGTTAAATGAGTGGATGAAGGCATTTAAAATAAAAGAACCAGAAGAAAAACCATTAGATGTAATTAGGTTAAAAATCGATATGGAAGAATTAATTCTAGGAACAATTGGTACCGAAAAGATAAAAAATTACCAGGATGATGAAATAATGTTTCTGTGCAAAAGTATTACATGGAGGGCAAAGAATTTACATGACAAACTAGAAGAAGTGGCTAGTGAGATTGGAATAGACTTTGCAAAAGTGAAAACGTTGCAGAAACCATACAGAGTAGACTTTTGTGAAAAGGATATTGAAAATTTGAACACGGCAGGAAGGCTGACACAGATAAAGGAATTAATTGTGTTGTTGAGAAAATGGGGTGATGTGGACAGATGGAAGGTTAGATGGACAAAGAAGAATGAGAAAACTACAGACAAAGGTTCATTGGCTTTTATGATAACTGAAAAAGAATCTGTTGCCAAAGAATACCCCATGAGAGAAACTCCAGGTGGTAGTTATGTGCATGTTCCCTGGACTAGGCAGGACATACTGTCATTTACAAATGACTTTCCAAAGTTAAGAGAGAAGCCAGTTGAGTGGTACCGACAAGTAGAGAGGTTTGTAAAAGTCTCAAAAGTGTTGTGGATAGATTTAGATGGATTGTTTGACATAGTGGTACCAACAGATTTGTGGTCAGAATGTAAGATTACAGTTGACTGGCCAACTACAGAATATCCAAGAGACCCTAAGACAGGAGCTCCAGGTCCTGATGTGATGAAGAAGTACGATAAGGTGATTACCTTTTTGAAAAATAAGATTCCTCCTAAAGAGACAGATTGGGTAAAAATCGATAGAACTACACAGGAAAGTAAGGAGTCTGTACATGCATATTATGAGCGATTGTTATTGGTTTTCAAGCAGTATAGTGGTTATGAGGAATTGAGTGAAAAAGACATGAGTCATTTTGTATACCGATTTGTGTTTGGCCTGAAACAAGAAATAAGTGATATGATTAAGCAACACATGATAAACTGGCAGAATGGAAGTGTAGATGAGGTACTGAGATATGCTAAGTATTGTAGTGATGAAATAGAGAGTAAACAGCGTAAGTTGAAAGAGAAGGCAATGTGGGCACAGGTGAAGGTGGCAGAAAAACAAGAAGCTCAATTGGACAATAATAATGGAAATGAAACAGGACAGAATAAAATGCGACCTAACATAGGTAAAGGAAAGGGTCAAGTGAGTCTAGAAGAGGCAAAGAAGAAATGGCCATGTCATAATTGCGGAAAATTAGGGCATTGGAGAAACGAGTGTAAGTTCCCACCTAAACCTAATCCGGAACATCAATCATTAACTCCACAGGTGCAGAATGAGGTAGTTGTTCAACAAAGTCAGGTGCCGCAACCACCACTTCCCAACACTGTTAACCAGCAAAGATACAGTACAGAAACAGGATTCTACGGAGGAGAGCAGGTAACACAGTTGCCGCGAGCAGCTAACATTTCTCAGTATTGGTTGCGTCAGAGTGAGGATGACCCGGATGAAAGATTCTGACGGTGCGCAGGAGAGGGGAAAGAGTGCGTGCTTGGCGCAACTCTAGAGGTAGATCAGTCTGGTCCCTTTGTGGATGGAGAAGTGAATGGTGCAAATGTAACATTCCTTGTCGATACTGGAGCTACCCGTTCTACTGTTAGATCAGTGGAAATTCCAAACCTTCCTCTCTCAGGTGAATACATCCAAGTAGTAGGAGTAGCCAATCAGCAGATTAAAACCCCACTTACTGAATTGGTGGAAGTAAAAATTGGTTCTTTTAGCAAAATGCATAAATTCGTAGTGTGCGATTGTAGTCCTGTAAATCTTTTGGGTCGTGACCTTTTGTGCAAAATGAATTGCACAATTTATTGTACGCCAGATGGAATCGGTTTTCAGACTTCAGATGAAGATGTTTTGTATAAAGTAACTTTGATGAATCAAGAACCTGAAACGAATGGTTTGTTTCCTGCATTTGATGCAGAAAAACTTCCAGAAGAACTAAAAAGTGCAGTAAAAGAAAGTGTGTGGGATTTTACAGGAGAAGACATTGGATTAATGAGAGAAGTTGATCCCGTAAAAGTGACAGTGAAAGAAGGGACAACTTACCCGAATACGCCACAGTACAAATTAACTCCAGAAATAATTGAAGGAATAACTCCTGTGATAAATAAGATGATTGAACAGGGAATTCTAAAAGAAATCATGAGCAGTCCATGTAATTCACCTATTATGGGACTGAAAAAGCCAAATGGAACATATAAAATAGTACAGGATTTGAGAAAGATCAACAAAATAGTTGTACCTTGTTGTCCAATAGTGCCAAACCCTGCAGTAATTCTATATCAAATTCCACATGAAGCTGAGTGGTACACTGTGATAGATTTCTGTCACGCATTTTTCTCTATTCCTTTGCATCCAGATAGCCAGCCATTATTTGCGTTCCGATTTGGAGAGCGTATTTTGGCATGGTGCCGAATTCCTCAGGGGTATACAGAAAGCCCCTCAATCTTTAATCAGATTCTAAAGAAATCTCTGGAAGATTTGAAAATGCCAGAAAAATCAGTAATGGTGCAGTATATCGATGACCTATTGGTGGCATCGAAAACCAAAGAAGCATGTGTAAGTGATACAATTGCTTTACTGAACCATTTAGAGAAAAGAGGACACAAAGTGTCTCCTTCAAAATTACAGTTTTGTCA
Organism: Calotriton arnoldi; assembly: GCA_963921515.1. NCBI lineage: Eukaryota > Metazoa > Chordata > Amphibia > Caudata > Salamandridae > Calotriton > Calotriton arnoldi. The sequence goes on from CAWUFW010004145.1 coordinate 987,733, forward strand.
GAAAGAAGTCCAGTATTTAGGGCATAAAATTGAGAAAGGAGTGCGAAAAATAGCGACAGAAAGAGTAAGAATGATTCAAGGAATGAGAGCACCAATGACTCAGAGAGAGGTAAGAATGTTTTTGGGAATGGTTGGATATTGTCGACAGTGGATAAGTGGTTTCTCTTTGATTGCAAAACCATTACAAAAATTGACCAAGAAAGATGTAAAAGACCCTTTTGAGTTAAACAAAGAAGAAATGAAATCTTTCAAAGAATTGAAAAGGAAACTGTGTGAGGCACCTGCATTAGGCATGCCTGATTATGAGAAGGACTTTGAGTTGTACTGAAGTGAAAGAGATGGATGTGCATTTTCAGTATTGGTACAAAAACATGGGACAATGAAAAGACCAATCGCTTATTTTTCAGCTGTTTTAGATCCTATAGCAAAAGCATTGCCTGGATGTCTGAAAGCAGTTGCTGCTACTTGTGTAAGTCTGGAACAAAGTGAAGGTATAGTGATGGGGTATCCACTGAGAGTATATGTTCCCCATTCAGTAGAAATTCTTTTGACAAGAACAAAAACACAGTACATGACACATAGTCGGCTGACTAAGTACGAAAAAGTCATCTTGAGTGCTGAAAATGTGACCATAGATAGATGCATGAATGTAAATCCTTCTACATCATTGCCAGATGAGGAAAATATAATTGAACAGGACGAAGTAGATCATGATTGTCTGAACGTGCTGGAATATTGCACGAAACCAAGAGCTGACATAAAAGATGAACCGTTAAAGGAATCTGATTATGTCATGTTTGTGGATGGCTCATGCTTGAGAACAAAAGAAGGAGTTTTAAGCGCAGCTTACGCAGTGTGCACAGTGGCAACTGTGATGGAAGCGTCTTGTCTGAAAGGAATAAGGTCTGCACAAGTTGCGGAACTGATTGCTTTGATTCAAGCATGTAAATTAGGAAGAAATGTACGAGTCACGATTGTGACCGATAGCCAATATGGTTTCGGCATCGTACATGACTTCGGTCAGATTTGGTCACAAAGAGGATTTTTGACATCTGCAGGAACACCTATCAGAAATGGAGATTTTGTTAAAAAGCTGCTTGAGGCGATACAGTTGCCTAAACAAATAGCTGTAGTGAAGTGCAAAGCGCATAAGAAATACGAAGATTACATAGCCGTCGGCAATAATTATGCCGATGAGATTGCTAAATATTGTGCAGAGAACATGGTGTCCATGAACAAAAATAGAGAAAGGGAGCATGTCTCTTGTCCTTTGCTTTTCACTAATACTGTCGAGACATGGGATGAAGTAAGGCAGTTACAAGAAACTGCAAGAGATGAGGAAAAAGATTACTGGATAAAAGCAGGATGTAGAAGACAGGAAAATAATGGTGTGTGGGTATACAGAGATGAAAGACCAGTTATGCCTGATAGCATGATTGCAGACATGGCACGGATGTACCATGGACAAGCTCATATTGGGAGAGATGCAATGATCAGACTTTTAGACAAACCTGGTATAACCCAAAATTCAGAGCCATTGCTGAAAGTCTTTGTCAAAGATGTCTTATTTGTCAGCAGTTTAACCAGGAAGAAAAACAGTAGTGAGTCTAGGAACAATAGGACGAGAAGGAGGTCCATTCACTAGAATGCAGTTAGACTTTATCGAGATGCCCCCTAGTAATAGACTAAGATATGTTCTAGTGGTCGTCTGTTTGTTCTCTCGTTGGGTGGAGGCATACCCCACAAGAAGGAATGATGGAACAACAGTGGCAAAACTTATGCTGCGAGAATTCATTCCAAGGTATGGTTTTCCAGTCACGGTTGAGACAGATAGAGGAAAACATTTTCAAAATGAGTTGATCCAATTGATTTGTGAAGCATTGTGTATTAAACAAAAATTACATTGTGCTTACAGACCAGAGGCTTCTGGGGTAGTAGAGAAGATTAATGGAACAATTAAAAACAGATTGGGAAAAATGTGTCAAGCTACAGGACTCAAATGGCCGGATGCACTGCCTCTTGTTCTGATGACCATCAGAAGCATCCCTGAAAAGAAAACTGGACTCAGTCCTCATGAGATGATCATGGGACGAGCAATGAGACAAGCACACGTACCTGTCAACAAGTTATTAACTATAACTGATGATCTAGTACTGGATTATTGCAAGGGACTGGCTGATGTGGTGCGTTCTGTGTTTCATCAGGTTGGACCGGATGCGACCACTCTTGAAAGAAAACCAGCCCACGACTTGAATCCAGGAGACTGGGTCCGCATAAAAGTCCACAGGAGAAGAAACTGTCTAGTTCCTCGTTGGGACGAGCCACGACAGGTAATCCTGGTGACAACGACTGCCGTCAAGTGTGCAGGAGTGAAAAACTGGGTCCATGCCAGCCACACAATCAGAGTTCAAGAACCTACTGATCGACATGTGAATCGACGTCTGGAAGTGTGGGATAAAAGTTTAACGGCTGGGACAACAAGGATAAGAGAAAGGGTGCCAGAACTTGAAGATCGACCTGAAAGTCGACATCTGGAAACCCCAACGACAAACACCTCTAGAGAAGAAGAAGAAGAAGAAGAAGAAGAAAGAAATTCAGAAATTCCAGAACTTGAAGATCGACCTGTAAGTCGACATCTGGAAATATCTGACACAACTTCAGAATCTGATGATTCAGTTGAAAACCGTGAAGAATTCCTAAGGAAAACTTGGGGTTATAAACCAATTAGAGAAGAAACTGAGCAAGAAATTGAGTTAGATGAACAACCAAGTACAAGCTATGGTGGAAATCCTTCCGAAACAATATTAATAGATGAAGTAGGGAAAGAAGTACACAAAAAGTTAGAAAATCGAGAAGAACCCCGAGGAGCAATAGGGACAGATAGAGAAACAGAAGAACAGGGAAATTTAGAAGCAGAAAGGGAGGAAAACACCAAATCGGAAGAACACCGAGGAGGGACAGTAATAAGGGAAAACAAGAAGGAGAAGACAGATCCACCAGTAGGAGATGACGAGATCATAAGTTTCAAAATAAGAGACAATAGTGAAACAGTTGAAACAGAAACTGAAGAAAGTGGAGAAGAGGAAAAGGTAAAAACTGAATCAAGAAAAAGAAATTGGAAATCAGAAAGAGAAGAAAGAGAAGGTGAAGCCAAAAGGCCAAGAAAAGGAGATAATTGGCCCAACAGCTATATAAGAAAATTGAGATATAGAATAATAAGAGCGGGAGACGAAAGTGCTGAACAAGTGAATGAAGTAACAAGTCAAAAGGGACAAGAAAAACCAAGTGGAAAAAGATTACAAAAGTCCAAAGAAAGTGAATGCAAAGTATAAGTCACCTGAGTGGCTGTATATTGCACTGACAGATTACAAAGAAGAAGAAAACACTCACGAGAACCAGAGACTGAGAAGTCGGATGGGAAAAGGTGAGATGCAACAAATTTGAAGTGAAGACTTATAGTGCTTCTGCCGGACATGACAATTTTACTGGATGTGACAAATCACCGGATGTGACAACGAAAGAATTCTGGAGAGAATTAAAGAAAGTACCAAGCAAAGACTTTTGAGAGCAGAGTGGCATCTAAGTCATTTCTGAGGTGTAGTGACACAATTTTCTGAAACCTAACAAATAAAAAAAAAAAAAGAAAAATGGAAAATAATAGGGATAGAAGAGATAAATGTGAATTTATAAAAAGATGGTGCAAAATGTGCTGCTTTTGTACAGGGTTATTAATGACCATATGGATAGTTTTAGCAATCACAATTCCTATTAGTATAGCTGTGATAGAAGCAAAAAATGATACTAAACCAGAAAAAGAAACTAATATTAAAGAACCAGTTATTTTAAGAAGTAGTGCAGAGTTACATAAGGATAAGTCAGTAACAGATTTTTCAAAAAATGTTTTTACAAAATTGTTGTATGAATATGTAGAGACAATGGATGTGAGAGATTGTTATGTTTGTATGCAGTTGCCTGCATCAGTGTCAGAAGGTGTGACTTATCACCTACCTCTAACTTATGGGATAACATGTAGGGGCCGATTCCGATCTCGGCCGGTAGGGCTCCGAATCGGATTCGGCTTTACCGGATCCGATTCGGAGCCCTGTTTCCCGACCGAACCGTACGCGGGTCCGGCCGAGCGAGTACGATGCGAAATCGCCGACCGACTCGTCCGGGCGTCCCGACCGCTCCGACCGACTCGCTCGGACTCGACTCGCACCGTGCAATGGAGACGTTTCCCGGCCGGGTAAGTACGATGCGCGCCGCGAGCAGTCCGACCGAGCCCTCCGGCTCGAAAGAGCTGTCGGAGCCGTACTTTGGGGGTCCGTGTCGGACCCCCCTGTACGCGTAGCCGCGCGAGTCGCACACAGGGGGGACTGTGCGTGTACGGCGCGAATCGCTTCACCGCGTACCCGCTGTAGGGGGCGCCCTTGTCCGACTCGCACCCATTGAGTCAATGGGAGCCCGCGTACGCGTTGTACGACCGGCTCCCATTGACTTCAATGGGAGTCCGACCGACTCGAGTCCGCATCGTACTCGTTCGGTCGGACTGCACGGGTCCGATTCGGTCGGAAATCTCTCCGGGTCCGGCTCGGTCGGTGAAATTTCCGGCCCGAATCGGAATCGACCCCGTAGTGTAATAGCAAGTTTATTTTATAAAACAGGTAGATTAGAATCTTATTATACTGATATAGATAAAATCTTTGCAAACATTCCAGTAGTACCAGAACTTAAAGTAAAACCAGCAAAAGTTTTAGGAGAATTCTTTTTAGAACATAGAAAATTAACATTAGAAGAAATAGTTAGTAACAACCTTACCTGTGAGTTAAAGAAAGAAGAAAAAGTATTTTTAGAAATGGTTGAAGAAAGAAGAATGAAATTTCAAAAAGAAGCAATAAAAGAGGAAGGAAAACATCTATGGACGTTTGAGGAAGGAAATCATGAAGAGAAAAGATAAATGCAGCAATGACATTAGATTGGCCGCAAACAGGAAAGTTGTGTATTAGGAGAAATAAGACAGTCTATGACAATTACTTTGTAGGTTCCAGTATCTGCCATGACAATTATCAAATTCTGGGAGGTTGGGGATTCAAAGGTGGAAAAGATCCAATATTTCCAGGTATCTATTATATTTGTGGGAATAGAGCTTATTACAGGTTACCGGACCATTGGTATGGAACTTGCTATGTAGGCCTGGTCTTTCCAAAAATGTTCACATGGACAGAGAAGAAAAGGGAACATACAAGATGATTAATAGCTTTACACGTAGAAAGAGGGAAAGTTTTTCAGAAATTGTAGGTGATATTTTTGGAGCATTAATACCAGCAGTGGGAATATCTTTGAATGCATTTAAAATTCGGAAGTTATCCACAGTAGTAGATCGTTTGTCTACAGATACTGCGGGAGGGTTCTTAATGGTAAATACCGAAATGGTTGCCATGAGAGCTATGGTGATGCAAAATCGGCTTGCCCTTGATATTCTTTTGGCAAAAGAGGGTGGAGTCTGTGGAATGTTGAAAGTCCAACATTGTTGTACTTACATTCCTGATAAAAGTGAAAATATACAGAAGTATATTACAAATATTACAAATTTGCACAAAGAACTAGTTCCACTGGAGGTTGAAAGTGTTTTGGGAAAACTTGGTAGAGGGTTTTCTTCAGTAGCAAATTGGTTGACCAGAATGAGTAGACTAATGATAGGGAAAGTTATAATAATAGCAACTGTAGTAATACTGTTAGCCATGGTATTGAAAATAGTAATAACATGTATAAAAAGAAAAGTAAGACAAAATAAGATAAAAAGAAATAACAGAATAATGAAAGAGAGAGAGAGAGAAATGGGTGAAATTGAGTTGGAGAAAATGAAAGAAAGCATGTATAAGGAGACTAAAAGGCAAGATGAAGAAGAAACAGATGTGTAAATAACAGAAAGCAAAGGATGAAAGACATGCTGCCTGAAAAGAAGTATAACTTGGGTTTTATGTGGTGATTTAAAAATCACCAAAGGGGGAGTTGATGGAGCAGGGAAAATAATTTTTTTTTAACCCCTAACAAATTTTATAATTAATTAAATAAAATGTTTGTTTAAATGTATTAATCAACACTGTATGTGTGGGAACGGTAACATGCCAATGTGTGTGCTAAATAATCTATTAATGGATGTCCGTGTGTCTAATTATAACGTAAAAATAAATGCGTACTAATTAAAAATAAATGCATGTTTGTGCTTCATAGAAATAAAATGTGTCGTTGCAAAAACAATAGTGATGGTAAGTAAGGAACAGCTTAAATGTTGCTTTCTGCTAGGTAATAACTAATTGGGGTACGTAGATGACGGGAGGGAAACGAAAGGGCTATTTTTCTCTATTTTAATTATGTTTTGTTTGCTTCAAATTAGTGCTTCTAAAGTATAACCGAGTGGCGATATAAAATGGCCGCCAGTGGGAAGATGTGCGCAGGCGCAAGGGGACATGTGACACGGGATGAAATCGGAGAAAAAACTAAACCTCGTGATGTTACTGAGAGGCTAGGATGCGAGAAATGGTCAAGGCTGATGTGACATAATTGAACTGATAGTGTGCCGTGATGATCAGCAGAAGACCCGTGGGAAACAAGTTTAAGAGAAAGGACAATGACTGCGGAGTTCTCGAATGTATCGAAAGAAGTTACAAATGTACTGATCGAAACGGATGAAAATATGTTTGAGCGTATGGGAAAGGAAATGATCCAAGGACCCTTGGATCCAAGAGAACTTGATTAAAAGAATGAATAAGATGACATGCATGGACCAATGAAAGAAAAGCGTGTTATTAATGTTGCAACAGTTAGTTAGCAAAGTTAGAATTAGGGTATAAGAGGGCCTACTCTTAGTGGGAGGGGGTCAGTCGCAGTCGTAGTTGCAGTCACAGTCTGGAGCGGAGTTGGAGAGTCGTGTTGGTGGCTTCCAGTGCTGGGTGGTCCTGATCGATCCCTTACTGAGCGGGAGATGCTGAAAGACTGTTAGATGAGACGGGTTGCAGGTAGCTGATGCTGACGAGCTGAAGTTGCTGTTGCTGTCTTAATTTTCCAGTTGAGTATGAGAATCAGGTTATTTCTAATTCTTAAACTTAGGTTAGAAATCATTAGTCTAAATTAGGAAGATAGGCAGGTAATTAGAGTTTTGGCTTCATGACAAAAATTTCCTTTCTGCAATAAATTGATTATGCTTAATAAATATTTGAATTTAAGAATGAATAATTGAATAAAGTATAAATTCTTTCTCATGCTTTAAAAATTATATAAAATTTAAGATTCTTTAAACCAAAATGACTCAGTGGTTATTTTCCTAAATGATTGTGACATCAGTAATTGGTTATTGTGATTCAGCTGGTCTTAATCACTATGAACTAATTTTTACATGAATGATTCATCGACAAAACAATGAGCAGGAATATCTTAAGAAATAACTAAAAGAAAGCGACAAGTTAAGGTAAAAAGATATCCCGGCTCCTTCCAGCGGTACATAAATGGTGTTCTCCATTTAGTTCTCATGCTTCTCCTAGGAGTACAGAATTTCATAAAGGTGTAAAGGAAATCCAGGAGTGTGCGTGTGTGTTAGGCGATGTTTATGGGCCCCATCGTCATGTGGATATGAGAAAATATAGTTTGCCCCTGGATGACCTATAAGTGACCTGGGAGGAGAATAGTTTTTATTGTACGCGCTGCATCAAAAGCTTCAGAGCATAAGGCTCAGTTACCACCTTGGGCGGAGAAGGACGGGAGTTATACACCTAGTAGAGCTCAAGCTGCAATGGCTCTGGATTGCGTAAAGAAAGGGAAAATTTGTCTTCATAGGTTAAAGACTGATTATAACAATGTTTTCATCGGTACCAGTGAATGTGAACACAATTTTTTAATTCTGGGAGGTTGGGGACTCAAAGGAGGAACAGATTCAGTTTTTCCTGGAATCTATTATGTATGTGGGAATAAGGCTTACTTTAGGCTTCCTGCAAGGTGGTATGGCAGTTGTTATTTTGGAATAGTTTTTCCAAAGATATACCACGTAAAAAGAAACACTGGAAGCAATGAAAACAATAATGAGTTAATACGTAGAAAAAGAGCTAGTTTTTCAGAAATTGTAGGCGATATATTTGGTGCATTGATACCTTCAGTGGGAATAATTCTGAACTCAAGGAAAATATGTAAATTGTCTACAGTGGTTGATCGTTTATCAACGGATACTGCTGGAGGTTTTCTAATGAGTAATGCTGAAATGGTTGCGATTAGATCTATGGTGATGCAAAATCGACTTGCTCTTGACATTCTATTGGCAAAAGAGGGAGGAGTCTGTAAATTATTGAAGACAGAACATTGTTGCACTTATATTCCTGATAAGAGTGCAGAAATTGGAACGATACATTCAGAACATAACTAAACTTGAGAAAGAACTTAAACCACTGGAAGTTGATAGTGTATGGGAAAGATTGACAAATAGTATATCGTCAATTGGAACCTGGTTTGCTAATATAGGGAAAGGACTTGTAGGTCAAATATTAGTACCCTTAGCAGGGATAGCAATAATAATGTTAGCAATAACAATATGGTGCAAATGCTGTAGAAAGAATGGAACATATAAAGTGACAGGAAAAGGAAAGAAGAGAAAACTAGACGAAATCGAACTAGAAGAATGGAGAAGTGATTTATACAAGAAATTAAAAGGAGAATGTAAGAATAGAAAAAGTAAGAATGAGAATTAAACGAATTGCTAGAAGTTGGCATCTGATTGAGGGTAGTATTTTGATGGCTCAGAAACGCCATCAGAGAGGGGATTGATGGAGCAAGGTTTCAAAATTGAAACTTGCTTGTATGCAATCTTCCTCATAGTATTAATTTATTAAACTTGTACTGTCAATGCTAACATTCGCATTCACGAACACAAAAGGGATAGACGCTTGCCTATGTGTTTTACTAATGAATAACGCTTGTCCATAACTCAAGATGGCCGCTAAAGCGCGGGAAACTCAATGCGCATGTCACAACCTGATCACATGGTGTGACGTCTTTCTTTGCTTGGTGGGAAACTTCTGCTTCTGCGCAGTGTGCATTAAAATGGCCGCTAAATGTTTTCACATGCTTAAGCTTGCTCTCATGTCATTATTAAATTGTCGTTTTCTTAACGCTACTAATGCAGGGTAGTATTATGATTAAATGGGAATAGAGTTAGGGAAAGTGGGTATACAGTGAAACATTTTATTTGTGATTTTAAGATTTTCTTCTTGCACTTTTAGTAATTCGTAAACTTGGGCCTGGGTTGGTGTCTTGAAACTCGAGAGACAGAGGGTTCTGCGCATGTGTCCTGTCTGCCTGCCAAGTGAAGTCAACTTGGACGTCTCCCAAGGCCATGACCTATTGGCCGAAGATGATGTACCCAATGTTTCCGGCGGACAGAAATTGTTACTTTTCTCCTGTAAAATGTATAACATTTGTCGTGAGACGGGTGGGAAATAAAGCGAATGTATTAATTTGAAGGGGCGGGAACGTAAAGACAATAGGCTTCACAATTTAGGCCAAAATTGACATGGTACGAGAATCCACCCCCTGTCCCTGCCCAATCAGAAGTAGTGGTCCCATATTTTAGCAACATTAAGGGGAGGTACATGGGCGTAGAAGGGTATAATAGAATATAGCATTAGTTAATTAGTCAGAGCTAGATTCCACAGAAGAGAGAACATATAGAAGAGCTCCAGGCTGCCATGCTGATCGGTTGCTGACTGAATCCTTATCCGGAAGAGGTCCTGAGGAGGGGGCGGCGGAGTCCATTAGACGGGAGAATCGAGAGAAGTCGAGTACCAGAGAGGGGAACGGCGCAGGCGTCGTTATAGAGAGGTCACCAGTCCTATCCTGATCCTGAAGGAGGTCTTTGCTCTTCATTCTTCCAGGGTCCTATCTTTTCCAACTCCTTGGCTAAGGGGCTTGGTTTTCGTATTTAGGTAACTATACTGCAACCTTTAGTTGCGCTGCTGTCTCTATCTTCTCCTCTTCCTTAAACAGCGTCATTTATTAGCAAAAATCCTTTCTATGCTTTTTCTTGGGTATTTCAATCAAGTACCGTGTTTTCTGTATTTTACTCTGCTAAAACTTTAGATAAACATTTTAAACCTTCCTGACTCAGTGGTTATTTCAGGTTTATGTATTATAGTGAACGTCACTCACTTTAAACATCCCAATTAGCAAAGGATCCATTGGTAAGTTATTACTCTTCAATCAGAAGGTAATTGGTAGCAGGGACTTTGATAAAAGAGTACATCTGACACCCAGCGTAAGTATTAGTGTAGTGTGAATGTATGGGCCCAAGTGAGTATATGGTGTATGAATGTTGTTGGCTAATATTGCGCTGGATCACTAGCATCATCAAAATATGCTTTGACCTCTACTTTCACCACACAAATGATATTTGCTAACTTCAAATGATGTGCCAGAGTCCTCTCCAATGGCAACGTCTGTGTCAGTGTACAAGGTGGCAGGGCAGAGACTGAGCACGCAGCCCACAGGATTGGGCTCACCTTAGCGAAGCTGCCTATTGGGCATAAGCGCCGTCCTGAACAAATTCAGCATTTCTAGGCAGGACTTGACCTGTGCAGGGTCGGCTGATGGACCTTGCAACTCGGCCTCATTTTTAGGTCGAGCCTCGAGTAGCGCGTAAGCGCTGCTCTGCGAGACTTTAAGTTAGGGGCTTTTGAAAGCTGACCAGACGCTCGTGCGTCATGGCTTTTTCCCTGCGGTTACCCGCACGGCAGACATCTGTTTCCAATTATCGTGCCCAGACGCGGGCGCGATAATTGGAAACACATGCCGGCCGTGCGGGTAATCGCAGGGAAAAGGCCATGACGCACGAGCGTCTGGTCAGCTTTCAAAAGCCCAGGCTGCCGCGCTCGCCCCTGCTCCTCTCTTGTTCTAATAATGTATTAAAAATCTGCTGTTATGTATCTGTTCATAAAACATCCTGACACCATCTGTATGAAAACATTTCAATATATCAGGAATGAAAAACATCAATGCAGTTCACTTAGGCGTGTTGAAGTATAGCCTAAACAGTAAACACTATATAAGAGGAGGCAAGTCACACACTAGCTGCGACTTATCTAAGTTTCCAAAAATAGCATCAGAAGCGAAACGAGATTACTAGCTCCTTGTGGGTCATTAGGTTTGCGCTCACGCGTTGCACTTTGCCGCTTTACAAGCCTTCCCCTCGTTTGAGAGCGAGAGCTATTCCGCATCACCGACGTCATGGCGTCAGCTTCACGCGGCGAACTAGTTTCACGGCGGTAAATCAGGGTGGGCCGCGTGCGACATGATTTCACGCGGAAACACTTTATTCTAGTTCATTCTGTTCCTCAGTCTTGGAAAATGCGATGCAGTCTATCTCAGCGGACTGCGCTAACCAACTCAAGCGGAAAAGCATAAAAAAGGTTTTGCATGTTTTATTATTAATTATTAATGTAAAAGACTGCTCAAGGAAGGTGCTAGAAGAATGCAGACAAGGCGGAGCTTTTACTAATCAGATTTAGCACATTAGCTGAATTGTCCGACAGCTAAATGGATGCAGGCAGCCCGAAAGATAGTGCGAGCCTGTGTGTTGAACTGTTACAGCAGGTTGATGCATAGCTGCCAAGGTTTCAGATTGCTAGGAGTGACATTTTCATAATTTCAGTGAAATTATGAGTGACATTTCAACGACTACGAGTGACACTTTCTCGCAAGCAAAATCAAGCAATGAAGACACGGGAAACATATAAATATCATAAGTTATACCACTCATATGAGCAACGAGAAACTCTAATAGCTTAAAACTGCTGCAAAGCACCAGAAATGGAATGGCATTAACCGTGACTGCAGCCTTTAGTAACAGAGGGCATGCAGGCACTACAGCTGCGCAGAACTGCCAAGCCTTTTGTGTGTTAAATGAAAAAGATGCCACCTTGGTCAGGGCTTTAAGCGGGCCGTGTCCTGCCGGTACTGAGCACCGAAACGGGTCGTTATCGGGCTCTGTTTTCAAGCCCTGGCCTTTATATGCCATGCCCTGGAAATACAGACTAGTGAGGGCAAGATTAACAAAGATGGTCAATGCATCGTTACGTGAGTCACACGTAATACTTCCTTCATGAATGTGGAAACTGGGAAGTATTTGTAAAAGGAGGGATGTTGTTTTAAAGGTATTCTGGCCCGATGTGCCTCCTTTCTCTGCTGAAATCATCTAGAGTCACTTTGGAGCCTCTTGCAGCTACCCAGCGTGATTTTGTGTTCACCCGTCCTCTCCTCCTACATGCTATGACCATGCTTTCCTGCTCGATGTGGTGGTGTTCGAAACTGAAAGGGAACCATCCCCTGGACTGTCACCGCATTGGCATTATGCGAGTCACAGGTGGAACTTGGCTGAAACTGGCCTTTCCATCCTTCTGCGCACCTGATATTGCCAGATCACAAATGCAGTTGCAGCACACAGGATAATGTGCTGCATGTCTAGTCACTTATTATATTAATGCACTCAAACATAAACACAGATAGATCAGTATAGGTTAAGAGTCGTGCCAAGCTACCAAGAGGGTAAGCAGGGGTTATCTTTGGCGTGTAACTCCCTTGGCCTGACTAAAGTGGTGGTGTCTGCCTGACACTCTTTAAAACATTCACATAGCCAATAGGTCTTGCCTTTAGGAGCTTACAAATGTTTCACCATACAACAGTTCATAATATTACAATAACAATATTATACTGCATAACTAAATAATTATAATGTGCCAAAAGCAAAACATATTGCCATATACAATAAAACATAAAAAATGTTTAGTTATCCTGAACAATATTCTTAGTGCAAAAACAACTACTGTTGCATAGGTAAAAACTTATAAGATCCCAAAGGCAAGACCTATTGGCTATGCCAATGCTTGTTTTCTATGAGGATGAGTACGCTCGCTAAACAGTCTCAAGACAGTGACTGTTTCCTTGAGGAAGAAGATGATTTCTCCTTCCTATGCTACTTTTTCTGTTTTGTTGAAAGATCTTTAGGGAGATCATTCCCTGTCAGGAGACTTACAGCAAGGTTAAGGGGAGCGATTTGGCATATCCCTCTGTGCGCTGACTAAAAACAGCTTGACTTCCCTGGCGTCTTTCGGGAGCATTAAACAGCAGTCACAGGCCGCAGTGTCATGTTCCGAGCCCAAACACCACATGCAGATGTCATGTGGTTCAGACAAGGACATTTTCTTGGGGCATCTGTGAGAGGATTAAAACCTTGAAACCTTTCAAGGAGACATGACCTAGCTGAGGTAAAATGCATAGGAATTTTGTTGGTGAAACAGCATATGAGAGCCAGATTCAGGTCAATGAGGTGCTGAAAAACAAGAATTGATGTCAACATGCCGGTTAGGGCCTAATATACTCTGATGTCATCATGTCCAGCAGGCAGTCAAGGATGAAGCCACATAGTGCCACCTGGCAATGCTGAAGAGCTGTTGATGTGGAAAAGTTTCCAAGCCAGGCTGGTGCCTTTAAGGATATCATGATGTGAGGAGTCTGCAGGAAGATGTATCCCATCAGAAAAGGAATAATTGTCGTTAATATTTTATATGTAGCACTAAAGACTACATTTCTGCCTCTTTTATGTGCTGTGAATAAAATATGTTGCTATTACCCATTTTATGGTATCTCTTTTCTGACCAGGGAAGAGACAAGGAACCTTTCAAGAAGAACACAGAGAAGGGATGGAATGAATGAGTGATGCAAAACACGCCATATTACAGAGAGAAGGCTAGAGTTTGGAGCCACATAAAGGTTGTACATATGGTATAAATTGTATAATTCTGGCCATGTGTAGGTAAAGAAGTGAAAATTATCATCTTTTTAACATCTGCTTACTCTGTTTACTACTGTTAGGGTGGATTCACACAGAATGCCAGCTGAATTATCTATTCTGAGCTAGCTACGTACATAGATTGCACTTATGCACTAGGGTCTCCTACAAGTAGGGGTTCATCTATGCTTAGAAAGGTTATTATTTTCTTACAAAATAAGCAAAATAGGCCTCAGTGGGGAACTCCAAGTTCACCTTATTGTAGCACAGAGCAAACTCAAATGTGAGACGTCCCTGTGGATGTAGGTAAACATTAAAATATAGCTAAAAGATATGAAAAGGAATTCAAATCCAAAACTAGGGTGCATAAATAAAATATATAAAACTAGGATAAGCTGAAATACGCAAAGTTTCAAAGGCAAGAAATAAACATGAAAAATAGAGTAAACTCTTTTTATGAAAGTTTATATGGCCTTTGTTGCACCTAATGTCGTAAGGGCTTATGCAAGTCAATCAGCACATGCAGAAAGTTTGAAAATCTTTTATGCATCTCTACAGGTGATTTTAACAGGATGATGATCAATTGTCAGTAGATGGAGGGAAGTCCAACAGGAAGGGGAGACCATTGGAGCAGCCAAAGTCTGCAAGGAGTCCATGAAGACCACAGTGTTTGAAAGCCATTGAAGACTTGATGGACCAAAAGGACCACAGCAGTTATGTACTTTGGAAGGAAGAGCAAGGCAACAGAGGATGGGCAAAGAAAAGGAAAATGAGCAAGGAAGGAAAAACACATTGAGAACTGACAAAAAGGAAGAACAAAAGAGCAAGCAGAAAAAAGGCAGTTCACATGATATGAAAAACCAGAAAGCTTCAGTACTGCAGATCACAGCTATGAAGCATTCTTGCCCTTAACTGGCCTTTGAGTATATGAGATATCTGATGTGAAATGTGATCTAGTGCTCCCTCCAGGGAACATTCACAAGAGACTGCCCAATCCATTGAGGGACTAAGAGCATGAAGACTGGAAATGGCCTCCACCATTGCACGTGCGTCTGCTTCCCCCACGCTTGGACTCTGCATAGGCTATTGCTGATTGGCCGTCACCACCTCTCCAGCTGCAGAACACTATGAAGGCTAATCTCTGGCAGGACTTCCAGCAATGCCATGCCAACAAGCCCAACAGCTGAGCCATTACGTCAGTAAGCAGAACTAACGTGGTAATGCTTCAGCAAAGCCTGGCATGCCCATACACTCAACCATCAATTTCAGCAGTGTGCAACAGGTAAATCTTAGAAGAATTAACTTTTTGATATTTCACTTCTCATACTAGGCTTCCAGATGAGCCCGTCAAAACAGTAACCTGACTTTGTGTGATTATGATCCTCGTATAAAGCCATGCCACTTCACATGCCCTTAACACCAAAGTCAAGACAGTGGGAGGAACCCTCCAACTAAGTGGGTGTCCGTGTCTGCTGTCCTACACCAGAGGAAGCCATCTGGGCTAATTTACATACACTACCACTGATCAGAGCATACACTACCAGTGTGTTACAAGATCAGCATCTAGAGTTAGTAGAGATTTCTCATTCTTGCTAATTGTACTCTATGATCAGCATCTAGCGTTAGTAGAGATTGTGAAGAGGTCATAAGACAGATTTCAGCCTTTTCAAATGGCATGCAAAAAAAACAAAGAATCATGCACTTTTTAAGCTCGGCAGGTAATCAGAAGCAAGGATGCTGGCTCACCTACCAATTCATTTCTTACGATTCAGAAAGTATGTGATTTTGTTACACATGATTTCTGTTGTTATTTCCAGATAATGACACAGAACTTTCTAAACAAGGGCATTTCTTTTGACCCTGTTCAAAACAGTTTTTTCACCACCATCGGTTGGCTTGATTAAATTCAATCAAAACTTAAAAACGTTGTGAATGTCACAACACAACCAGAAAAAAACAAGGCACAGCACAATGCATTAGAAGAAGCAAACATTACTAGCAAGGAACTACAATATATGCATTGCCTAATATCCCCAAATGAGGAACATAATGAAGGGAAATGAAACAATAAGAATGTCTATTAACAGCATAGATCAACAGTCAGTAACAAAAGACTTGGAAAAAGTGGTACTCAAAAGAACTAAGGAAATTAGGTACCTTCACAAAAAGGGAAGAATTGAACACAAAATTCCTTTGAGAATGGCACTGTTATTACAATCAAGAAAACAGAAAAAGGTAAAAAAGTTGTTCTAAACAAGATTATATTTTTGATGCCCACAAACAGCTCAATCAAAGAAAATTATACAAAAGTGAACGCCTATCTGGAAATGGGATTACCTGATGGTGAATAAGTATCTTATAGTCACATACTAAAAAATGCTAGTAATGCACCTCCTCCATTATGTGCGTAGAGGTACACTCCGCTCGCCTCCATTAAGTGTGTAGAGCTACACTTTCCCCACTAAGAAGTCGCATATTTCAAAGCACTGACTGAATGCATAGCTGAACACATAAATATGTTTCTAGCAACACTGGTACAAACAATATACTATGTTAGAGACACTATGGAAATGCTCAATAAATTGAGCTGCATACGTTGGAATTCACAGTTATGCTGACAGAACATACTGGCAATACATGTTGGCAACTTTGAGCATTAAAAAAACATTAAATGTCACACAGACATAATGACTAACTCTGGGTCATTAAAACACATCTGTAACAAAAGTCTTCAAACTATTTGAACACTCACATATGATCCGTTAACTAGTCAAGTTCACGTAGAACAAACTGATCAAACTTAACAAGACTATGCTTTTACAAATACAGGGTGCAAGGGAATGGGAACTAGGGTTGCTCCCTTGTATGCAAAACTGCTGACCTGGCAAGGCCCAAAGAAAAGCACACAATGACTGATAAAAAAGTTCAATCAGGAATTCACACTAAGTGCAGTCAATAGCATTTCTTGATGTGGCTTTCTTAGGAGAGAACATCAATTTGAACAGAAAAATCCACAGAGAATGGACATCCAAAAACTCATTGCTCGCTGCAACCAGAAATTACCTACAAAACCAAATCATAAACATTCCATCTGGGAATGTTGTTACAATAAGAAGGAAATGTAATTGTTTACGAACTAGAGCACTCACTATTAAGATTGAGACTGGGAATACGACTTACCAACACTAAAGGCAGCTGTGAAAAGATTCATGATCATAAAGAGGGAGAGACTTTTGAAACCTTAAGGCAATGAATCATAGATGTTTGATGCAAAAAAACAAACTAAATAACAGATGATAAAACAGTAATCAGACATGGGGCTTTATTAACAGTAGACTATGAATTAAGGAATTAAGGAAAGGAATAGGACTAAAACCAAACTAAACATAGAAGAGGACAATTAAACAATATTCTACGCCCATCAGAAATCCCAGGCACAAAAGAGAGAAGCAATTAAAACTGCTACGTGGTTACACCAAAGCCTAACAAGTTTCTTCATATGCACCACAGGTATAAGCTGCTAAAGCATATTTATTACATACTCATCTGTCCTTGCGAAAAAAATCTATGACTTGAGGAAGAGCGGAATAGATACTGCTGCATGCCAAAAAATGATTGTTAAGATGAGCACCTCACAAATAACTTAGAAAAATATTAGAAACGTGAACAAGTACGTTCAAATATGAGCCTAATCTACCTCAATATCTTATGATTGATAATGTTCTACTGCCCCCTTTACTACAAGTTTTCATTCTTATGGTTACCAGACATCGCATTTTTAAGAGAAGGCAAGCATAAACGGCTATTGCTATATTACCATATTCCTGTCATACACTCACTCCGTCTGACACATATGTAATTATGCATCTGTTTATTTCTAAGGTCAAAATTAATTAAATACGCCAGACCTCACATAATACTTAAATCTGGTACAATCCAAACTAAAGTACAGCGGTCAAACAAGACGGGAATGTAATACAAGAAGATCCACCATCACAAAATACTACTGACTAGAAGGTATGTCACAACTGACACTTTATGTCCTTTTCACCACTGTGCAAAAACATGCATGAAAAGAAATATAATAACCATAGAGGTTTGCCACTACAATTAAAAGAAGTACTAAAACACAAAATCTATAACAAGGTAACGAATGTTAAATACACCAGGTAAATTGATTGGGCCTCAACTAAGGAAAAGTGACAAATGAGACAGCCCACTTTCGAGGTGTATCAAACTGTAATTCAACAGATAGCAATTTGCTGTAAACAGGAGCTGCTCACAATGACAGCGTTTATTTCAGCAAAGAAATAAACCCACTTTAGTGAGGTTTGGGAACCGCAAACAGATAAATGGCAATGAATTATAGTTTTTAAAGACATTTTACAAGAAAGAAATCAGGGGACCTAAGAAATAAACATGAGCTGCAAAAGAACCATGTTACAAAAACCCAAATAACACACAAAAATAGGATAATGAAGACAGCACTAAACCAAGAATGAAAATACGTCTAATTTTTTGGCGAACAGCGCGCAGTTTCCAACACTACATTCAAACCTTTATAACATCATTGGTATGCACTGTTTCCCTCTTGGCTCGTTTGAGGGTCTCAAATATATTGGAAAGTTATTCATGCTTGGGTATCTTAGAACAGAAACTATATCCACTGTTATGTTCCCAGGAGAGTGAAGCAGAATAGAATATTGAGATGTTTCGAAATTTCATGTATGAACATAGAATACCCATTCAGTGAGTTCTTTGCGAAAACATAATCACTTATTATGTACTTCAGAATTATTGTTTTTTTGTACATCATGTGTGTACTGCTACAATTTATAATAAAATATGGGCACTGTTTCTTATGGGTCTGAGGTTTCTTTTAGCCTCAATTATACTCGCAAAGTTTCATGCCCTAGTAGGCTCGGAAGCCATTTTATTCAGGGTAGTACCTGTGCACATTTCTGCAAAGCCTAACTTCATTTTCAGAATTGACAGAAGCAGGATTTTAGAAGAAAAATAAATTCAATATTGTATTCATGGAGGATATCCTTTTCTCAAGGACGTCTCATGCTTCCCACAGAAGAAAAGAAAATCCTGCTGCCTGCTAACTGGATACATTTTTACTGAAAGTTACATGTTTCTGGCACGTGATTAAGTTCAATAGACTTGTATTGCGAGAACTCAAACAGATACATAAATATATATATGTATATATATATATCTATATTACCCAGTGGTGGTCGCCACTGGGTAATTAAAGTTAGGTAGTTAGTTCAGCGTTTCCATAGGAAATGCCTTTTTTATTTTGCTTGTAACTCTGGTACCGTTTGACCAGGGGCGGCTCCTCCACTAGTGCGGAGGAGCGTTTCCACTGTTTTCTCGCAGTACGAGAAGCAGAAACATAAAATGGTAAAACTAGCATTTTATGTTTCTGCTTCTTGCACTGCGAGAAAGCAGAAGTGTTTGGTTGCAGGCAGGGATGCCCTACGAGCAGGGCTGGGCAGGGGAGGAGTGGTGTGCCCACTCCTGAGTGAGTATGACTGGTTTGGTCGGCCCTCTGAGGACGCCCAAACCAGTCATGCGCACTCTGCCCTTTCTCCATGCAGGCTGCAATGCAGCCTACATGGAGAAAATGGCCTCCCCATAGGCGCCTGGCTGGGCGACGTCCCGACCATACACAACGCTGCCATTGCAGCGTTGTGATTGGCTTAGGGGAGGGAGGCTGCCTGCTTCTTGTTTCTGCCAGAGGCAGGAGAACAGAAGCAGGAGCCAAGAAAACGTGGGAGCCGGCCTGCTGGCGGACAGGTAAGTTTTAAAAATGTATTATTTTACCACCCCCCTCCCCACGCGACCCCCCCACCCGCGATTAATGCCGGCCGCGACTGTGTTTGACGAAACTTTCGAAAAAGGTGCTCTTTTTGCCTGGTTTATGCATGGATTGTTTCAGGATGATCCGTCAAGTGGGGGCTGAGAAAAAAGTGAGTCTCAAAACGCAAACTTCCCATGCATTTTCAATTGGCTTCTTTAGGCAGCGTGACCACAAAAACTGCTGAACGAAATTACACCAAATTTGGCAGGAAGCTAGATCTTGGTTCACCAAATTGTGGTTTTTGTGATTTGCTGTGAATCCCTTCAGTAGTTTTTGAAAAATTAAGGTACAAAAATACTTGTATATCTGGATAGTTGGGTCAGAGGGATTGCTGCAAGGGTCTCGCAGGAGAGCCAATTAAAAAATAGAGCATTCTGATTGGCCTACGGATTACCCATGGGGAAATTTTCTCCCATAGGAATCAGACCCCTGCTGAAGCTCGCGCTCTGATTGGTTGCCAGCAACATGAGAAATATGTTGCTGGCAGCCATTACAGTACTTGGGGTCTTAGTCCTGTAGTAAAAAGATATATGTACGAGGACAGGGTAGGCATACCTGGCCCTACTAGGCCTTGTGGGGTGGGGCCAGCTATGCCAAAAGACAGGTGGGCGTGCAGCCCTTCTCACAGAACCTACATCGGCCCGGCGACCCCATTCTTCAGGGCTGAAATGTAAATAAATGTAAATAAAAGAGGAGGGGAACACACAGTCCCCCTCCTGGAGCCTACTTAGGCCCCGGGGACCCCATTTCCCAAGCTGAAATGTAAATAAAAGGTGAGGCGGGCACACAGCACCCATGCCTTAGCTTTCAAAGGCCCCAGGGACCCTATCCCCTGGGGCCGTCTCACTTGCTGTCTCCCAGGGAGCCCAGCCCTGGGAAACAGTAGTTTCCCTGCCCGACCTAGCGCAGGCAGGGAAACAGGTTTGCTTCCGTCTGGTGGGAGCATTTTTAAATCTCCCACCAAACGGGAGCAACCACTAAGGCCCAAATGTATGAATGGATTTTGCATTTCTTAACAGTCCAAAACGCTATTTCAGGCCGTTAAGAAATGCAAACTTGTCTTTTGGTATGTGTGAAAGGCATATGCGGCATTGCAAAATGCGATTTCTACCCAGTAGAAATAGCATTTTGCTATTCGCAAAATAGGAAAAAGCAAATAGGGATTTCCTATTTGCAAATCAGTAACCGCATGTACATAGCATTTCCTAATTGCGACTAGTCGCAAAATGGCAATTTAGGAAATGCAATTACCACTCAATCGGATCAGGTGGTAACCAGGTGCAAACTATAAAAAGGCACCCAAAATGCATCAGGTTCTTTCAGAATTCCGGCCCTGTATGTGTTGGCAAGGAGGATGAATATTTTGGCGGTGAGGCAGAGGAGGAGACAGGAGAGGATATTTAGGGTGAGGGTCACCCTGTTTGAACAGACAGAGGAAGAGATCATTGTTAGGTACAGACTGAGTAGTCAGGTAATACTTGATTTAATATCAGAGTTAAGACCTCCCCTACAGGCCCCAACACTCAGAAGCAACGCAATTCCACCAAATGTGCAGGTACTGTGTTGCCTACACCTCTTAGCATCTGGATGTTACCAGGGGGTCATAGCAGTGGCAGGCGGGGGTGTAACAAAGTGCCTTTTCCAGGCTCTTTCACCGGTTCCTTAACATCGTGATGAGGAAGATCAACAAATATATCTCGTTCCCCAAAACTCCACATCATTACAGCAAACCAAATTCAGGTTCTACAGGCTAGCACAGTTCCCCAATGACAGTGGCTGTGTAGATGGCACACATATGTCCTCCCTCAGCAACTGAATACATCTACAGGAACAGGAAAAGCTCACACTCACTCAATGTGCAGGCAGTGTGTGATGCCTCTTGTATTATAACAGACCCCCTGGCTAGATTCCCAGACAGCACCCACAACTCATTCATGTTTCTGCCGTAGTGGAAAACACAACCGCCTGGCACAGGGTGAATTTGGCGATGGTTTCCTACTTGGTAGGAGAATCGCAGACTTAATGAATACAGTGGCCAGCACAGTGTGTGCAATGTGACCTAAGATTGTTACTTCTCATGCTCTTAAGATGACAGTGCATATGCCTTATGGCCCTATCTACTTGCACCGTACCCGACTCTGAGGACAAGAAATGAGAGGCAATACAACCAGTCACACAGGACAACACGCTCAATCATTGAGCGTCCCTTTGGGATTCTGAAGTCCCGCTCCTGTTGCCTCCACAAAACCGGTGGGGCACTATAGTACAGACCAGATACATGCTGCAAAATAATCACCACTTGTGCAATACTGTATGGTATTGCAATGAGGCAGGGTCTGCACGACTTCCCCATAGAGCCAGATACCGACTCGGATGATGAGTTAAAACCACTACTGGTGCAGCAGGAGGGCACATGTGCAGCAGAGGGACGTGTACAATGCATAGAGATGACCAACAACTATGTCTGAGGTAAGAGAAATTAGATTATCAACTAATGAGACATCACACATGATGCTAATGCTTGGTGCATAACCGAGACAGCACCTTTTATTCAGGTAGCAACAACACTGTAACACGCAAGGGATTAACTTCATTCTTGTGAACGTAACATGGTTAGTATATTAATAGCAAAAGTAACTAATGCGAAACAAAACAAAGACGACTCATTCCTCTGAGTGTATAGTGCTTCACTTCTTTCCGCCTTTGGGGATGGGTGCTTTGTCAGCAACATTGGGCTGTGGGACTGGTAACATGTCAGTCCCAGAAGTGTGTCTGCATGAACACCTGATTCTGCATGCCTCCTGAACGGATGTGGGACTGAGGCTAGAGCCCTCTTCACCCTCAGGTGGGGGTACGATGTTGGGGACAAAGAGGTTGTGGGTCTGAATGTTCTCTATGGCTGTGGTCATTTGCACGAGCCCACGTGAACATTCTGACAGCCATGCACCATGCCAGTCTGAATGTTCACAGTCCACCTTGCTAGCATTGTTGTGGCTACTGCCAGGCAGTTGAGGGCCCGGGTGAAAGAATCAAACCTTGCCCGGTACTGCCTGTGCCTCTGCTTCTGCACATGATAGTCCCTCTCCATTACCGCTAGCCAATGGTCCTGCCCTTTCTCCAAGTTCTGCAGCGACTTAGACATACGTTGCAGCTGCCTAATAACTGTCCGTATCTGTTTTGTCTGCAGGCGGTGTACGGAGATGATGGACCTCTCTAACCCACCATTCTTACTGCCAGTGTAGGCCTCTGGGTTGAGGACACACCCTATATTTATAAACTTCCTGCTCTGACATCATCATTCTGCATCCAGAGAGCTCAGTTTTCTATTTTGCGATTTCTTCTTAGGAAATTGCTATTTTGAGATTTCCTAAATTGCGATTTCCTAAATTGCGATTTCCTAATAGCGAATCTGTACAAATCACAATTAGGAAATCGCAGTTTACATGTATTCCGTTTTGCAATTTCTACGGGTTCGCTATTTGGGAATCGCAAATTTCAACTGAGGTTTCTGCATAAGGATGGGGGAATTTCACCTTGCCCGCTGCAACCACGCTAAACGTGAAAAATAAAATGTAAATTAAATTATTTCATTTTATTTGTTACGTGGCGCGCCGCCAGCCTGCCCCCATCCGGGAGAAAATGGGCAGCATAGAGGACTGGAGGAGTTAGCTGGATGCTCCAAAGTATGCATGCCAGTATTGCCGGCTCTTTTGCGCCAGCCAAAGTGACATGCACACTTTGCAGCTCTCCACCCAGCTGTCTTAGACAGCCGGGTGGAGACCAAGCACAGGCCTCCAGGGCCTGAGCGTCCAGCCAGCCCGCTCCATCCAATCCCAGCGCTCCTCTCATGCTGGTTATCAGCATGAGAGGAGCACCAGGATTGGTTAATGGAATTGGCTGAAGCAAGAGCTCTCTGAGCCGAGGAACAGGAGTGAGGAGGACTTCGGACGTGCAGCAAGCATGGTAAGATACTTTATTATTTTTTATATTCGTAGCCTCTCACCTTTCCTGCATGCAAATACCCACCCATTACCCATTTGCCCGCCCCACCAATATATGCACCTGCCAGCCGCCCCTGGGAAATTTTGTACATATGGGCCTAAGTCTGCTCCCAGCCGCCGGGAGATTTAAAAATGCACCCGCCGGTTGGGAGTAGACTTGTGATCTATTTCCCTGCCCGCAGTGATGCAGACAGGGAAACAGAATCGATATTGCTCCCACCCAGGGAGAGCAAGCATAAATAGCTGCTCCCTCTGGGCGGCAGAAATGCTGGCTCCTGCACCATGCTGGGAGCCAGCTGGCACTGCGAAGGCCCTGGGGCTCCTGACACGGACCACAACATGTGCTCTATGGGTGTATCGGGTGGGCACCCATCTTTCACCCCTGGGGATGGGGACCCTAGGGGCCGAGAGGGCTTAGAGAGGGGAGCCTCGCAGCCCCCTCTCCTTTTAAAACAAAAACGGCACTGGGGGATGGGGTCCACGTGGCCCAAAAAGGCTCAGGGAGGGGGATTACGTGGCCCCCTACCCTTTTTATTGGTTTGGCTCCAGGGGATGGGGTCCTCAGGGCCAAAGTAGGCTTGGGGAGGATTTTTAGAAAAAAACGCACAGGCCCAGGAGATGGAGTCCCAGGGGCCTAATAAGGCCTGGTGAGGGGGGCTGTGCAGTCCCTCTACCCTTTTTTGTTATATTTGGCCCCAGGGATGGGGTCCCCGGGGCCTAAGAAGGCTCAGGGAGGGAGGCTGTGTGGCTCCCTCCCCTTTTTTGTTGTATTTGCCTCGGGGGATGTGGTTCCTGGGGCAAATTAATGCTCAGGGAGCGGGGCTGCATGGCCTTCTCCTGTTTAATTGTATTTGGCCCCGGGGAGTGTTTTGTACATACTTACAATCATTACAATCATTAAGCTGGACACAGGTTGTACAAAATTACGTTCTAGAAAATTAGGTAGAAAAGTAATATGGTAGTTACCCGCCACTATGTAAACTACAACACAAACTAACACACTCACTGGATGATGTCATCGATAATGTCATCAGTGATGTCCGAAATGATGTCATAGAACGTTATGAGTGATGTAATATGTGAGGTCATAAGTAGAGCATGGTGGGTGCACAAGTTATAGTTCGCTCTGCTAACTCTAACTGGTGTTTTTTTTAGTTCTAACCGTTCATGTTAACACTGACATACGCCCCTAACTATAAAGTCACTTTAACCTTTGTTTTTTTCAGTGAAAATATATATATAAATATATATATTTTTTCCAATTAAAAAAACAAAGGTTAGAGTGATGTTATAGTTAGGTATGGTAATAATATGTAGATTTACATTACAAAAAAAAATCACTGAAAAAACAAAGATTAAAGTGAAGTTATAGTTGGGTGAAAATGTCAGTCATAAGGTCACATTTTAAATCCAAAAATCCAGTGAAATTCAACAGTTATATTTTACTGAGCTATCCATAACTTGAACCCCTGCCATACTCCGCTTATGACCTCACAAGTTACATCACTCATGAAATGTTAAATGACATTTTTGATGATATCTCAAATTACGTCAAGAGGCAAAGCTCCATGGGAGGGACAAACACGATTGACAAGCGGGGGCAAAAAAAAAGCTGGCAAATGAGAGCAAGGGAGTAGCCAGAAAATGAAAATACTCCAACCCAAATATCGAATTGCAAATGGAGCAACCAAGGCAAGCAAACCAGACCCTCCCTAGGAGCATTCTCTTCTCCCTTTCATCTTCCTTTCATCCATCCTTTCAACCTTCTATCGATTCCTTCATTTAGCTGTACATCTCTTCACCTTTCCATCCATTAATCCATCCTTTCATACATTGCATCTACCAATAATTATATCCCTGTATACTTCTATCAATTCTTTAACCCATCCATCCTGGACTCTGACCATCTATCCATTCTTCATCCTTCCATTGATTCATGCTTTGACCTATTGATCCTTTCACTCTTCCATCAATCATTTCATTATTCCCTTCATCCTTTTTTTTAACCCTTCCAGCCTGCCTATTACATTTTCTCCCTTATTTCCTTTCCTTCTGCCGATCATTTTTCCTCCAGTTAATTCTTTTTGTTTCTATGATCTTTTTTCTCTCAGCTTTACCTTTTCTTTCATTCCTTTTTCTCTCTCATGTTTTTCTATTTGACCCTCTCTCAATGTGTTTCCCTATTTTCATGCTTTTTCTTCATCAGGTGGAGGCAGGGCCTGCGGCCATGATGGCCGCTCGGAGCTGAAGCTCCGTGATGAACCTGCACACCAGCTTCCGGAGCGGCGCTTCGCCGCGTTGTATTCCCACCGAAAACAACTGGCCCGAAATCCGAATGCAGGCGGATCAATTGGATCCAACGATCGCCTTGCCCCGATCCTGATAGGCTGAGATATTTGCTGTTTTGTCCCCGTGGGCCAGTGAGCCAAGATGGCGCCCTAAGAACTACGGGAACGCGCCTGGAGGCTGAGAGTGACGAGCCGCGTTGTTGCCGCCCTCCAATCTTCCAGTTGATGGCGTCCTCGTCCCCCCCCCCCCCCACTGCCCATTTTCCCGAATCACCGAACTTTCCGGCAGACTCCCCGGGGGAGAAAAACTCCGCTTTGCAGACCTCGCCTGCCTGCGCCATTTGAGAGGTACGGGTGCGGCTAGGGAGGGGCCCGTGAATTTGCCCTGCTGTTTCCCTCGCGGCCGAACCCATTGTGGGGACCGGGCCCGCGGCCTGGAAGTACACGGACACTGGCTGTGCGCCGCTCCACTGCAGGGCGAACACCCCCTCTAATGCTGCTAGACACGCTGCTGCTCCTCATGCTATCACCTGCGGCCCGGTGCATGGCTGCCGATCCACCCACTCCAAGGTGACTCAGAGCTGGGTTTCCAGAGCTGCTGGTTCTGACCGGCAGAACAAAGAACAGCTCACACCCAACCTTCACAGAAGACTCTTGTAATCCCAGATCATCGCTGCTGCCTGAGAATGCTACACTGGCTCCCCTCCAGCCATCTCTTTGAGTCCAGGGTCCTGATGTTTCTTCCAGGATTTTGGGCACTGTGCTTTTTAACCAACTTTAGAACTGGTGGCAACTAGAACTAGCCACTGAGCCATGGAGACTAATAGACTCGACGTGCCTGACTCTAAGATGGCTGCCAAAACCATACTCCTCCTACCTTGCTATCCTTGCCAGCGCCTACCACCCGTCTTTGGTTTCTAGCCTTCTGATCCCCTCCTGATCCTCACTCTTCTCTGGCGGAGCCCTAAACGCATACATGGCCGCTTCCCGGTGGAGCTGCCCCGACAGCTATAGGGGAGATTGGCCCTGGCACACCGCTATGGCCGTCACCTACCCAGCCGGATCACGGATATTTGTCTCATTTTCTTCCCCGCTGCTGTCTCCTTCCTGTGGATTACCTGCTGTCCCTGGTCTTTCCTATCCTGACTTTCGTGTTCGCTAATTTACTCCTGTATTGTTTATTTATCCATTATGTAACTACTATGAAACTTTTGTAACTTGTAACTCGCTGTGTCCTTATGTAAAGCGCTCTGATACCTCCGGGTCTAGCCAGCGCTATATAAAACTCAAGTAAATAAATAAATAAAAATAAATCTCTTCCTTGCTCTGTGCCGGCCCGCTGCCACACCTGTCGCTCATTGCCCAACAGTATTATTTGTGAGCTCTTTGTTTGTAGACCTGCAGACAAAAGAGGCCCAGAAACAACTATTTAATGTTTTAGAACGACCCCATTCAGCAGCCCATGGGGCGCAGTGGCAGCCCCGGCTTTACCTGCTTAACTTGGGGGTGGGCTACGCCACTGAATGAGAGTGACAAAGAAAGCCAACCAATAGGCGGGCTCCAAGCCCCTCTATGTATTTGGTAAGCTAAAATGTGTCTTGGAACAGACAGTGCACGCGTTGTCAGGTAAGCTTCACCTAAGAAAGAAGATTTGCATTAGGGTAGAGTCTAATGCATTACTAAACACATACATTTTGAAAAACACATACATTTTGAAAAAACACATACATTTTGAAAGCACTTGCTTTATCGTAAACTCTAAACCTTTGTGCATATTTTGTGAAAACCTATCTAGTACTGTGTGTCATACCGGTTATAAAATAATAACCAGCAGATTCATAGTGCTTTCAGTTGCAGCCAGGGACCTCACAGAACTATAAATAACATGTAACTATTCACCACCACTATTTGCACGTCTCCGGCACCGCCACATTGCATGCCGGCCCACACTCCCCATACTTTGTGCACTTCAACTGCAGGGTATCACCATTGTGGCTTGTGGAACTCCCCCCCCCCCCCACACACACACACACACACACACACGCGACATCTGGTCCTAGATACGTGGCGCGTTACACTTATCGGAGCCAAGGACAACCGGTGTACTGCTCTTTTCCCCGGACTCTGTAGAAAGTATTGAAACTACCGCGCATGAAACCCTGATGGAAGCTAAATGAATAACGAGTTATTTTAAAACAAGGTGGCGCCCGTGCAGTTGCCTCTGAAGGCCGCTAAAGCTTTGCGGCTGTCCGAGGCCCCTGCAGGGGGCCACTAAGGAGGGCAGCCCTCTAGTGACATCTGGGCACCACCCCCCCCCCCTCAGGTGGGCAGGGACTCGGGGGAGGAGTCCCCCCCCAGCCCGGTGGTGACGCGCGAAGCAGCGTCACTTCCGGGGGGGCGCGAGGATAGGGGGAGGGTATAAGGCCTCCCCCCCACCACATTTCTTCCTCTTTTCGCGCCGGACACACCGTCTCTCCTGACCGCTGCCCCCCTCGCTGCCAGCCCTGCCGAGCGCTCTCTGGTGAGTTTACTCCTCCCCCCCAGTCCCCCTACGCAGGGGCGCCAGGCCATATCCAGGCTCTGGCACCCGCTCTAGGGGGGGGGAGGACAGCTCCTCGAGGGCTCAGGCCATGACGGGGCGCGTGGGGCTGCAAGGTCTTGCTGTCCCTGGGCACGACGCAGCGTGCTCGGTCCGGGGTCCTCGCCCAGCCATCACCGGCGGGGTCGTTCCGGCCTTCCCCACCTGCCCACTTGCCGGCCTGCTCAGCCAGAGCATCCTCATTTGATGTGAGGGTGCAAGCCCTTGCCAGGACGTGTGGCTTCCGATCCCGGGCCGGGCGACAGGCCGCGTCCAGCATGCGACGAGGACCCGCCTCATCGTCGCCTCCCTCCCTCCCCCTCCGGGCTCCCCGCAGGGGAAGGGGGGCGGGAGGGGGGCTTGGGACATGCAGGCCACGCATGGGCCCAGCGCGGAGCACGGGGTCCGGGCTCAACCGGGCCGGCTGGCAGCCGACCACCGGCTTGTGCCCCCTGGGCGTTGTTCTCTTGCTGGCCACGCAGGGCCCAGCGCGGAGCACGGGGTCCGGTTTTCACCGGGCCTGCTGCCAGCTGACCACCGGCATTGGTCCACTGGGCGTTGGTCTCACGGGGCCATGCCGAGATGCACCGCCCCCCACCCCAGCTCATCAGGTCGCCGAGGGACAGTTGGCGAGTCAGCTGGCACGCGGCCTGCTGGGGGCCGTCGGCAGGGGGGGGGTCTCCGGCCTCAGCATGGGGACGCGCTCGTCCCGAGGCGCCCTGCTGCCCCAGCGTTTCCAGGGGGATCCCTCACAGCGAGCTGGGAGCCCCACGCCTCGTCGCTCTCCCAATCGGGGGGTTAGCCCCGGCCTGCTCCGGCGGGCCGCTGAGGGGAGGCGGTTGGGTCAGCAGTGCGATAGGCGTTGGTGAGTCAACTTGGGGGCATGAGGGCTCCCGGGCACGGCGCTTCACCCGGTGAGCGTCAGTACAGCTGGCGGCATGGGCGGCGCTTGCCCCGCGAGCATTTGTGGGGAGGGCAGGCGCTGCTGCCTAAGCGCCAGCATGGACAGCCGGAGACCCTCTGTCCTGCCAGCAGTGCCCCACTTTCCCCGGAGCTTGCGGCCCTGCACATGGCCTCACCACATGACCCCACCAGTGCTGCCCCAGCCTCCCCTCCGCTCCCCAAGGCACTGAGTGCTGCCTCAGTCCCCCCCCTGATTTCTATGGCAGTTAGTGACGCCTGGTCCCCCCTCTGATCCCTAGGGCAGTGAGCGCTGCCTCAGTCTCCAGGGTAGTGGGTACTGCCCCAGTCCTCCCGCTGCTCCCCTGGGCAGTGGGCTTTGACTGGATTCCCTGTGCGTTTCTGCTGCTGCCCTACGGGGAGGCAGGCAGGCCCTCAGCCGACATGCGGGGAGGTTGCGGGGCACAGCGAGTCCCCGTGTGGCTCCGCCGCTCCTCCCGGTGTTCCCGGCTGGCGCGTACTGCGGGGCCTGGGCCCCCCCCCCGCGGGGTCTCCCAGTCGTTGCCAGGGCCACAGCGCGGTCCGCGTTCCCTGCACCTGCATACAGTGGCCCAGCGGGGACGCGCAGCGATCGGGACCCGATAACCCCGCAGCGTTGCCGCGTCTTGGTACCACCAGGCCTCCTTCCCGCACCGCCCGTGACCCAGCGGCGCCACGTTTGGCCACGCCACGCGCCGCACTTTGGGACACTCCGTGGTACCTAGCACATGCGAGTTGCCCGGGGGTGGCGTGCCCGTCAACTCGTAGAGGATTTGGCATATTGGGTAGAGCTGCCTATCCCGGAGCTGGGGAACCCAGTTCGAGTCTAGGCAAGGCCCAACATCGCCTCGCAAAGCCCGCTGCTAGCCGACAAGGTAGGGGGTCGTCCGACACAAGGGGTGTGCATGCAAGCGCAGCCAGGGGAGAGATGAGAGCCAGCAAGGCAGGAGAAGTGGCCCCAGGTGGAGCTTCCCTCGGGCACAAAACTGTGCAGGGGCCTGCGGCTGTAACACCGATGGGCCCCCCCCGCATAGCATTGTGGATTGTTTTGTTGCCATGCCTCACTCCGCGCCTCTTTTTTTTCAGCGGTACGCTCGCCCCCCCACCCCCCTGAGGCACCGCCCAAACACTAAGGGTCAAGCGCGGCCCGCGCAGTCGGACGACGTGGGCGAAAGGTAACAAAAGATCTGGACCACCAGGGGCACGAGGTGGCGTCTTGGGAGGGAGTCCACAACAGGAGGGTCTGAGGGGTGGGGCGCCTTAAGAGCCCCAGGTCAGGAGTTGGCACTGGTCAACTGACAACAGGGAATGTCAGCAGTGCGACAGAACACCCCTCACCCATGTTTTGTCTCCACAAGCAGGACAGAATCGGACGTTCGGCGCAGCCAGGAACCGATTGCCCAGGGGGAGACGATTACGTAGCAGGTATGGGTGCATGGGGGGACCTAGGAGGAGCAAGCCGCAGAGCGTAAGTTAGGCCCAACCTGCAGGGAGAGGGAGCAGTTCTGTCCCCCCCCCCTTTTTTCTCTCCCGCAGGACGGCGGACCATTGATCATGGCTAGTGGCGGCGAGAATTGGGTGCTTCCCCGCTCCACGGAGCTGGGGAGGGTGCCGGGGCCCTGAGGGCAGGGGCACGGGTGGGTTTAGTGGAGATTTACTCACCTCTATCTTCATCTCCACTCACAGAGTCCAGTGCGGCACCCATCCGAGCGTCGCCACCAAAAGATTGATAGCCTACCGGGCTGAAGTAAGTACGATACTAGGGGGACGCAGCGGCTGCGCACCTGCACAGAGGCAGGACAGGCCTGGCAACCAGTGTTGGGCAGAGTGGCTTAAATGTTAATTTTCTTCCAGATTGAGCCGCCAGTCGCAGGAGGGCAGGATGGATAGTCAGGGTTCCCCCTCTATTCTCGCTGATGTCCCAAGTCGATGAAACCCAGCCAGGCACCTCACAAGAAGCGCAGATCGCAGCCTTCCTCGCCATGGCCAAGACCAAGGGATTGGCTTGGGCCACAGAACTTCTGAAGGCCAATAATCCGGAGGACTCGGATTTGCCAACGCGTCCCTGACCACAGAGCAGGAGCACATTGAAGAGGCAGGCCCCACTAGGTCCAAGAGGACACGCAGGCCCACAGTAAAGGACTTCCCGGCAGACCCGCTGCCAAGCAGGAGTCGGGCCATGACCACCCCTCGTATTCCTGACATCACGCTGCCCGTTCCTCCGCCCCCGGCACCCGGGCCAGTCATTCCCCCGGCCAGCAACCCGCTCCCTGCGAGCTACGCAACAACTGAGGACTTGGGTAAGCTCACAGACTCTTTGAGGAGCTTCATGGCCGAGGTCAGAGCAGGCCTTGCGGGGGCCAGCTCGAACAGTGGGGGGGGAGGGGCGGTGCCGGCTCCCCCGGGGGGTGCGCTTGGGGTCCCGTCCATCACGCAGGTTTGGGGAGGGGGCGCCAGCACGGCAAGCGCAGCCCTCTCCCAGGGCGACAAGGCGTCAACCAGCAGCCCAGCAGAACAAGTTGGGCAGCATCCGGTGGTGGGGGCCACTTCGCCTCCAGCAAGTGCCCCCGCCAGCTCGGTACCACTCCCGGTGGGGACCCCGCCCACCGCGCCTAAGGTAGCCAGCGCTCCCACACGCCCCTCTGAACTGCCCAACGCAGCCGGGGTGTCCAAGCCACTAGTCACAATGGCGCCAATGGTCTCGGGCGGTGCTCTCTGGGGTGGGAGGTTCCCACAGCGGCCAAAGAGGGGATTTGGAGGCGAGAGTTCATTGATATATTCACCCTGCTCATGCACGGTGCAGAGGGGTTGACACAAGAAAGATGGGGGGTAAGGAGGAGGACAAAAGGTACGATTCCAAGCTTGGCCGGAGAAGAACATTGTAACATGGGGCCAAGCTTTTGCCATCCTGGCTGCAGTGATAATGGAAAAATACCCAGAACAGGGGCCGGGGTTGTTTCAGTATGCCAGCATTATCACCAACGAGGCTGGGACAAGCGGGGGGATGGGATGGTACCACTACGACTGTGAATTCAGAAAAAAGATGGCTATGTGTCCCGAACTGGAGTGGGACCAAATGGAGGTGAGGCTCTGGGTTAAGCACATGGGAAAGCGCACAGTGGAAGGGAAAGACAAGATCACCACAAACAACAGTGGGGGTGACAAGCCCAGGGGTCAGAAGCAGGAGTCGAAGGGTCAGTTCAACAAGTCCTTTCGGGGTGGCCGAGGAGGTGGCCGAAAGAATGGAGGTAAAACAGTGCACAATGGAACCTGCAGGTTATACAACGCAGGGTCCTGCTCCTGGGGCAAAGCATGCAGGTTCTCCCATACCTGTAGCAAATGCGGGGCCACCCATCCTGCCTCTTCCTGTAACAAGCGGGAGGGCCCCTCACCCCTGCCGGGAAGGCAAGATAAATAGACAATCTTCACTGTCCAGCCTCCCCCTTTGCCCCTCCCACCCCCCCCCAGCAGTGACGTCCCCGGCTTGCCTTCTAGGGGCAGGTCTTCCAACCCACACTTGGCCAAGGGTCCGTCCCCCATCATCATTTCAAACCTCCTCCCCCTCATCCGCGAGTATCCGAACACCAAGGACAGACTGCTCCTAGCGGAGGGGTTCATGGAAGGATTCAGAATACCTTACCGGGGCCCACTAGCGAGCAGAGACGCGGGTAACCTCAAATCGGCCAGGGAGCAACCTGAAGTTGTGCTGGGGAAGATTAATAAGGAAGCGGCCCTGGGTAGGGTGGCGGGCCCCTTCAACCAGCCACCACTCACGAACTTTGTTGTCTCCCCCCTGGGGGTAGTACCCAAGAAAGAGCCAGGGGCCTTTAGGTTGATCCAGCACCTGTCTTACCCAGAAGGTGACTCAGTGAACTCCTGGCTAGAAGAGGGGACGTGCTCGGTGTCTTACTGCTCCCTGGACATGGCGGTGGACATGGTCAGGAGGGCGGGCAAGGGAGCTTGGTTGGCAAAGTCAGACATAGAGTCTGCTTTCCGCCTGCTGCCGGTCCACCCGGACAGCCAGCATCTCCTGGGGTTTAAGTGGCAGGGAGAATTCTTCTTCGATAAATGCATGCCCATGGGATGCTCCGTGTCCTGTGCTTACTTTGAGGCTTTTAGCTCTTTTCTGCAGTGGGTGCTCGCGTACATGTTCAAGGTTGAGGGGGTGACGCACTACCTGGATGACTTCCTGTTCATCGGGGGGGCAGGCACGCGGGAGTGCAGCAGAGGCTTGCAATGCTTTCAGGATTTGGCCAGGCACCTAGGGGTCCCTTTAGCACCTGGCAAGACTGAGGGTCCGGCGCAAGTCCTGACTTTTTTAGGCATCGAACTGGACACGATTAAGGGAGAGTCCAGGCTCCCTGCGGACAAGGTACAGGCGCTGCGTCAGGACATTCAAGCTTTGCTGGGGAAAGACAAAGCCCCCCTGGGTGCCATACAATGCCTCCTGGGAAAGCTCAATTTCGCAGTTAAAGTGATCCCTGCTGGGAGAGTTTTCGCCAGGAGGTTAGCTAGGGCAACAGCTAACGTCAAAAAGAAACACCACCTGGTTAGGCTGGCAAAGGGCTTGAAGAAAGACCTTGCTATGTGGTGCGAGTTCCTCACGCAGTTCAATGGAACGGTGATTTGGAGGGCACCTTGGGCAGATAGTCCTGAGCTCTGCCTCTTCACGGACGCATCAGGTAGGGAGGGCTTTGGGGCAATCTTGGGGGCTGAATGGTGCGCCCAGGAGTGGCCCAACGCCTGGCGCAGGCGCAACATCACAGCCAACATCTCGGTCCTTGAGCTATTCCCAATAGTCATTGCACTACACCTGTGGCCGGGGTCGCTGTATGACAGAAAGGTCCTATTCTGGTCCGACAACATGGCGGTGGTGCAGGCCATCAATGGGCAAACAGCTAAGTGCCCGTTGGTCCTCTGTCTTCTCAGAGAGTTAGTCAGGGCATGCCTGCGCTGCAATGTTGAATTCAGGGCGAGGCATATCGAGGGGTCAAGAATGTGGCAGCTGACGCTCTTTCTCGTTTTCAGTGGCTCCGTTTCCGGGAGGCCTGGCCGCAAGCGAGAGCGGAGATGACCCCTTTCCCGGCACACCTCTGGAGAATCTTGCAGTGGAGCAACGATTGAGAGCACTGGGCGAATGCTCATTGGCCCCAGGTACCAGGAAACGATACAGGGCACACCTGGCCACCTTCAAGAAAGTGGCACAGTCACTGGGACTTTCCCCGCTGCCGAGGGAGGGCACAGTGCAGGCATTCGTAGTGTGGGCCAAGGAACAGGGGAAGAGCCATTCCTGGGTGTGTGGCCACTTGGCGGCAGTGAGCCACGACGCCAAACTCACGGGGGGGGAGCGACCCAACCAAGTCCTTCATCATCAGGGCGGCCCTCAAGGGTTGGGCCAGAGAGGAGCCCAGAGTTCCAGACAACAGGGCCCCCATAGATTTCGACACACTCAAGGTCATGCTGGACGTATTAGAAGGGGTCACCTACTCGCAGTACGAGGCGTCGCTCTTTGCGGCCGCCTTCTGCCTAGCGTTTTTGGTGCATTTAGGATAAGTGAATTGGTGGCCAGGTCCAAGTCGGACCGGTCGGGCAATGCCTTAAGCATTAAGGATGTCGCCCTGGTGGGCACCCTGTCCATCCACCTCAGGAGGTCCAAAACGGACCAGGCAGGGCGGGGGGTCGATGTGGAGTTAAGGCCGCTAGGGGACCACAGGTACTGCCCGGTCGCCAAGGTCAGGGAGTACTTGGCGCTCCGTCCCAACGCCCCCGGTTATCTGCTGATCCATGCAGATCAGGGTCCCCTGACAAAGTACCAGATGGAACGCTTGATGAGGGCGAGCTTAACTCGGGCGGGCCTTGCCCAGCCAGGCAAAAAATACACCAGCCATTCCTTCAGAATAGGGGCGGCCACGTCTGCGTTCAAAGCAGGAATGGAGCCAGAAGGGGTAAAAAAGGTGGGGCGTTGGGAGTCCGAATGCTACAAACGGTACGTCCGTCCTTGAAGGAATTTGTTTGTATTCATAGTGTGCAGTGAATTTGAGTGTACTACATGTCATAATACTTGTGTGAAATTGAACATTAAAAGTACAAAGTGTGTAAATGGTGTCCTTTACTCTACTAGGGTTCCAGGTATGGGTGATCGGGCATTCATTCATCACCAGGGTGGCCCAGTGGGCGGCGCGCCGGAATTGGACGCGGGGATTTTCAAAGACACAGTTTGAGTGGATGGGTTTCCCGGAATGAGATGGAGCACCCTCAGGAACAGACTGGAACAGAGACTAGCCGCCCAGGGGGCTCTGCCAAAAATATTGGTGATACACCTGGGGGGAAATGACCTCATTGCCATGGGGAGAAGGCTACTCTTGCAGGCCATGAAAAATGACTTGGGTGAAATCGTCAAACGCATGGGGCAATGTGAGGTCTGTTGGTCAGAGATGATTCCACGCAGAGTATGGCAAGGGGCAAAGTCTGGGGAGGCAGTGGAGCACTCCCGGAAGCGAGTGAACGGGGCAATGCGCAAGTTCACCGACCAAAGGGGCCTGGGATTCATCAGACATGAGATGATTCAAGAAAAGGTGAAGGGATACTTTGAGGATGATGGTGTTCACCTATCACCAGTGGGGATGGACCTTTTCCTGTTAGACTTGCGGGAGGCCTTGGAAATGAGAGGTTGCAGGTAGGACCATAGTTGCTGGGTGGGGGGCCCTGGCGGTGACGGGGGCCACCTCCAGAGCTGTGGCGGAGTTACAGGGCGATCTGGAAGCAAAGGGGGACAGAAGGGTACCCCTCTCTGCGCAGCACCATAGGGGGTGCTAGAGCCAAATCCTAAGAGCCTCATGGGAGGTGACTGGAAAACCGTGTCGGCGCCCCGTTAGTCCTTCGGGCGGTTGTGGGCCTGAACAACTGGGGGTTTGCTATGCTACGCTCCGCCCTGAAAGGGGGCGTGAGTAGGAAGGGACCATGTGTCAGGTGATCAGGGAGAAGGATCACCAGAAGTGGCAGCACAGATGGGGTTCGCCCAGTGCTGCTTGGCTCATCAGGCGGGCAGGCGGCCCAGATGGTTGCCTGCCCTTGGATCGCCCGTAAGATAACCCACCTTATTACATAACGGTGTATGTAATAAACCTGCAGCAATTTTTCCCAAACAAGTAACGTGTTGTGTGTTTATTATCAGCATGCAGTATTGGTTGGAGGGGGGGGGAGCGTTGCCAATGGTGTTGCTATGCGCCCTGCTTACTTTCACATCTGGTCTTCTTGGTTCGAAGTCGCGACACGAGGCAGCTCGTTTTGCAGGCAATGTTTTTGCAGGCAGTTACCCGGGACGGATTGACGTTTTAAGACAGCGGAGAGAAATATAACTTTACGTAAGAGTGGCCGCGCGCCAAGGGCAGAGTGCACGAGAGCCGGGACTCTCACTTTACACACATTGCTCGGCCCCTAATACTTCCGTTCTCTTCCACGAGCAATTTACACCATGCTAATCCAAGCATCGACAATTCTGCATTTCTCACAAAAATACCCCAGGGAGGCAACATTCACATACATTGTTTACACAACACTGTATATTCTGCAACGACCAGCTATGCTTTTACCTTGTTGCAAATCCATGGTCTATATTTTTCTTTACATGCAGGGACATGCTACTTTCTTCCAGTACACTATTATGAACAGAATACAACAATCTCGTAAAATGAGTAAATCTTAAAACAGAACAGCCCTTTCATTTGCGACCCTTCCTTCTCTGGGTAATCTTACCAGCTGGCACAGGAACAACCGCCTCAGCTGTTTGTGCAAGCCCAGTTTCTGGCAAGCTTTTTTTTTTTTCTTTAAAGAAACAGCAGCAGAAATCAGCCACACAGCAACATATGGCATTGACCCACAGAGAGTGTTGGTTTAACGTTGCAAAGACATTTAACTAGATACAATTTTTTAACCTTTTCGATGTTACTGTCTGATTCAACGCTAACAGATGGCACGCAAATGTGTGTTATGGAAAAAGTAACGTATCACAAATTAAAAAAACTGGGGTTACCCGGATTTAGTAAAGTGCCAAAAGCAACAAGCACAGAAATGAAAAAACAGTCAATGGCATTCTTATAGGGTACCGGTAAAGCATACAGTATGAAGCTCTTTGATATTTCGCTGCTATATGATTTGGTGTGCAAACTGTAGTAGTATACTTGTGCAGAGTAATAATTGATTATAGAGAGCCATGAGCGGGAAGGACTGGATTCTAAATTCATTAATTCACTGCTATGGCGGAGCAACGATGGGCAACTACGTCAATAAGGATTTCCAGGCTGCCATGTTATGTATGGCTCCCCAATCACTCCTCTGCCCCGGTGCAGCTGTTGAAAGCAGGGGCCAATGATTTTGGGGCCCAAACTTAACATAACATTATAGGTGGGTAAAGCGCGAATTATG
Source organism: Calotriton arnoldi (assembly GCA_963921515.1). Lineage (NCBI taxonomy): Eukaryota > Metazoa > Chordata > Amphibia > Caudata > Salamandridae > Calotriton > Calotriton arnoldi. The sequence continues at coordinate 1,025,657 of CAWUFW010004145.1, forward strand.
GGGCTGTTTTTCTACTCCGGTTCTAAGCGGCATCATAGACAACTCATTTTTTGCTCTCATTGTCTATTTGATGTCACTCAGAACCCCTTAGTGAACAATATCCCTGTAATTCACTGCTACCCATCTATCACTCTAAATATAACCACCTACAGTAAATATACACAAATATTCCAAATGGAATACGCTATTGTTGAGTTTGAGGAGAGGCCATTTCTCTTGAAATGCATATATGAGGCTCCTCTTCTCTCTTGCATACTACTCTCATATGAGATACCTTTTCAACATTGTGTTTTTTTCATGTGTACAAATTATTAAACCATTGCAAAGGGGTCCAATCCATGCATTTGTATTTCTTATTTATTTTTGTTCTTAATATAGCATGTTAAGACCCTATGTAGAGTGTGGCACTGCACTTTACAGAAAAACATAGGACAATACTAAAATAAGCATATACAAGTCACGGCGAGAGCGACGTTACTAGTAGAGATTCAATGAGTGGTCGGTGCAGGTTATCTAAGGTCTTTTAGAAAGTTATTTTCCATTAAGGTCTTTTTCTTGGACATCAGTCCCCCCTTTCTCTCTTTTGGATTACAGACACCGTGAAAGATAGAGTTACTTCTCAATGTTATTTTACTCTAAGAAGTCACTCTCACTTGTGAATGTTAGTCCACTCTTAAGATAGCAGGCTGACCTTTTAGGGTGTCATCCCATGCCCTTTGTATGTCAGTGCTACCTTTGGATGTCATTTCCATTTTGAACATTGGTCTCTCTTTTGGATATCAGTCTTGTATCTGGATATCAGTAATCTTCCCCGCCTTGCCAAGCAATTGCGGGAGGAATGTATAGCTCACACCCTTTGAAAACAGCACCCCCACATTGCATAGGAGCCAAGAATGGTTATATAGTTTCTCGACACCCCCCAACTTGAGCACAAGCAGATAGGGTTAAATTCTCAATTTTCATGTGCCGTTCCGAACCTTGCCTAGGGGCAGGAGGTTTGCTATCCCAGCCAGCTAAATCAGTGGACCCACCCACCATGACCATTGAAGGGGGGGATGTATTTGTTGCCCTATATCATGCTCAAGGGCAGGGCAGATGTGTCAATCCCCCTCACCTTGATCCTGTCCAAGGAAGACGGAGGCAGTCTCACTGACTTGCATAAGGCAGTGGCTACCGGGCAGGAGGTGGTTAGTGGGGAGTTTGGTGGTTCGCATGCTCATCTGTGTGCAAGGCTGGAGGTTATATGATCACATCCTCTGCCTTAGGTACAAATGGGCACATTAATACTCTCAGAGGAAGGTCATAATTGGGCATTACTGATCAACAACACATGTGGACTTCTAGGTCCATTTCTGCTTGAGTAACATTGCTGGGACATCTAGTGGTACAACGGAACTGGAACTGGCGGAACACGTTTCCTTTTCTTGTGGTTATTTTTCCTTGTACCTTTTTGTCCTTTGTATGCAGCATCATCCATTCCTCAACATCCTCATTGCCAGTGTGAAGTTCCAACAGGAAGGTACATCCCACCCAGTCAGTCTTTGTCTCTTCTCTCATTCTGTCGCCCATATCTCTGCTTTCTCCTATCTCTCTTCCATATGTGTCTCCCTCTCTCTCCTCCCTGCCACCTCATTGCATGTTCAGTGGAAGTATGGGCAGTCAAAGTAGGGAGTACGACGGAGGATCTCACAGGTGGCCACAGGGACAAGCTACCTCTGCCTCTAAGGGGAGATGATCAAAACCCATTCTTGTCAATCGACCACAATCACAGGAAGTCGCGTCAAAAGACAAATGAATAAATCACTGTGTAAGCATCATCCATGAAAACACAGTGTTTCTAGTTTACCAGGTCCAAATTAAAAGTTATCATGTCACACATGATATCAAAGTTTTCAGTCACTCAATGTCACTTTAACAATTTGTAAAAAAAAATTCTTAACAAGGTAGAAAGAATTTATTAATTTAAGTTGCCTGCAATCGAGGAACTGCTGCGTGGATGACAGCGGTTTCGAGCAGAGCGGTACAATTAGCACCGGTGGGGACTCCACCATGGTATCCATAGGAAGACCGAAAATCATGCACCATTTTTTTGTTCAGCTAGGAATGAAGATGTGGTTGAGAGAATACATACATTTGTTTATGTTGCTTGTGTGTGGTGGGGGGGGGGGGGCTGTTGGTTTGTTCACACTAGCAGAGATCCTCAGAATAGAGAGACCCCCACTGCCACGACGCTCAAACTCATGCAGATGAAAGAATAATAAACATCAGAAGTGGTAGTGTTCATTAGTACACAAATGGCACATTTATTGTTGATAAGATATATCAGTTCTATGATAATCTTGTGGTCACGATGACATTTTGCAGGAACAACGTTTCTTACTTTAAACAAAAAAGACCTTCTTCGGGACTTACAATACGTTACACGAATCACTTGTGTAACAAGTTGCAAATCAGGCAACTGTGCAGTCCATCGATTCGCACAACGGTGGAGAAAAAAACAATTTCAGCACTCTAGTCAATCATATGCAAGCTCCATTCTAATACTGTTGGAGATATTTCGCTCTCAATGTCATGGCTAATAACCAAGCAGGAGGGAGAGGAAAACATTTTTGTTTCTACTAATGCCTCTTGCTTGTAGGTAAAGGAGAAGGGAGATCCGAAGTGTGTGCAAGTTGTAAACAGTGAAAACTTATTTGCACACTCAGGTGTGGAGGTAACTTTGAATGTACCTCCTGAGTGGTGAGCTGAAATGCACCACAGAAAGAATAAAAGCAAAGATTTTTGTCAGCAGTCCAGAACTAAGGACACACAGAGATGGCAGCCAATGCAACTAAAATGGAGACCACTTGTATGCTCATGCAGCACTATAAATGGGAGCAGATGTTGCCACTTTCCCACATTAATAAATGTTATATTACTATCACAAGCCAATAAGTCTGTACATTTTCCAACCTGCTATAATACTGCATCACATTTTGTATAATTTGATGAACACTTTATAAATAGCGCAGGTACCTTACATTGATGGTGAAAGATTCTGAAAGCAAGAATACTGAAACGGGTCCTTACCTGCTCTCCCTCAGCTTCTGGATGTACCTGAATTTAGGTGTCAGGAAACCATTGGATGCAATCACAGCCTGTGGATGAAGAAAATAGAAAACATATGTCAGACTAGATGTTGGATCCTTTTTCAGAAATGTATTAATTCTCAAATTTTAAGGAATCACAGAAAAAAGGAAGCCACGCACATTTGTACTCGTACATAATTAATATGCAACTAAACAAAAAACAAATAAAACGTATTCTGCTTCACCACACCTTCTAGCGTGGCCTCCCTTTTCAGTGGTCTGATTATGTTAATGAATTTCATGTTTTTTACCTGTCTGAAAATCCCAAAGAGTAAGTGACATCAGAGATGAAAGGGAAGTGGATTCTGTGCAATCATTATAGCAGTTGAGTCTGAATTTTTTATTACTTTGGTTTAAATAGGGCAGACATGGACAGTGGACATCAGAGAAGTAGAAGTTGACAAGTACAAAACAAAGTTTTATGTATAAAAATATAGATCACCGATGTCGCAAATCACAATATAAAGGTACAAGAATGCTATTTGCAGTATAAATAATGAATGCTTGGTCAAGTAGCAATCACTAAGATGCAGGGTTACAAGAAAAAAAACACAATAATGGAAGGAATGCTTGAATTAATCTCAACCATGGGTCATTACTCGAGGGGTGGGAGGACCACATTCCAGTCCATAGTTTTTAGGTCTTGTCTAGAAAGTGCTTGCACTGTCTCTTCGAGTCATGTTGTAAATACTGTGTGGGTTTTAGCCTGCCCATAGGTTTCCCATTTGCTGGCTCCATCATTGCTCTCCAATTCTTTCTTTCCATTTGTCCATGGCATGCATTTATCATGCCTTTTGCTGTGTTTAGCCCTCCCTGAGAGGAGGGACCAAGTACTATATCAATACACTGTTCACCATTTTAGCATGTGTTTAACAAACTACTTTTTTCTTTCTTGAAAAGTAATTGACACAATCGGTCCTGTTTTCTCACTCGCCCTGCTCCATTTTTGTAAACAGGCGTGTAAATCTTGTTCTTATTTCGTCACATTTGGTAAGCATTCAAAGACCGAGATCAAATGTCAGACGCTGTTTTTAAAGGGCGCCTGTTCCAGGCCCCATCTCCTCCCTCATCACTGCTTTGCTGCTTTTTTTCTTGTAGTCTCAGCTGGCTCCCTTGTGCACCCCTCTCCATGTTCCTTCCATCCTCCCTCGCCTGTGTGCTTACACCCACCCATCCTCCCTTGTTCTTTTTGCTTCCTCTTTCCCCTGTCCGTTGCTTTCCCCCCCATTCCGCTGTTCCTGTTGTTGCTTGGTTTATTTGCTCATTTTATTTTGCTTGCTCCACCGTTGCTTGTTCTTTATAGTCTCTGGTAATGTGAAAAGTGTACATTCATCATCACTTGGCACTGGTTACTGGTGTCCCACAGAGCAAGTCATGGAGCGCGCCGGAGCGGCAGAGTCAGGGCAGCAGAGAGATTCGGGCCGCGGCAGGAAGATGAAGTGCAGGAATCGGCTAGAGCATCCGCTGCCATCCGCTAGATCAGGAGCACTGAATTAAAGTAGCGATGAAGTAGGGAATGCACGGAGGACCCCATCGCCTATCTTTACTAAAATGGATACAGGGGGCTCCATGTTTAAGTTCTTTCGGACTACTTGTAATCAAGACTTGGTCTTTCGGGTCTTCGTTTGTGGAGTGAAAGGAAAGGATTCACCGTTCGCACAGCCTAGCATTCAACAACATTCTATCGCTGCAGTTGTAGGGAAGCTGTTCTTAGTGCTGTAGAATTTGTGGACACAATGCCTCTGGGATTTGCAATCCTTCCTACCCGTGCTATCCTATGAGTATCATTGTGTTCTGCTTTTTTGGGGCCACTCTAACATTGATCAAGGGAGTCCAGTGGTTGCGCAGAATAGCCTATATCTGGTCCAGATGTCTTCAAACCCAGTTATCTTCGGGGTGTGTTAATCTGTGATGAAGGGAAACAATTATTAGGCCCCTGCTGTGTTTTTAGTGGGCCACTCTATAATGGACCATCCGCAAACATCTTTTGTCACACATGTCCTAGCTGGGATTAGGTGCTAAATTTGGGGATGGGGGTGGTGGGGATTGGGGCCTCCAAATAACCATCAAAGTCTCTCCACTATTTTTTGATAAAGGATCAATCTGTGGCTTTTTACAGTTTTAAGAAGTCCGGATTGCCCCTTGCATTTTAGCCATCATGTATTTGATCACATTTCTAAATGGGATAACTGAAAAAAACTCCAGTGTTTGAATTGTTAATTTTGTTTAGAGTTGCCAGTTTTATAGAATATGAGCAACATTCTCTACCCCCCGGTCCATGACTTTTAGGTCGAAGCCTACCAGACAGCACAGCTGTCTGGTTTGCTAAGGACATCTTGGGGGACATTCTGAAAGTTTCCCTAGGAATGCATGCCGTCCATTGCTTACCATTGGTTTGGTCTTTTGTAACGCACATTAGCTTCCTTTCTATTTGCTGCTTTTTTTGTTTTAGGTTGTCCAGCATGAGTTCGTCCTTCCTGTGAAGCATAGACTATTTACTGCATTTTCCTACCACTAGAGCTCGCTTTCTGTAAACAGGCCTCTAAATCTTGTTCCTATCATGCCACATTTGTTGTGCACCAAAAGACAGAGGTCAAATGTCAGTTTCTGTCTCCAGAGGAAGCTTGGTGTTTACTTTTCTTTCTCTAACTTCAAAGTGAGAGGATTTATGCGACAATCTTGCTGTGAAAGCAAAGGCCTTTTTCTAGCACACAACAAATTTAAAATGTCTGTAAATGATCTGTGCAGATATTTCAGACTATAGCGGAATTGGGAAAGCACAAACAAAGCACATTTGTTTTGTAATCTTGAAGTGTTATGGGCACAAATTGTTTAATACGATCAAAACAATACACTAGGTGATGACATTTCCACATATTGTGTGTGTGTTGTATACTTTTATCAGTAAAACTGTATGTCTCTGCAAATGTAATGGTCATTTCAATTGAAAAGGTGCTGTCTGTAATGGCAGTGTGCTACCACCCCATGCATGCTCCGCTTTACACCACTCCACTCTACAACACTCTAAGCCCCTCCACTCCCTTCTAAGTCCCAACACTCTGTTCTACTCTGACACACTACTACAATGTACCATAAGGCTAAAACACATTGGGAAGCCAATAGCTCTTGCATAGGGGAGACCTATTGGATTTGCCAATGTTTGTTATGGTCTGGCTTGACAGCCCAGCTGTTGGCAGACAACTATATGAGCATCACTAGAAGAGCTTTAGCTCAGCCCACACGCTGGAAGCACATGTTCTGATTAGACAGAAGTTGTGTGCATCTACAAAAAAGTGCTTGCCCTCCAAGCAGCTGTGATCATTCTGTTTACTTATCCAGTTGGCAGAGATTGAACTTTCAGGGGCACACACATGACACAGTAATGCTGTACAAGTGTCCTAGATAACTAAATCGTTTATGGTGTTTGTCTTTCTATGGCTGCAGCACATGTGGGGGGCAGGGGGTGGAGGGGAGGATACTTTAGCTTTTCAAGAATCTTTAAGGTCTTAACCTGACCTTTTTTTCTCAGTTTTGTTCCATAGCTAGTATGGTCTGTGCCACTTACCGAACTTAGTTAAGCACACCCACATTTTGCAGGCATTAGCCAAATTGGTATTTTATCGTTGTTGTGATTACTGCATCACTTCACTTGTGTGTCACCTGCGTGTTCTAGATGTGTGCTTTTCATGCCACTTTGCACCTACACAGCTATGCGCCGTGGCATGAATTTATCCCACCACTTGTTTTCATTAAGGGTGTGAACAGTGAACCCCTTTGTTTATCTTCATTGCATAATTTCTGTACTTGTGTAATTTTCTTTGTTGTTCTTTTCTAGGTTGGGTTTTAGCTATCTCCAGGTATACGTTACGGTGAGGATTTGGTTGTATGATTGGGGTACCTTTTGCCAATGCTACATTCATTTTCCCCAACCACAAGTACATCAGGTTTCATTTTTCGGTCCTGAAGAATTACCCAGATCGATAGCGACACCTGAGGCAAGAAAGATGTTGACCTACACGCACACTATTTTATGAGCTGGATACAACTATTACTTCCACATTCAGCCATCCATTGCCTTTTAATCATAACAAGAGAACCCACCTATTAAATTTAATTGGGCATCTCTTAGCTATTTTTAAAACCACAAATTCAAATTACACCTAGCGCACCTCCACCCCTCACATCGACATTTCTTGCTCAAAAGACCTCCGGCAAAGAGCCCCCTTGAGGGGCCCATTGGGCACTGCAGTGCAGGCCCAACGAGGAGCTGCCAGATGATGAAGCATGACTCCCACACTGGTGTGTGAGGGCTCCTGCACAATCAAATCCCCTGATCTGTTTCCTCAATTTCCCTGACCTAGATCCTCCCTTCCTCCCCCCCCCAGAAACTGCTTACCTTTTGTATTACATAACATTCCTTTAAAGCCAGACCTATTTGCTTTGCCAATGCTTGTTCGCTGTTAGACTCGACATCCTTGGCATGGCATTCCCCGAAAACCTTTGTCTTAATTCATTTACTTGGCTGAACTCGTTTTTGCTGGCATTAGGACTCTGCACACGTTATCCTTGCTAACCAGCGCAACAGTGCTTGGGCGCTCTCCATTAACATGGTAAAATTGGCCTACACCTAAATGGCACCTTTAATTTACCCTGTATATTGAATGCTATTAGTGGGTAGTAAACCCATTGTGCCACCCACTAAAAGTAGCACTGTAAAACATATCTCAGGCATGCCACTGCAGCCTGCAGTGCGGTTTTAAATTGCCATTTTGATCTGGCAAAAAAAACCTTTTGACAGGCCGAAACCTTCCTTTTTAATACTTATAAGTCACCACTAATGTAAGCCTTAAAGGGTCATAGGGCAGGGTGCACGTTATGTAAAGAGTAGGACATGTGTGCTTAAGTTTTACATGTCCTGATAGTGAAAGACTCCTAAAGTTGTTTTTCACTGCTGTAAGGCTTCTCTCTCCCACAGGCCAGTGCAAGGCATTAATTTGGCACCGTTGGCCACCCTCTTCAGAACACTTCTGGACCTGGGCAAAACAGAAGGACAATTGCACCTGCTGTTGAGACTTGTGAGGAGCATCCTAAGGGCTGGATCTGCTCCCACTTGTACACAGGACAAAGAAGTAGACTCAAAGGGTCAGTTGGGTGACCTCCTGTTAAGCTGCTAGAAGCCTTTTTTCCTGAAGAGCATATTTGCCAAGTTTCATCTGGACCTGCGCCGGACCCTGCTGGTCGCTTCTGATGGAGAGAGTCTTGACCCCTAAGTGTTGTTCCTGAGGTCCTAGGACGCTTAGCTGTGTCACACAGTACTCCTCGTAACATCCTGAAAAACTTGGGACTTAGAAACATTTTGGGATCCTAAGACCACCAAAGGATCGGGGCAAACCTGCCAGGTCAATGCGATGAAGGTGTGTCGCGCTGGGCCTGACTTCACCGTAGCTCCTGCCAAGTTTTTCTCTCAATGCCAGAATTCGTTGATGCCAAGCCCTCCTCGGTTCATAACAGCAGCTTTATTGGGCTCCCCATTGAAGCAGACCCGATCAACGCTAGAGACCTCTGAGGCCACACAACTTTAGCTTCTCCTGCCGCAGCTTTTTGGGCCTAAACCAATGGTTTTGCTGAGGCTCCATCTGGACGCAGGAATCTGTCGAGCCTCTTCCCTCAACACAAGCCCACTGCCTGCTTTTTCTGAAGGCTGTCGATGCCGTAGGTAACTTTCCACCGGTACGAACCTGGTCCTTGTATCTGACCTGTGCGCCATCGAGGTCGCCCGAAAACGTGCTCTTGCCAAATGCAACCACATGACCGCAGTTGGCACGCAAAGCTTTTTCACACTATTTCAGTTAAACCTTTAAAAACTCATATCATCGATTCCCCTTGTTGGAGTTTTATCATCTTAATGTCATTTTGTTCATTATTCTCTATTTTTATAAATTGAAGTGGGATTGTTATTGTGTTTACAATTTTTTATCTGTTTTGGTACTTCTTAGTACTTTACACATTTTCTTAAGCAAAGTCTGTCTGCTCTGTGCCATAGCTACCAGGGGTTAAGTTCAGGTTTATATTATGGAAACCTTTACTGGTCCCAACAAGAATAGTGACATTATTACTTGTGGTGGACTACCATGCACCCCAACCAGTGCTTTAAATGGGCCGGTACTCACCGGTACTGAGTACCGGCACTTCTAAATTTTCGGCACTTGAGTACCGGAACTTCTCTTTGTCCAAAGAGAGTACCGGTACTCATGGGCTTTAAGCCAAGCTCAGTGATATTGGCATTTACAAAAAAAGGAAGAGCAATACAGCTGACAAGGAGTGGGTCCGTTTTCCTGAAGCACTCTAATCGAGTGCTAATCTCCCCTTTCAATGTGCTAATTGAGCCGCGGCCCGTAGGCATTCATTCAGAGTTGGCAGGAAGTTTGGGAGGGGCTAGACTCACACTGTGATGCCTGAGGCAGTGTCCACTCAGACATAGCTGCCAAGGTTTCAGATTGCTATGTGTGACATTTTCATAATTGTAGTGTAATTATGAGTGACATTTCAACAAATATGAGTGACTTTTTTGCGAGCAATGAAGATGAGGGAAACATACATCAAAAATTGTACTAAAATTATGAAAATGTCGCATAGCAATCTGAAATCTTGGCAGCTATCTAATAAAACTTAAACTCCGAGCTTAGCGTGAACATTTAAAATGTCAGCAGCTTTCATTTCTTACTCTTACCAAATTCAACAAGTCACAGTGCTGCAGCTGGAGGTCTAAAGACTGCTGGCCATGGGTCCCCCATAGTCTCTTGGAGTCTGTCACACTTGCAGACAGCTGCTGGCAATCGGAATACATTCCAGGCAGTGATGACCAGGAGATAATCTGCTAAGTGGCACCGCTGTCTAGAGAGCCCTGTTTGTTGTGCCATTTAAAGACACGCAGCACCTGCTCTCAGACTCACGCTGTGTGGGACACAATCTTCAGGGATCCCCCACGACAGGGGCTAAAAAGGCAGGAAGTGTCGAGGTCAGGAGGTGACAGGCCGAACACCGGCCTCCTCCTGTAATTATCTAACTAGGCACAGGGACGGCAATGAACTCTTGGAGGCAGGGCGAGCAGGAAATTCTGATTTAAAAAGTAAGTGTGTCAAAGGAGGTAAATACTCGACTCCAGAAAAAGGGAATCAGACTTTACAGCAGGCAAGGAGTTTTGAGGCAAAGCTGTGCCATCTAGGAGGGGCTGGGTGATGTCTGCTAAGTGGCAGTGAGACAAGAGGGTTAACCATAGTTAAACCTTTCCAAAAAATGTTAAGGAAAATATCTTGTGCGAGTCATATGTGATCTAGGTGTTGCACCATGAGAAGCCCACTTTAATAATAAATGTACCCTTTTGTACGTATACGGGAAATGGAATAATCAAAATATACCAGAAATGATTTCGTATCATTATGCACATCTGCACACCAATTAAATCTCAATCACATTAAATGTGTGCCCCTGGCCGGATCCCTTTGGACTGCCAATAGCCCCGCCCCTAACCCCGCCCCCAAGCCCCACCCCCTAGCTAACATCTCCATTTGTTGAGTACCTGCACTTATTTTTTTCCATTTAAAGCACTGACCCCAACTAATAATCAACTTTCTCATAATGATCCTTGCTGTGAAGGATTTACCTGCACAGGACCATAGAACTGGTACAGAGGGAACTATGGCTCTGACACCAGTGATGGAGCAAGGACTCACAAATGAGACTTGCTCGGAGGCAATCTTCTCACAATATTAATTTATTAATCCTTGTAAAGTTCGTACTAACCACTGCACACACAAAAATAAGTAGGAAGGAAGCTTGCCTATGTGTTTAAATTAACAAATAACGCTTGTCTATTCTAAAATGGCCGCTAAAGCGCGGGAACCCTATTGCGCATGTCTCAACCATATCACATGGTGTGACGTCTTTCGTTGCTTGGAGGGAAATTCTTGCTGCTGCGCAGTGTGTATTAAAATGGCTGCTTAATGTCTTCATGTGCTACCGCTTGCTCACATGTTGCAAATAAACTGTGGTATCCTAACGCTATTAATGCGGGGTAGAATTTATAAATAAATAAATGGGAATAGAGTAAAAGAGTGGGTATACAGTGAAACAATTTATTTGTGATTTTAATATTTTCTTCTTTGACTTTTATTAGTTCGTAAATTTGGGCCTGGGGTTGGTGAACTGAAAACTCGAGACACAATGGTTCTGCGCATGCGCCCTGAGTGGCTGCCCAGAAGAGCGGATGAAGTCAACCTGGACTTCGTCCAAGGCCGTGACCTGATGGCCAACATTATTGTACCCACGATGTCCCTACCGAAAAGAAACAATTTATATGAACAATGTATTAAACTTGTCGTGAGACGGGTGGGAAATAAAGCAAATGTATTAATTATGATGGGCGGTATTTTAAAAACAAAGGGCTTAAAGAAATTGAATAAAATCAATATGGTGTGAGGATCAACCCCCTGTCCCCGTCCAATCAGAAGTAGTGGACCCATATTTTTGCAACATTAAGGGGAGGTACATGGGCGTAGAAGGGTATAATAGATATAGTATTAGCTAATTAGTGAGGAGAAGCTAGCACAGACCACGAGAGAGCTTAGGGCATAGGCTCCAGACGTACAAGCTGATCGATTGCAGACTGAACCGCTGTCCAGAGAGGTCCTGAGGTGGGGGCGGCGGAGTACCTTAGAAGGAAGACACGGGAGAAATCGAGAAGCGAAGTACCAGAGAGGGGAACGACGCAGGCGTCGTTAATAGAGAGGTCACCGGTCCTGTCCTGAACCTGGAGGAGGTCTTTGCTCTTCATCCTTCCTGGGTTCTACCTTTCCAACTCCTTGGCCAAGGGGTTTGGTTCTCGCACTTTTAGGTAAATATAAATGCAAACCTTAATTGCGCTGCTGTCTCGATCTTCTCTTTTCTGGGGACCGTCATTGATCGATAAATTGATTATTATGCTTCATCCTTGATATACGATTTAAGTATCATATGGTTCTGTATTTTACTCTGCTAAAACTTTAAACATTTTAAAACTTCCTGACTCAGTGATTATTTCAGGAATTTGAATTGTATTGAATGTCACTCATTTTAAACTTCCCAATTAGCAAGGGGTCCATTGGTAAGTCATTACTCTTCAATCAGAAAAGTAAATGGTAGCAGGGATTTTGATAAAGAGTACAACTGACCCACCAGCGGAAATTGCTAGCGTAGTATGAATGTATGGGCCCAAGTGAGTATTTTGTGTATGAATGCTTGTTGCTAGTAACACGCTGGATCACCAGAATGACAAATGAGAGTCGAAGAGCAGATGAGATGGGATTGAGCAGCTGCTACATATGCTTACTAAACAAGGGTTACAGATGTGGCCTGGAGTGCTCCCCCGGCATCTCTTGAAAATTGAAAATGGTCGGGAATAGATAACATGGTTGTCAATTCCCTCACAAGAGTGTATGGGGTTGGAGGTGTTGAAGGCACAAAACCTAACAGTGATCTGAAGCAGTGGATCCTAGATGGCAAAAAGCACTTTCCAGAGAAAATCACTAATCATGATAGTGATCTTCCTGTCCCAATATATTGATAAGCAGCAGGACTGACCCATGGAGACTGAGAGGATAGGGCCTTCTGCTGATGACAGATTGAGAGAAAATGCAAAAACAACAAGGTCATGGATGAAATGCTTGAATTAATCTCAGCCACTGGCAATTGCATGGGCCGGCTGCATCCCAATCCATCATTTCTTTGCCCACCAGTCTTGACCCTGCTCCCCATGGGAACAGTCCAGCCCGAACTGCTCGGTCAGGTCCTCCCTGGAAAGGAAACAAGCATCCTTGGACCGGTTTCGGGGTATTACCCCTCATCAGCCAGGCTATCTTGAATCCAGTGGCACAGTGAGCCCAGGATTTAGGCCCAGATCTCTGTACTGGGGGGTGAGTGTTTGACATTGTTCAGCATTCTGTCCATCATTTTTTTTTTTTTAGATCGACAGAAAAGGCACACATGCTGACCACTATGAGTGCAACTATAAAACAAGCATTTGCCACGCAATCAAGTCTCGCATTTTTTAAAGTTAGAGCTATTGGCATTGTAAATGACAATGTTTTTTTACTTATGGTTTTTGATCTGCTGAACTAGGCAATGCATGTCATGTACTGTCAGGGCTGAATATCCACTTCATAGCCAAACAAGAGAACATTTAAGTAAGTTACTTAAGCATGATAAGGCAAACTAGTTAAGCCAGAACACCACAAACAGTCACATTACATCTCTGATGACTGGCGTGGGGGGTCACAGATCTCACTGTACACACACACTGCATCGCGTGCAACCAAAATAAACCCAGACAGAAAGGGCTGGGTAGGACCATCCACAGTCATTGGTTTCAAATACAACTGAAATGATCCTCATCCTTGCAAGAGCAGTGCATGTACAACCTACAATTGCCTTGTTCTCCTCATTTTATTAGCTACCACTGATGAGAACAACTGGCACTGAGGATAGTATAAGAGCAGGAATTTGGCAATTAAATGAACAGCATAGTTCAACCTTAAAATTGATGATAATGCTAAGGTTTCACAAACCGATGCGCCTGTCGCATTCTTGTTCTATCTTCAACTTTTCTCAATTTATATTCAGCAAATGATAATGTCTCAGTATTTGATCATGTGACCAGGCCCCATCAATAATTTTGTGAACCTGGCTCCTGCGGATGGGTGGCTATTAAGGTGGGATGACCGAGGTAAAATGTTAACCCCTACGCTACCAGACCTTCCCCCCCCCCGTGCCACGTCCTTTTTTGGCTATTTGGGGTATTTTGCGCTTAGGCCCCCATACCTTTTTGTACACATAAGGTATTTATACCAAATTTGCGTCCTTTTCATCCACCATCCTGAGGATTCTAAAGGTACCCAGGGTTTGTGGATCCCCCTGGAGGAGACCGAGAAATTAGGCAAAATACAGTTCAATTTTGGGGTTTTTGGGGAAAATGGGAAAAAGGTGCAGCAGAAGACAGCATCTGGTTTATTCCCTGCAAATGGTATCAACAAAGGGTTTGTGGTGCTGAAATCACCATCTTCCCAGCTTTCAGGAAGGAACAGGCAGACTTGTCAGAAAACCAAAATTTTCTACACAGTTTTGGCATTTTACTGGGACATAGCCTACTTTCCTATTTTTTGTGCTTTCAACCTCCTTCCAGTTAGTGGCAGAAATGGGTGTGAAACAAATAATGGATCCCGGAAAGCTATACATTTCTGAAAAGAAGACAAAATTCTGAATTTAGCAAGGGGTTATTTGTGTGGATCCTTCAAGGTTTTCCTACAGAAAGTAACAGTTGAAATAAAAAGATATTGAAATTGAGTTGAAAGAAACAGACATTTGTGCCTACATTTTCACTGGTAACTTCTTCGAACTTTGCTAGATTTTTTAAAGCAATATACCGTTATGTCCGCAGGACACTTCTGGTTGTGAGGATATATCAGGCTTGTAGGTTCACCAAAAACCCAAGGTACCCAAAGCCTATAACTGAGCTGCACCTTGCAATGGTTTTTCATTGTGTACGGGTATACAGCAATTTCATTTGGTAAAATATGAAGAGTGAAAAATAGGTATCAAGGAAACCTATGTATTTCCGAAATGGGAACAAGCAGTGGCGGCTAGTGACATGTGAAAGTGGTGAGGCGAATCAGGAGCAGCAGGTCTCGGGGCTGACGGCTAATGGGAACAAGTCAACTCAATAGCCCTGCACCCCTGTCAAATTAGTTTAACAGTTGGAAAAATTTACTGTTTTAAAAAATAAATAAAAACGAAAGTACTTACCGACGGCGGTTTCACGTGTGCAGGAAAAACCTGGAGATGCAGTGCCACCACCCGGCTGGCGTCTTCAGAGAAGGAAGGCCCCTCACGTGCAAACCACGGAGCCTGACTCTGAAGTTGCGCACAGAGATGTCATTCTGACGTGAGAGTGTGGCAACCATCATACTTGCCACTGCTGCGCTCACTCTGCTGATTTTCACTGAAACAGTGTGAGATGGGACAAGGAAGGCGCCATGAGGGTTGTGGTCGGTGTTGATTTAATTAACTTGCTTTCTGTTCTCATCCAGCACATGCCACTATTGCTGTATAACATACAAGCTGCCAGCGAATGTTAACGGCTCCTTTGAACTGTGGTCCTAGGGGCCTCACATGACAGTGGCTTGAGAAAGACATTTAGTTTGAGGATGAGGAAAGATTATTAGGCGCTCTGCTCGCTATGCCTCTCACGGAGGGAATGTGACGGGGATTTAACCCGTCAATGCACGAGGGAATCTGTGCGCGTGTGCAGAGCTGTTCCAGAGGTGGCGGGTGGCGCAGTGAGGGGCAGATACAACCTCTTGGCGGGTGGCTGCTAGCCAAGTATTGCTGGTTCACATAGGGACACGCATGTGGTTTAACAATTTGACAGTCGCGGCCGGCAAGCAAGGTGGGGGGGAAGGGTCGAGCGGGGGGGTGGGGAAGTAATTAAAATAAAAAACTTACCTTCCTCGACCTCCGGATCAGCAGGGCCACCACCTCAGCTCCTGCCTGCCGCTGCTCCTGGCCGCATTTTGCCTCGGCAGCCTCCCTCCCCTCAGCCAATCACAACGCTGCAATGGCAGCATTGTGATTGGTAAGGCGCAGCGAAGAGCGCCCCAGCCGGGCCATTTTCTCTATGTAGGCTGCATGCAGCAGCCTACATAGAGAAAAAGAGGGAGTGCGCATGACTGCTTTTTTTGGCCCTGGAGCCGACCAAACAGTCAGTACCCACAACAGTGGGTAAGCCACTCCCCCCCCCTGCCCTCGAGCAGGACCGCCCACCTGCCCGCCCACAACCAGGCACTCCAGGGACTTCTCCTTTCTCGCAGTGCGAGAAGCAGAAACATAAAATGGTAGTTTTACCATTTTATGTTTCTGCCTTCTTGCACTGCGAGAAAGCAGTGGGGCAACGCCCCCACGCCCCTATGGAGGAGCCGCCACTGGGAACAAGATATGGAGTTTAGAAGCAGTGGATATTTGCACATCTCTGAATTTGTGGGTAGCCATACTAGCATATGACTTAGGGGGCATTTTTCAAACTGTCTTTTTTACACACTGTCTTACATTTGGAAGGCAGAAATGCATAGAAAGACAACTGGTAAAAATACTTGTTCTACTATTCTGTGTTCCCCTAAGTCTCCCGATAAAGACGGTACCTCACTTGTGTGGGTAGACCTAGTGCCCGCCACAGGAAATTGGTCAAAACACAACTTGGACACATCACATTTTTCCCTGAAATCTGACCCTTTTTTTGCAATGTGCCTAGCTGTGGACTTTGGACCCAAGCTCAGCCGGCACCTATGGAAACCTAGTAAACCTGTACATTTTTTTTAAACTAGACACCCAGGAGAATCCAGGATGGGATGACTTGTGTAGCTCTTACCAGGTTCTGTTACCCAGAATCCCTTGAAAACCTCAAACTTTGTAAAATAAAACACATTGTCCTCACGTTTCTGTAATGGAAAGTTCTGGGGAGCCACAAAATTTCACCCACCCAGCTTTCCTCCAAGTCTCCCGATAAAAATGGTACCTCACTTGTACAGGAAATGGCCATTAACGTACTGTGGAGACTTCAAAATTAATGATCACAAAAAGACATGGTTTTGGGAGGGAGTCACCTGCGCTTTTGGTCCCAGGCTTGGCGGCCATCTAGGGAAACCTACCAAACCCAGACATTTCTGAAAACTAGACACCTGGGGGAGCCCAGGGAGGTGTGGCTTGCATGGATCCCCCAACGTTTTCTTACCCAGAATCCTCTGCAAACCTAAAAGTTTGCTGGAAAAAATAAAACCACTTTTTCCTCACATTTCTGTTTGGGATCACCATGCTGGCACAAATTTCCTACAACCCAGCGTTCCCCTTGGTCCCTCGATAAAAATGATAACTCACTTGTGTCGGTGTCAAATGCAGAATCAGCCTAAAAACGCATATTAAACAATATAGCGCTTAGAGCTCGCTGTGCTATCCACTTAATCTCTAGGTTTTTGGCCTTTCCCAGTAGCAGGCACTTGGCCCACCCACACAAGTGAGGTATCATTTTACAAGAGAGACTGAGGGGAATGCTGGGTAATAGGAAATTTGTGCCGACATTATGATCCCACACAGTAATGTAAGAAAAATTTGATATTTTTTTAGCTAAATTTGAGGTTTGCAAGGGATACTGGGCAACAAAGCGTTGGGGGATCCATGCAAGCCACACCTCCTTGGACTCCCCCAGATGTCTAGTTTTCAGAAATGTCTGGGTTTGGTAGGTTTCCCTAGATGGCCCCCAAGCCGGGGACAAAAAACGGAGCTGACCCCCTTTCAAAAATAGGATGTTTTGTGATAGATAGGGGGCACCTGTGTTTTTGGTCCCGGGCTTAACGGACATCTAGGGAAACCTACTAAACCCAGACATTTCTGAAAACTAGACACCCAGGGGAGTCCAGAGATGTGTGGCTTGTGAGGATCTCCCAAAGTTTTCTTACCAAGAATCCCCTGCAAACCTTGAATTTAGCTAAAAAGTCACATTTTCCTCACATTTCTGTGTGGCAAGGTTCTGAGATCACCCAGCCGGCACACATTTCCCACCAACCAGTGTTTCCCCTCAGTCTCCCGATAAAAATTATACCTCACTTGTGTGGGCACCCAAAGCAGAGTCAGCCTAAAAACGTATGCAAAAAACAAAACTGCCCTTTTGGACCCACTTTGGTTCCCTCTCAGTTTTTCATTTTATAAGTTTTTAGGTTCTCTTCTTTGGCCACCCACAAAAGTGAGGTATAATTTTTATTAGGAGACAAGGAGAATGCTGGGTGGTGGGAAATTTGTACCGGCGCGGTGATCCCACAACTTTTCCTCACCGAAATTTGAGGAAAGTGTGACTTTTTAGCTAAATGTAAAGTCTGCAGGGAATTCTGGGTAATAAAATGCTGGAGGATCCATGCAAGCCACACCACCAGCCAAGCGCCATCCATGTACACCACCAGCCAAGCACCATCCATGTACACCGCCAGCCAAGCTACAGTCCACGCACACCGCCAGCCAAGCGAAAGTCCACGCACACCGCCAGCCAAGCAACAATCCACGCACACTGCCAGACATGTGCCATCCACCCAAACTACTAGCCAAGGGACAATCCACACACAGTTCCAGCTAAGCACAAGTCCACAAACACCACCAGCAAAATGCAGGTTCACACACAGCTAGCCAAATGCAATACACATAATCTAGTGTATTGCATCAGGTGCCCATGTGGCTTACATTACATAACTAAAACCACCCAAATTGTTAAGAAACTGATTCTCCAACATCAGTCACGAATCCCCTGTAAGGCGGTAAATGCCCCCCTTGTTGAACATTATACTAATCTCAAACACTCAGAAAGAGAGATGACATGGTGGGTTATTGAAGTGGTCAAACCATGTAAAAGGCAACCAAATGTGGACCAGGTGCTGACACAAGGAAAATCGCTGGATCTGTCGCACTGACAATATAGCTAAAGGTCTCGATTCGGCAGTAGAGTGGTACACTCTGACATGTATGTTGTAGTATCTCTGATCCATTTAATATATATAAGGACAGTTACAGGAATCAGCACAGTCATAAGTTATGTTGTACAAAGTGCTAAGTATCCATCTTTACCTGTATATGTGCTTGCACAATCTGTCATTGCATATAACTTATCGGTTTGTTCAGGTTTACCTTACGACAACAATGTAATACACAATCTGTTCTGCTATGCATAAATAGTAATGTTATTCCCTGCAATGCTGTATCCTTACGATATTGAATATCTGTAACCATATAGACTAGATATCAACCAGCAGCATGGTTCTAGAACCAACTACAACAAACTCCACCTCAAATGTTCCCTTTATGACAGTGATTGGTGTGTTGTTGTCCATTTACATGATTTATGTCATATTTAGAACACCAAGGAGCAATTTTGGAAACAACTTTTACTGTAAATGCGGTTTTTCTTTGTTCTTCCTTGCATGAGCCACTGCACCTCTATGGCAACGACATACTGACTCCTTTTGGGCATCTATTATCTGAGTTGGCCTTCAACTTTTCGATCTGTCTTTGGGACAAGCCCCTTTTCTAAGATGGCAACTACGGTTGCCCAACTCTACAACAGTATCGTAGACTATGCAGCATCCCATGTAGGTTCAGTGAGTAGAGGGCAATTATGCTCCCATGATTCTGTAACATAATTCTAGACATTGCAGCATCCCCTGCACGTTTAGTCAACAAAACGATTAACCATGAACTCGGTTGCGAACTAAATCCTTCTTTATACCCAACATTGACTTGACATGCGATCAAGGCCGAATTTTCCACCTTGCCCGCTCTGTGTAGTTCTCCTGTTTTGAAAAGGATTTTCAAACAAATTGTGCTAATTCAGATCGCACCACTGATTTACATCACTCTTGGACACCTTTCCAATATGGCCGCCTACTTCGTGTAAACTTAGTCTTTCGTGTCAACTTAGTCCTTCCTTAGTTTAAATTCGATCACGTGACCCCGGAAGTATCTTTAAACATACAGGGTCCTCAGACATGCTCCTTGATGCTGACCGTGTGTGCAGCAGATCATTATATGGAGCAGTGCCCGTTCTCGAACACTGAGTATACCTTTGGCTATTCGAGCCCTCGATTAAGTGAATGTACTAGCTTGTAGCGGTGTTTGCTTCAATTTCTCATGGCATCCTCGTTGTTTGTTTCCGTATAGCAATGAAGTGATTGGCTACCTCGACACTTCAAATACTTTGTTTTGGTGGACCGCTGGAGGAGCGATTGCCCCCGTGTGCTTTCCACATTCCCGGTAAGCCACATGTGGGCCCCATAGGACTATCACCAGTGCGCAATATAGCAGCCCTTCGAATGCTATAACTAATGTTCCTTAATCTGTTAACATCCTTTGTTTTGCAACTATTACCTAACGGTTCACTACCAGCTAATTTAGCCAAGTATTAGTATAGTGCAACACCGAGTTGAATCACTAAGAGCTATGTTTTTTTTAAATAGACCAACTGCCGACTATTTTAGATAGTCTATTCTTGCCATCTCTTCTCTTTTGAATAGAGACCTTTTTGACAATTGCTTTGTCACCGCCAGCTAGCTAATAGTTGTGCTTTTGACCTCAGATACTATCTCAACGGACCAGACTACATTAACTACTATAAGTCATCAATGTAGTTTCTCTAGTAAGGTGTAGTAACCTACTTTTTAAATTTATTTCTGGGTGATATTTTCTTCACTCATTCTTGTAAATATTTTACCTTTTCTTTGGGTAATCATCAGCTCCATCATTGGATGGTTCTGTATCCAGTCTTAATCCATTCTTGAGTTGTTACGCCACTATTTCCTTTTCTTTTTTCACGGGTGTATCTTTTTCTTATATTTTTAATTGATGTACTATTTTTTGGAACATTCCATTTATATGGGGGTCATTCAACATATGAAACTACCATCCTGAAGATGGTCTAGCAGATGCCTTCACTACATAGACCGAAACGTCGACAATTGCACCCATTTTCTTTGTGATTTTTCTCACTAAAGGATTTGTTTTCTGTACAATCAGTTACAATTTCCTTATGTGTATATTGTTTGGAATGGGTGACCACATTAGTGACAATGAGATAATTGCAGCAACAAAAAACTTCTAAATCTCGGTCACTGTGTGTTTATATATGTTTATATTTGCAGTATTTTTGTACCCTTTAATATTGTTTCAACATAAATTTGTGTTTTAAGAAGTATACACCCGTCTGTGTTTTGTTCCTTTACAATTTTTTGTAGATCTGTTCATGTTGAAATAAGTAATTAAGCTTTCGAAATAATTCAATGTAAGCTACTGTTTAGAGCTTATTACTGATGATTCCTAAAAACATGTGAATAAGTATAAGAAAGAATCCCTAGCCACCAAGGGTTTATTGGGTTTCCCACTCCTACTTTCACTAGTACACATAGACCATCAGCCGAACTCCAGTTCACACACACTCACAGAAACTTTTGCTAGTGTCTAGTGGTTTTCTGCCCCTGAGCCTAAAAATATTGCTGTTCTGCCCCCAAGGGCAGGCAACCCTTGGCTAAGGGGCCCTTCCGGACATGCCCATAAACATATCTCTTGTGCCTATTGGGCTTTCTGCCCCCCGGAGGCAAATCGAGGGCTATTGCACCCATCTGCCCCCC
Source organism: Calotriton arnoldi (assembly GCA_963921515.1). Classification (NCBI taxonomy): domain Eukaryota; kingdom Metazoa; phylum Chordata; class Amphibia; order Caudata; family Salamandridae; genus Calotriton; species Calotriton arnoldi. The sequence goes on from CAWUFW010004145.1 coordinate 1,047,027, forward strand.
AGGGGGGGGGGGCAGAAAGACTGGAGCTATTTTTTTTTGGGGGGGGGGGGATTTGGCATCAGCCATTATGTGCAGCCCACACTTCTCTTTTATAAATAAAAAAAAATCCCTGGTGTCTAGTGGGCTTTCTGCCCCCCCCCCCCCGGGGGAAGGTAGATCGAGGACTATTGTCCCCATCTGCACCACAGGGGGGGCAGAAAGACTGTACCAATATTTGGGTGGGGTGGGGCATTATAATACCCATTTAGGGCACCCCCGACCCTCAGTTTGCACACAAAAAAAATCCCTGGTATCTAGTCTAGAAAGACTGAAAATTGCCAAGTTTTAATGGGGGGAGCAAATGCCCTTGCCTAAGGGGCTGCTCCTCCCTCCCTGGTGTCTAGTGGGTGGATCTCTGCTTGGGATCGCCCTCCTGCAGCGATCCGCAAGCAGGGATCCACTAGGGAAGGGTACCATTGGAAAGGGGAGATTCTACCCTTTCCAATGGTACCTCTCCCATCTGCCTACGTGCTCAGGGGCTGAGATAGCCCCAGGAGCACGTAGGCAGTGAAAGTGAGGCTCATTTCACTTTCAGTTTCAGTGTAATGACGTAGACGCGCCATGCGCGCGGATAGTCATTACACTGAAAAAAAATGCCTCAGGCAGCTGGGGAAGCTCTTTCCCAGCTCCTGAGGTTGAAAGAAAAAAAAGAAATCCCTCTGCTGTTTACAGCAGAGGGATTTCTGACTGCTGTGCCGAGGACATAATGTTACGTCCTTGGCACAGCAGCACCGCAGCCGAGGACGTAACCATTACGTCCTCGGCATGCAAGGGGTTAAAATCAGGGTGGAGATGAACTGGGGGAATCATCTGAAAAACCAAAGTCAGAGACGGAGCTTTCTGTAAATCGACATTCTCAAACAGACCTTTTCATACCTCAGTAACTCATGTTCATGCATTGTAGATGTTCTTAAACTCCATTTCTAAGGTGTGTTCCATATCTATATAGTTCCATATCCCCCCAACCCGCAGGTAGGTGCACACAGGCTGCACCCTACTGAAGCCACCACAACGCTACCCTATCCCTGCAGTGCGGTAAATGACTAGAATCAACTGCCTAACAAAAATGAATGTGTCCATCTGTAATGAAACTGGTGTTCATGTAAAGCGCTCTGATACCCGATGTCTCGGGTCTAGTTCGCGCTATATAAAACTCTAAAAAAAAAAAAAAAAAAAAACTGAATAGGGTAAAATAGATTTACCTCAATAAATGTATTTCTATCCCTTTTGCCGATAAGTCAAGCTCAGAACGAAGACCGTGGCTTCCCCGAGAGCGACGTGTGCACCATATGCCATCCCAACATAAACAAACCACACAAGTGGAAAAGTAGACAAGAGGCAGACGGGCACAAAGTAAAAGTCAGAGAAACTGGGGCACAGCGAGAGGCAGAGGCAAGTTGTGGAAAAGATAGAGACGCAGATTCAGTGTGAAAGATAGAGACAGACAGCAGAAAAGACAAACAGGCAAAGAAAGAAGGACGCCATGGAAAACAGAGAAAGGCAGAGACTGAGGCTCGTGGAGAGACGGACCGCTGTAGTAGAACAACGACCTCTGTTCTGCCTCTGGAACCTAGTGGCTGCGCCAATAGTTTTACACAAAACAAATAAAATGTGCGAGTTCTTGCTTTTCCTCATTAAAAGGGGAGTCAATCGTTTTCGGCACGAACTGTAGGTACCCTGAATGAATGTGCTTCTGTGGCCTTCACAGCTCCCTATTCAAAGGAGACACACTTTGCAAATGGACATTCCTGCTCAACAGCCACGGGTCTGTTTTCACAAGATAAATAAAAGTCAACAGTAATTTACAGCGCATGCCAAAGGGTTCACTCATTTGGTTGCTTCCACCAACACCCCAGTGCAACATGGGTAACTTCTGTCATGCTGAATGCCCAAAGGGCTCTGCACTCACTCATTTATCGTTTTTTAGGTCTCGCCTAGGCAGCGCGCATGCGTTGCTCTAGGAGGGCCTTTAGCCATCGGTCTTCACTTTTCAAGCATCCACCTTGCGGGAGCGAGAAGCGGCGCGCCACAAGCATGAGTGCAGTGCTTGAAAAGTGAAGACTACGCTCGCACGCACCACTCCCGAAAACAGCTGCTGCTTGTTAATTAGTGCAGCGCGCGCGGCGCGCACCACTCGCGTGTTTTTTTTTTTTTTAGTGTGCCGGGTGCGGCATGTGACCAGCGCTTGTTAAACCTCTTTTTCACCAGCGTGTTTTATTCTATTTCATTCTATTTTTATTTTTCAGAAAAGTACCATAACATCCAAAATACACAGTACTTTAACCCATTTCCCGACCGCTGTATTTCTCAACTTTTTTTCCACAGTCGACTAACACTCTACAAAGATCGGCATCACGCAAAGTCCTTCTTTCTTTTCACTCGTTTCCTAACGTTCGGGCACGCACAATGAAGCACGTTTAAATACATAACTTTTGTAGCACGGAACACTTCAAGCTCCGCAACGAAGGAAACTTTTTAGCAAAGACTTGGGTAAACGAAACCCTTGGGGCATGTGGAAATAACACGTATCATCAGCTCTTTTTGATCATTAATGCCATTTCTTTTTAGATTTCGAAATTTAGCGCTTTGCAACGACGGACACACTATATACTTAATTTTGCCAAAACAGCAGGGATTCAGTATTTCAGAGGTCAGAGTCTGCATTTTTGCATATCATTATCTGGCAGTAGGTCACGATTGTGGTAGATAACTCGCATGCACTTTCTATTCACCGATATCGGTTGTGCACTTTCTCTTTTCGGTATCGGTTTGACAACCAATCCGGGTTTCATCTGTCTTTCATGTGCTTTTCAGTTGCATGTTGGGAGATGGAGTTCCTCTACATAGAGTCAGTCAAATGTCAGCTTCTCAGCTGCAACCGAAAATCCGCCACTCAATACTTTACAGCCAAATTCTCTTTAATCTGCTGGGCAACGGCGTCAAATGAGGTGCTCACGCCCCAAGCAGTTCCGACTTCGACAGCAGCCAATGTGATTTAGGACAGAGGGGACACACAAGCAGCCAGCTCATTGTTTTAGGTCTTGCTGTTTTACCACTGTTTAACGAAAACAGCTTTGCTCTTTATGAGACTTCTAGATACGTGATGTGCCGCCTACATTCCATGCATTGGAACTAGGAAACTTGACTTTCAATCCCGGCTTCCCCAACTGTCAGCACCGTGTGATGTTGGGCAGAGCAGATTCTCTCCGGTTGCTTTTGCTCCCTGGGCTACCAGAATATGCACTCGTGGAAACAATCCGCCTACCCCCGTTTTAGTTCTAGGTAAATCATCAATTATTCTGTTGAGCACAGAAGCGCCCAGAGGGGGCTATGTTTGCTTTTGAGCGTTATAAATCTTTTCTCTCCCCCCCCCGCTCTTTTCCGCCAGTGCATGTCTCTTCCCATATGTTTATTCCCTTTGCTGCACAGACCGCAAACCTATTTTAACAAAACACCTTCTTCGCACTGTCGGGGGCAGAAAGACAGATCGTTGAATGGGGTCACCGTCTCTGCTCTCATGACCCCTGCCAAGGTGGGGTTGCGCCTTTCTGGCAAGTAGTTGTAGAAGCTGGCACAGACGGCGAGGGCTTGGCTTTACTGCCCCCAGCTGGCACTGAACACACACCCTCCCTGCCAGCATAGTTTTATTGTGTAATTCTGCCCCCCGCCCGGAAGGCTTCTCGGCGCTTTACGGTGAGCAGTTTGCAATGGATCAAACCAGGCGCGCAATGCCCATTGGGATCAAAGGGCTTGAGTCCTCCCCACCCGTCGTGTGTGGCAGCCCGGGCTGAGACAGCTTCCCGGGCACACACACAGCCGCACCCGAGTACTTCACAGGTCTTTAAAAGACCATTCGCTTGTAAATGAGGCTTTGTTGTTTTTTTCACCCCTTCTAGAGCCCCTGCATCTCTACTCTACTGGAAGAGTCAGCTCCTTAGAAAATGTTTCTTAGCCCCCCCCTGAAATTTGCCTCTAGTTGCGCCCCTGGATCAAACATAGTGAAGGGGCAACCGAGCAGTGGGTAAACTGAAAGAAAGGCAAGGGTATTTAAAGGCACCCAAGACCTGCAAGGGGGCGGGGGGGCAGGTGTCGCAAGAGCAGAATTTGAAAACTTATTTTTTTAATTTGATTCAAGGCAGTTTGGATGGTATGTTTTTTCTAATTTCTTGTTGAGAGTTAAAGAATACATTTTCTGAACATTACCCAAAGCGCCTAGAGGCTATTCTGTTTGTTTGGCGAGGCTTGCAAGACCAATTTATCAGTGTAACCACAATTATAACATAAGTCTGAGACAAGGGCCCTACATGTCATTTTGGGAGTGTTCCATCACATATCATTTTTTATCAAAGATTGTTGCCGTTACTTTTATTTTCACTGTTTATATCTGTACGTATATAGTAGGACCTATGGAATAGATCTGAAGTACATATGTATGACTTCGGTGTATATAAGCGATGTGACCGCTCTGTGGTGCTATACACGTGCACTATGTACCAGAAACATGCAGTTGGTCTTCCAGAGATTGGACCTCAAAATGTAATTCTTTTTCACATGCATGCATTGTATGTATTGTTATAGCGCTTAGAGTCAGAAAGACAGACTTTGTGGTGGTCAGGGTGGCAGGGGCGTGCCTGTGTTGTGGCAGTTATGAAGTTGCTGCATTGTATTCTGGCGGTTAGTCTTGTGGCACCGCGGTCGAGAGGGGTGTATCTCCGTTTCCTACTTGGCCCCAATTGTAGTGTTCGATGATGGGCTGACCTGCCCTAATTCTTGCATCCGTTTGAAACATATGTGACGCATGGACTTTAGACGAAGGGATGGAGGAAATGTCATTAATTCTAAACATTTTGATGGAATGTTCTAGGAAGACTTGTACCTGGATCGACTGGTGAAACTAACTTGTTACACGAGTGGATTACACAATAGATTTCTCCACTTCTTTTGTGCCTTGAAGAAGTCCATTTGTGTATGGACGACACGCGTTGGCTGGTTTTTGCTCTGCACATATGAAGCAACCTTAAAGACAATCATTGGCATAGCCAATAGGTCTTGCCTTTGGGACCTTATAAGAATTTAGTTATGCAGTACAATATCCTTGGTGCAACAACATCAACTGTTGCATGCCTAAACACTTATAAGATCCCAAAGGCGAGACCTATTAGCTATGCCAATGCTTGTTATTAGTGCCATAACTGCTTAGGTTTACTCCAAAAACGGAAAGTCTCCTCTCTTTGCACATGTAAGTGTTCAATGCTCAGTACTTTTACAGATAAAACAAGAAAGGGTGAAATAAAATATTAACATGGCAGCCTAAAGTAAACAACGAGCGCGGCGTCCGTGAGCAAAGAGTCTGTACACAGCAAATAAAGCAGAGTAAACAGAACACTAACGCTTCTCACTACAAGGCAGGACAACAACAAAAAACAAGCTGTGTGAATGAGGAGCACTTACGAAGCGTAGAAGACCCCTGCAGCTGGAAACAGCGATGTGGGAGGGAATCAAGCTGTGTATAGGGCTGCAATGCCCATACAGGAAGAGGGAGGTGGGGCCATCACACGCTGTACATTGTGACAGCCAACCAAAATGTTCTCTCAGTGAAACTGCCGAAAGAGAGCTAAACACACAAAGGAGGGACACTTACAGAAATGCACCAATAACAAGCCAGCATTTCTGAATGTCACAGATAATAACCAATGGCAATCGGTGGGTGTGCTACAGTCCATAGAAGGGGACACAACAGGTCCTGCAGAGGCTCGACCTAAAAAGCATGAAGAAAACCTGCCAGATATGCAGACAAGTCAAGTCATAACAACGTGAGACTTCAGGAAAATGGAAACATGTCTGGAGAAGTGGATACCATCATTATTCACAGACAAAGAATTAGCCCATGGGCCATAGAAAGATAGGTTCGAGAGGAACCAAACACAGCTTAAGCTCCTGGGTGCTCTGGACAGAATGATAATTATGTGCATGCTTCACTATAAAAGCAAGGTATGCTGTGTCACGGTGGCAAGAAAGCAAGGGTACTTGACATACAATGGCAATCATCTCTCTTTCTGCTGTAACTTAAGTGTGGAAACACAAAGAAAACTGTATACATTCAAAGAAGTAAAATACAAACAACAAGTGCGAAGCATACAATATATGCTGTTGCCCCTGCCACAGCTTCACACAGAAGGGAAAGCAAGAAATCTTTCTCAGATAAACCTAAGAAGAGATTTCCCTATGTTGAGACACTGAACCTTTGTAATGGATGGTGATCGCTTCTGGTAGTAACTGAGATTTATTGAGTCTTTGACTAATTATAAGTGGGTTGTGCAACTTTGCAGTGTCGCTGCTTGACCTACATGAGCTAATCTAGCAGAAGTCCCAATCCTATTAAGAGTTGAGCAATGGCTTCGGCCCTCACAGTGAAGTTGGTTTAGGTTTCTCAAGTTTATTTTTCTAGAATGACTGTTCAGGTTTTGGGAATTCCATTGAGCACAGGTCATATGGCATTAATTATTGGGGTAAATTGGACCGCACAGAAACAGGATTTGGTTTGATCAGTGCCAGATCTCTGTAAATGGTCAAACACATGGACAGGGGTTGCACATATGCACAATCTCCATGCAGCGTTTATGGCTAAACTCACTGTCCTGGACTGGAACATCAAAAGTGTCAACAATGTTCTTAAAAGGCAGAGATCTCGTTGGGCATACAGACATAGTTCATCTGTGGTGATGCTGCTAGAAATGCACCGGAGTCAAAGGACCATGGCATGTTTTCTAGGCGTGCATTCGACAGATGCAGCACTACATTTACAGCAACTTCTAGGGGGTATTACTAATGGTCAGACCAACAGTCCCATTTCAAGCTCAGAATAATCTAGTGGATTATGGGGGCCAGTACATTGCTATGACAGGCACACTTCATAGGAAATTGATGCTGTTGCACTGTAGCTATGCATTCAACATAGACAACAAGGATATTTTCAGCAGTGTAGAAAAGGTCATATGAAAGTATGTAGGTCATAAAATATTGTGAATAGGAGACTTTCATTGTGTGCCTCGACAACTCCAGCAGGAACTCTGAACAGGGCCTCTCACCAACTGAACGCTGCAATGGTTCACCTAGGTCTTACTTGCTGTGGTCGAGACACACCATGGTAGTTTTGAGAAGACAGAATATCTACAGAGGGCAGTTTCAGATTATGTATCTTTCATGCTGCGGTGTAGGCCTGGGGATCATTTAGCACGGATTCACATTTAGTTACCTGTGATTGTGGTTGCTGGTGGATACTTTGTTTCGAGCAAACACTAGAAAAGATGGAGAAATGTTTCGAAAAATTCAGAATTAATTTTTTATGGGAGGCTTTTAAAGTCTTCATCTCTGTATGATGCATGTGTGTGACATGGTACCATGAAAAATCCCAAGATGATACCAAAGAAATGAGGCAAGATGGAATTAATCGGAGGTTTCCACCATACTACACGTAAGCCAGACACACAATATGTTAGCCTGTTGTTGGATGAGGCAGATCTTTCACAATGTTGGCCGAATTGAGGGAGGAGCTGGGTCGACCAATTACAATACAGGAAACTGAGTGGGCAATACTGCACATAAATCCGGATAAAACTCTATGATTGTATGGTTTATCCGCCAAGTTTTATACGATGTGCTCCTATATATTGTCACCTAGACCGCAGACAGCCGTGTACACCAAGGTGCTAATTTTGGGGAGCTTGCCTAATCCTATGTTGGGCAGTCGTGGTTGTGCTTTCTGAACCAATGTAAAATCATTGGATTGCTAATCTACCATTCTTGGTCCATGATCAATGTGGAAAATAAAAAAAAGTTGAGCAAAATATATTGCAGGCAGACTAGTCAAAGTGATACTCATTTCCTGATGTGCAAGGATCAGCTAGGTTTAAATCACAGCTAAGCTTCAGTGCAAATATTAAGTGACTGTTGCTAATAATGGAGAAGATACAACAAAGGGATACCTCAACCACCATTACAAGGCTGGATGCAAACAATGCATTCAAGGCTGTAAATACGACATACATGCATGAAACACTGTTACAATATTCTTTAAGTTGGAAGAGTAAAGAGTACACATTGGGTCTCGGTGCTCCATTCAAGCATGGCAGCATGTGTTTAGGTTAACAGCATCCTTTCGGCAAGATGGAAAATGCAAAGGGTAACACAACAAGAGTGTACCTTCCCTCTACTGATCTGGGCGCTCACAACCACTGGAACACATGAGGTAATTGTTTTTGGATGGAGGAGTAGTGATAGGTGGTAAAGTATACATTGTCTCGCTCTATGCAGATGATGTTCTGATGCATATAATGGAACCAAATGTCATATCTCCTCACATGTTGATGGCTATCGAGGAGTATGTGGTGGCCTATGTTTTTCAAGAGAATTGGGCTAAATTGGTGTTGTATCCCATTTCAAGTGTAGGTATACAGGAGTCCATTACACAAAATGTTTAACATTGAACCGTTCTGATATCTTGATACACATATAGGACAGGACCTAAATAGAGTTAATACTATAAATGTACTGTAGGTTATGAAAAGAAAGGAGAACAATACATTTTTGGCTAACTTTTCGATGGCATTGATGAGCACAACAACCCTGTGAAAAATGATTAGTGTGCCAAGGATGCTTGGAGATTCCCTGAGCCTTGTATAAAACAATAGACACATTGCTACTGAAATTGCACTATGGTGGAAAGGCAGCATGAACATCACTGACGACACCTAACCTTTCATGGGACAATGGTGGCAGGGTCCTTCCAAATTTCAGACAGTATTGTGTTGCAAACCAGCTACAGTATGTGGTGTTGTGGCTTTCTGGGGTTACAGACCTACTAACAAATATGATTATTTGATTGCACCAATGGGGCTGAGAAGAAGGTGAATACCCTTAACAGGTTGTTGTGTCAACTGGGATTGTGAGGTAAAATGATCTCAACTATAAAAGAGGAATGCCTATATAGGAACACAAGCTCATTAGAAGCACCAAGAGAAAAATAAGAGATTGATTTAGGGATGGTACCGGAAGACAAGGAATAGAAAAGAGTGATCACCGTCTGGAGAGTTGTATCCAGAAATGTCAGGTTGCAACGCATACATGAGGAGCATACGTATTAGGTGTATTTGGCTCCGCAACTATTACATTGAATTAATACAGTCCAGGATTAACACAATCCCAGATGCAAAGCAGAAGCAGGCTTCTTTTGGCATCTGTTGTGGGCTTGTCATGAGGTGGTCCCATTCTGAGAGTAGTTGACTGGGGCACTGTCTAAATTGTCTTGATGGACCATATTAAGAGCCACCTAAACTCGCCACCACTTAAGAAGAGTAACCTCACCATAAAATGTGTTCACTTGGGGCTGGTGCTCATGAAAAGTGTTTTGCTATGGCCTGGAAATCAAGCATTGGGCAGACTCTGAGTCGATGGACAGAAGAATAATCCAAGTAGGTGTTGACCTAGAGTAATATTAGGGACAATGCACAGAGTAATGGACGGAATGATAATACATAGGCTGAATGCATGGTTTGAGGCACCATACCTCCAATCAGAAAGACTGACTCCATGAGTTGTTATACACAAATCTATACATTTTAGGAACTCTATTTTCAAGATGCATATTGAAACCTTATTCATCTTAAACCCTTGAATTATATTTGCTGGAGCAAAGTAAACCTGGTCTTTGTACAACTTACATCTTTTACAACAGGTGAAAACTTCTGCTTTTCAAAAGGCACCGTAGCATCAGACATCAACTGTAAGAGTCAAAAGACACCAATTAGAAAAGAACAGATTTCAATAGTTGTGCATCAAATATACCACGGTAGACAAATGAAGGAATACACATCTTACCAAATCAGCACTGTAAATTGTGCACAACATGCTCGGAACACCATACCTTCAAGGAATCACCGCCGGGTTCCGACTGCTAACTTGGGTTCAGACTTTCACTTCATAACCATGTTCAGAAGCGTGTACCCCTTTCAGCAGGAATGCAAATTGTGTATTTGTGGTTTATAATATTTGCATTTCGAGTGCATGGAGCGTGGTGATCATGCAAGTCCCATGACTGCATCCTTTTTACGTCTCCTGTGTGCCTCACTCTGTGTTTCTCATCCTGTGATACCTCTTTTGGGGCGACTCATCTTATTTGGGGTTACAAACTACATTAAAGTCACCGTCCACTACGACAAACTTCTACCCTGTGACAGGGAGCGTCTGCGACAAGATGTGGTGAGGGATGAAGGTCTCTACCTAATTCTTGTAGAAGAGAGCAGGGACATATGTATAGCAATTCCATGTTCCTCTTAACATAAACGATTTTGCCGGTGGTTCTCTAAGCATGTTTTGCAAATAGGATCATTACCCCTTTCATCTTCGATGAAAAAGAGCTTTACTACACCTTGCCTAATCATTCAGCTACAAATGCTCACTATCCATGAGGTGGACCTCATGAGAGAAAAAGAAGGGAAAGAGAGGGAAATAAAAGAGAGGAGAGACACTCCTTTCAGAGGCGAGACCTTTCAGTGCCCGAATGGGTGACTCGGCCACTAACAATGTACTGCTGTTCAGTCTGGTATTCGAAGTTAAACAGACCACTCTAATCACTTTAAAATTCAAAAGTGTTGATTTGAAATAAATTCATAGAACATCTTGCTGTAAATACTAAACATGCGTATACTCTCATCTCCAAAACCTACTCTAGGAAAAGCAAGGGAAGTAACCCAAGCCAGAGCTATTTTGTCAAACAGATTCAAGTTCCACCATCAGCAGAGTAAAAGGAATTAGATGGTGAGGGCTGGTCTTCAGGAGATGCACTCTCTGGGCCGAACATCTCTCACAGGTACATCCTCGGGGCCAAGTGTCCCTGGAACGTGCTGCCTCCAGTCTAGGGCCGACTTCCCTTTCGGTGGTGACTGGTATCCCTTTATCGTGCTACACACTGGCAGCGACAGCACCAATCCTATGTAAACAAATACCTTTTGGCATGCAGCTCAGCAGTTATGCTTCTTCACAAAGTTAAACTACAGAACTGCATCTGGGGAGGGTCAACTTCTCACAGGGCGTGTCTATCCCGCTGACACTCCTACTGGATAATCAGCTTCTTCTTGATGTTCCACACAGAGGGGGCTCCGCTCATTGCCTCCTTCTAGACAGTCTCTCCTCCTGCAGGGCCAGGCACTTTCCTTCTATCTCTGAGCAGGCAGGCTTCTAGGAGCTGCCCTGCAAGTTGCAGACTTTTGCTCTTCCCTCACATCTGGGAGACTGGCAGTCATGCAAACCCAGCCCTGGTCTCACAGTGGCTGTTTGAATATTCTGTGGTACACTCCCTTAATTGGTGAAGAACAATTTTGAACTGGACTAAAATGGAGCTATGTTTTGTGGGGTTTGGGTACCACATTAAAACTCATTTACCAGACAGGTGACGCGGGTCTGCTGTCTGTGGTCCTGAACCTGGTTCGGGGTGGATCCCTTTCAAATGTCATTTTCTGGCTCCATTGCAGACACAGCATTTGTGCAAAGTGATAATTCTCACAGTAGGTAGTGATGATGCAGTACCCAAGCAGATGTATCCAAAACATGGGCATCTTTAAGTGTGAAGACTCAGCACCCAGCTGTCATTAGCCTTTCTGAATCAGCAATCAGAGAAAGATAAAAGGGCAGGCCCTGCCTAAGAACTCCCCAATTTTGGATTTGCTGATGCACCGGTTCCCACCATCTACCAAATGGCGGTGCTCAGGAGAACCTAAACCGCAATCTCTTGCTAAAAAGTATGGATAGTATTTAAAAGGGTAGCACTATCTCCACCCTCACTACAGTATCTGGGTCTCCACTCTCTGGTTTCAAGAATGCAAGCTATATATTTCCGCTGCCTGGGAGAGGCTGCACCCGTCCTCCATCTTGAGCTATACTAGTCCAAGCCCCATCCAAAATGAAACCCACTGGTCCCAACAAACATATTGTAGTATCCTACTCATGTTCTTGTTATGCCTTTTACATCCCCTGCTCAGCCATTTTAACTATCTTCAATAAAGCATCTTGAATTTTCATCTTATCCGCGTGGACCTCCTTACTACACATATCCAGACAGCAAACAGTCTGTCATGCACTGGCCATACATGCACATCGTACACATGCACTCAACATGCACACTGGATGTCTGCACCTGGGCGGGTGATTAGATAGAGGGTCTATAATCTGGCTTCCATTGAGACAAATACCTTCCAAACACATTGGTCTTCTCTTTTTGAGGCTATCTGGCAAGCCTACTTCAACACAACTGGCCTTGCAGAGTGTGATTTTTTAACTATTAAATTAAATTAGTAGATTTATATAGCACAGCTTATCACCCGTGAGGGTATCCAGGCTCTGGCCATCGGTAAATGGAGATTAAGTGATTTGCTCAGAATCACAGGATGTTGAGCAGATGCCGAGACTCGAACCCGGATCCCCAGCTCTGGCCACTGCGCCACATCCTCTCCTTAGATGTGGCACAGTGGGTGTGTTCATTGATTTGTTCAGACAATCGCACATGGCTCTACTCATTTGGAGAAGAAATGAGTATGTACAGAAGACCATTTCCAAGAACAAGAGGGATGCCATCAAAGTCTTCATGAGAAGGTTAAAGGGCCTCTGAGGGTGATCATTTGGTAATGATATGATCATCTTGCAATGATATGATCATCTTGCAAAGAAGGAAAATGAGAATGAAGAATAAAGGAAAGAAATGAGAATCATACTCGTATAGGAGTCTTCTGTAATGTCTCTGGATGACAGCACCATCCAGGGGATAACAGCAGCGGTTATAGTACCATGCAGTGAGTGGCATTTACATGGGTGTGCCTTCTGATGTGGGTTTTGTCAAGTTTGTGCATTCTTCCAAAGTAGTTCTTTATTTGGGCATCACACAGACTTCATACACAAATTTAACTTAAGACTTCACAGTGGACTAAGCACCTTCTGCAGCACATTATATGAATATTGCAATACACCCAGGAGTTTTGTGACCAGATAGAGAAATGAGGCCCAAGGCCAAATCAGGTCACAGAACTCGGACTTGACTTGCAATATCCTATGAATGTATGATAGAGGGTATTTTATTTCTTATAATACATGGTCACACGATTATCTTCGCCCCAAAAAGCCTCCATAATTGGTCTCTGGGTCCTTTACATAAATGAGTATGGTTGCAAATATATTAAATTAAATATGAAATGCCTAGTGCTAAAGTAGACGCCATCACAATATGCCGCCAGTATTTTGATGGGGTTCAATGCATGTCATTTTCATGAATACCTATAGTGCATAATCTGATGAGTGCACAACATGAGGCAACGTGCAAAGATTCTTACTTTCCTGTAAAGAATTATAGCCCTGCATAAGATAAACTAATCTCTCCTTTCTGGTTGTTTGCTTTAGCAAAACAGTTAAGAAGAAATTAAAATCTACTTCTGTTTTCATTGTTTAAACAGCAGATGTAATTCTACTCCGTATCCTACCTTTCGCCCTGGTTGCATATTCTGGCTACAGGCATTGTGACATCAAAACCTAAATGTAATAAGTTATTACAGTTGAGCAGGTACATAATTTTCTTATTATAGGTGACGCGCTACGTCATAACAAGACTGTGATAAGAAAATTAGAAGCAGTTTGATACCGACACTGCAGGCTCCATTGTATTATAGTGATTGTATTGGAAGGTAAATGATCATGCAGAGTGCACCACAAACAAGTTACAAGGGCACCTCTGCAATATGTGGAGGAGTCGCAACACTGCCACGGGAAAAGGGTGAACCTAGACGTTCTGGTGCGACTTAGGTCCTCGTTACGAGTGGCATGTGGATTCCAATGGGTCTAGTAATGTAAATTACCAGACCCATGGGAGCTAAGTCGAGGTGTTTCACATGGATATTTCAGCTGTACCGGGGGAAAACATGAAGCCGAAAGAACAAGTTACTTACCTTCGGTAACGATATATCTGTAAGAAACATAGGTTAGTTATAGATTCCTTACCTTAGAATTAACCCCAGGAGTCAGACTGGATCCGGAGAATTTTTCGTCAGCAGTACCCCTGCGCGTCGAAAGGTGGCGTCGGTCGGCTCCGCGTTCGTCGTTGGCATCGTGGTCGCCGGGATGACGGCGAGGTAGCTACTTAGACGCCGCCCTCGCGCGCTGACGTCAGTTCTTTATACACGACATTCCACGCCAGAAGCGCAGAGCCATGCAAGACACTGACCACTGGTGCACAAAACTAGGGCCCTGAAAGGAAATCCTTAACCCTAGAAATCAGTTCGCAGAACGGGGAGGATGGGTGGGGCAGTAAGGAATCTATAACTAACCTATGTTTCTTACAGATATATCGTTACCGAAGGTAAGTAACTTGTTCATCTGAAAGAAACAGTTAGTTATAGATTCCTTACCTTAGAATAGATACCCCAGCAATACCAACCCCGGAGGTGGGTCTGCGAACTAAATTCACACCAGAAAGTCCTGGAGAACAGAACGGCCAAAGAAGCCGTCTCTCCGGACTTGGCTGTCCAGGCAGTAGTGTTTGGTGAACATGTGCAGAGATGCCCACGTAGCTGCCTGACAGATGTCATGAAGGGGGACTCCCCGTCCCAAAGCAGTGGTAGCTGCAGTCGCCCTGGTGGAATGGGCGCGCAGTCCCACTGGAGGCTCCTTCTTTGCCAAAGAATAGCAAGCTTTGATGCACAAAACGACCCACCTGGAGATGGTCCGCTTGTGCACGGCCCGACCTTTCTTGGCGCCCACGTAGCCAACAAAGAGCTGGTCATCCACCTGGAATTGTTTTGTGCGATCCAAATAGAATGAAAGCGCACGTTTTGGATCCAGACGGTGGAGCCTCTCTTCCTCCTTTGAAGGATGCGGAGGCAGAAAGAAGGTGGGCAAAGTGATGGTTTGACCAATGTGGAAAGAAGTCACCACCTTTGGAAGGAAGGAAAGTCTAGTTCTGAGGACGACCTTGTCCGGATGAACAGCCAGAAAGGGAAGCCTGGAGGAAAGAGCTTGGAGCTCACTCACCCTGCGCGCAGAGGTGATGGCCACCAGAAAGGCAGTTTTCAAAGTCAGAAGCCTGAGACGACAGTTGTGTAATGGCTCAAAGGGAGCGCACATAAGATGCGCAAGTACCAAGTTCAAGTCCCACGGAGGCATTACGAAGGGAACAGGAGGAAAAAGATGAGTAATGCCCTTAAGGAAGCGATTTACAACAGGGGACCTGAAAAGAGAAGGCTGATCAGGAAGCCTAAGAAAGGCTGAAATGGCAAGGAGATAGCCCTGAAGAGTGCCCAGAGCAGAGCCCTGCTGGGTCAAAGAAAGAAGGAACAAGAGAACCTCAGAAAGAGGGGCAGAGAGGGGATCCACAGCGTTTGCTGTGCACCATGCCACAAATTTGTTCCATCTGCAGGCGTATACCGTCTTAGTGGAGGGACGCCTGGCTGCCAAGATAACATCACAGACTTCGGGAGGAAGGTCAAAAGCTGTCAACTGTCGCCGCTCAATCTCCACGCAAGGAGGTGGAGGCTGGACAGGTTCGGGTGGAGGACCGTCCCCTGCTTCTGCGACAGAAGATCCTCCCGAAGAGGCAGTCGTATCGGAGGATCGATGGCCATGTGCAATAGCTCAGGATACCAGACTCTTAGTGCCTAATCCGGAGTAACAAGGATGACTTGGGCCCGGTCACGCTTGATCTTCTTCAGCACTCTGGGCAGAAGTGGTATAGGTGGAAAGGCGTATAGAAGACCGCAACTCCACTCATGACGAAAAGCGTCGCCTAGCGAGTGCCGCCTTGGAAATTCCAATGTGCAGAACTGCTGACATTGCGCGTTCTCTTCGGTGGCGAATAGATCTAACCAAGGCTCTCCCCACTGCTGAAAGAGACCTTGCGCCACCTCCGAGTGACGATGCCATTCGTGATCCATCATGCACCTGTGGCTGAGTTTGTCCGCCCTGGCGTTCAGAGAACCTGACAGGTGTTGAACCACCAGGGAAATGCCCTGATGTTCCAGCCATGTCCAGAGACGGAGAGCCTCTTGACATAGGGTCCACGACCCCACCCCGCCCTGTTTGTGGCAGTACCACATGACAGTGGTGTTGTCCGTGAACACCTGCACCACTCTTCCCCGGACAGAGGGAAGGAATGCCTTCAGTGCAAGACGGATCGCCCGAAGCTCCAGAAGGTTGATGTGGAGCCCGGACTCCGCCGGAGACCAGAGGCCTCTGATCTACGCCTCTCCCATGTGGCTGCCTCATCCCAGCAGTGATGCATCTGTCACCACTGTGAACTCTGGTTGGAGAAGGGAGAGGGATCTGCCGTTGACCCAATCCCGGTTCGTGAGCCACCACTGCAATTGTCGTGCAGTGCCCTCCGAGATCTGGATGCAATCGGAAAGATTCCCCTGATGCTGTGCCCACTGGAACTTCAGGTCCCACTGTAGAGCCCGCATATGCCACCTGGCATGATTCACCAGCAGGATGCAGGAGGCCATGAGGCCCAGCAGCCTCAGGGTCATTCTGATCGAAACCCGGGATAGTGGCTGAAAGATCGGAATCATAGCCTGAATATCCCGGACTCGCTGTTTAGGAGGATAAACCCGAAACTGCGTCGTGTCCAGAACCGCTCCGATGAAGAGGAGCTTCTGAGAGGGAGTCAGGTGTGACTTCGGCACGTTGACAGAGAACCCCAGCAAATGCAGGAGGTCGGACATAGTCTGGAGGTGGAAGACGACAGCCTTGGGCGAGCCCGCCTTCAACTGCCAGTCGTCGAGATAGGGGAAGACTGGAACCCCTGATCTGCGCAGATGAGCTGCGACCACCGCCATCACTTTTGTGAACACCCGAGGGGCGCTGGTAAGGCCAAAGGGGAGCACAGTAAACTGAAAGTGCTCGTGGCCTACCGTGAACCGCAGGTAGCACTGGTGGGCTGGCAGGAGGGGGATGTGAAAATAAGCGTCCTGCAAGTCCAACACTACCATCCAGTCTCCAGGGTCTAAGGCAGACAGGACCTGAGCTAATGTCAACATTTTTAACTTTTCCTTATGGAGGAAGCGGTTGACGTTCCTGAGATCCAAGATAGGACGCAGGCCTTTGTCCTTCTTGGGCACCAGAAAGTAGTGGGAATAGCAACCACGACCTACTTCTGGGACAGGAACTTGCTCGATGGAGCCCTTGGCCAAGAGTGCCGAAACTTCCTGTTGGAGAAGGGCCAGATGATCCTCCGACATGCGATGGTACTGAGGTGGCATGGATGGAGGGGCAGTCTCGACCTGTCCGACGTGATGGTGCGCCAGTGGGGGAGGTGATGGCTAATCCTGCCGCCCACTGGCGATTGGTGCCCCTGAAAGGTCGCACTAGGAGGGTTTGCAGGCTGCTGCAGAGGGGGCTGTGGCCCCCTGAACCATGGCAGTGGTTCCCACGTACCCGGCCGCGCTGAGGCTGAACAGCTTGCGCAGGCCTGTGGCTCTGGGCGTGACGTGGTGGGGCACCCCTTCCGTAGCCACGAACGGGGCGAAAAGCAGACTGCGCAGGGCGGGTGGAGAGTCCCAAGGACCTGGCCGTAGCCCGAGAGTCCTTAAAGCGCTCCAGTGAGTTGTCTGCCTTGTCACCGAATAGGCGACGGCCATCAAAGGCCATGTCCATAAGGATGGATTGGACATCTCCTGAAAAACCAGTCGACCTCAACCAGGTGTAGCGTTGAAGGGCTACCGACGTGGAAATCGTCCTGCCTAGTGAGTCGGTGGTATCCAGCCCACAGCGGATGGTAAACTTCGCTGCGTCTCTCCCTTCGGCAACCGCACGGGAGAGTACGGCCCGGGCCTCCTCCGGGCACTGAGGCAGCACTTGCGCAACCGTATCCCACACGGAGTTGGTCTAACGGCCCAATAGACATGCGGTGTTTACGGACCACAGTCCCAAGCTGGAGGAAGAAAACATCTTCTTGCCAAGATGGTCCAGCTTCTTGGATTCCCTATCAGGTGGTGCATTAGGGAATGCGCCTTTAGAGGTGGAGGCTTGGACCACCAAGCTCTATGGGGTGGGGTGTTGGGAGAGGAAAGTGGGGTCGCCAGGGGCCGGGCGGTGGCGTGGGGCAACCATCCTATCCACAGGAGCCCCTGTGTTGGGTCTGGACCAGGTGCTCAAAAGGATGTCCGTGAGGGCTTCATTAAACGGTAGCATGGGCTCCGAAGAGCTCGCAGCCGGTTGAAGCACCTCTGTCAGGAGGTTAGTCCTGACTGCCACCGTAGGTAGCTCGAGGTTGAGAGCCTCAGCCGCCCTACGCAACACCCCAGCGTAAGACGCTCCCTCCTCCGTAGCCACGGTAGGAGGAGACAACATGCCAAGGTCTGGTGAGGTATCCAGACCACTAGCTTCCCCCAGTTCCTCTCTCCAGTCCGGTTCATCCAACTGGTCAGTTAAAGGGTCTCCAGACCCCTCCCAGTCCTCCTCACCCTCTTCTGGCTGCCAATCTGGTTCAAAGAGCCAGGGTAGAACAGGGGCACAAAAGTACCCGTCAGCGCCGGATCCGGCGTCGGTCAACGTCGGTCCGGCTCAGTGTCTACCTCGAGGTGAAGGCCGGGGTTGACGCCGGCTGGGGACAAAACCGGCATCGGCGGCAGACGTGGTGCCGGTGGAATTGGCGCTGGGGGAGGCGTAACCAAGTCGACCGGGGCCGATCCGGATCCAGGCCTGGAGCTGCCGGTGTCGAAGCCCCAGGGCCCCCAGCCGAGTCCGCGGGGCCCGAAGGCGCGCCAGTGGTGTCGGGCGGCCCAAAGATGGCATGCATCGCAAAATTGACAAAGCTGGGCAGGGGTCGCTCAAGGGTCCGGGGAAGGGGGGGAAACTCGGAGCCAACCCTACAGTCTCCGCACGCGGAGCCGCGGGAGGGGCACCACCCGCATCCCTCGTCGCGTCGGCCGACCGGCGGGGAGAAGTCTAAGAGCGACGACGCTTCTTAGACTTCTTCTTGTGCTTAGACTTACCTGACCCCGAGTACGAAGACTTGGAAGAGGAATGATAGTGACCCCCTCGACCTCCCACGCGACCGGGACCTCACACAGCGCGGAGCCGACTGCCGGGCCTCCAGAAGTTTTCGGGACCACTCCCGCAAAGACTTCGGGGCCATGGTCTGGCAGTCGGAGCACGACTTGGGGTCATGGTCGCGCTCCAAGCAAAAGAGGCGCACACGGTGCGGATCCGTCACCAACATCAGTCGGCTACAGGAACCGCAGGCCTTGAAACCGGGCATCCCTCGTGCACCAGGAGTCGAAGACTCGAAAACGGTGTCGACAAAAGTCGACAAAAAGTCATTAAAAAAAGACCTCCCTGCAGCATTTGACACAGCCCCCCACCCCATTCTCATCAGGTACCTGCACAAGATTGGCATCTAAGGACCTGCTCTCTGCTGGATCTGCTCCTTCTTAATTGATAGAACACAAGCTGTTAACCTGGCACTAACACCTCAGAAGCCTGTACTCATCTCTGGAGTGTCTCAAGGTTCATTGTGCAGCCCCACTCTCTTCAATGCATACATGATCCCTTTCGCCAGTGTCATTTACACACATGACACCAACATCCTCTCCTAAGCCGATGACATGCAACTCATACTCTCCCTCTCGGACAAGACATCCAACACAAGAAACAAGCACACCGCCTGTATGACCGACATCGCTAGCTAGATGAAAGCCAAGTGTCCCAAGCTCAACACCGACAAGACAGAAGTAGTGATCTTTGCCAAGAACACCTCACCATGAAAGTGCAACTGTAGGCTGGCTGAACTCAGACCCACACCCACACTCAGCCCCCACACCAGGAACCTCTGAATGATCATCAACAGCAGACTGGACATGACTGCACAAGCCAGCTCCATCACTGCATCCTGTTGTACACCCTGAAGACACGGAGGAAGAGCTTCAAATGGCTCCCAAGCAACACCAGAAAAACTGTCACTCGCCCTAGTCACCAGCAAGTTGAACAACCAGAACACCCTCTATGCCAGGATCACCTAGCAACTCACAAGACTACTAACTATCCAGAACTCTGCAGCTGACTCATAGTCTACCTCTCACACAGAACTTACATCCCACTACATCTCAGGGAGCTCCACTGGCTTCCGATTAACAAATGCCCTCATTTCAAATTCTCACACACACATTCAAGGCACCACACAACTTAGGCCCATCCAACCAAAGATTTTTTAAATGCCACTGGGCAAAGAGAAACAGACTCAGAGGTAGAGGTAGAAGGTCAGGAAATAGATAGGGGTGAGTTAGACAGAGATAAAGTTTACTTTCCCAGTAGCCCATTGGAAGGTTGGGGCCCTAGGCACTTGCCCACTTTGCTCGTGCCTTAAAAAGTGTCTGCCACATGCTATATATGCCACTTTAGCTTTGGTGTTGCTTGTGTCATGCCAGTGCGCCACACAATAGTTTCACAGAGGTCTGGTGAGTGCTGGGCCATGGCGCTGACTAAAAAGCGACTCCTTTGCTGTGTTTTCGGGAGGCAGTGACGCAAGCACAGTTTAAGTGTCATTTTGCACCGGAGAGCACCGCAGGTACTCCGGACCGACAACGATCCAAATCCATATTTTACTATGTGTTAGATCCATCAGACCTCTGAGATGTGAATAATGGCCCCCCCGGGATTTGATGTACAGTTTTGTTTTGCAAATACTACCATGATTTTATACTTATGTTGTGTTATTAAAACCTGTGACAGCTCACCAATGTTTATATATGTTGCATATATATTAGTAGTGCCCATCATTACCTTACATGCGTGCCCATCGCCTTTTTAGGCATCCCAGTGCAAACTGACATAAATAAGCATTTGCGCATTGCCTTCAGCAGAGAGGGAGATTCATCATCGGATAAAGGATCTGTTAGAGCATTGGCACTCACTCTAGTCTGCTACAAATCATAAGCTGTATAAGCCTTGGCTGGGCACCGCCCTGACATTCGGGTATTAGGGTTTTGGACTTTATGTCTCATTATAGAAGAATATTGAGCTCCTGCTAATTGGCTGTAGGCTAGGTAGGAAGAAATGCATATAAATATTCTTCACTGTATGCTTTATAAAGTTTGTTATTGCCAATTTACTTGTCACGTATATACCCAATATTCTGTATAATAAAAGCCTTCAGTATACCAACCTGTACCCATCCATGTGCACACTAATGCGGAGTGTGGCACACAGGAACTCACTTAAACCCGTCCATCTCTCGCAAGGCTGTTCATTCACCATAAAACGGACCCTCCATCAGGTAAGGTATGATGGTGGCTTCCTGGGATTAATGGCTGGTTCCATTTTGGCGGGCAGGTGGTTGCATCTTAACTGCCTAAAATAATTACCAGGTGTGACTGAAATCCTTGGCATGCAACACTGATGCATTCACTCTCGGTTTGCAGGCTATATCTGGTTTTACTGCATATGGTTCACAAAACAGTTAAATGGCAGTCGGATTTGTGCTGCCATGGCAGTGGCTGGAGGTGCACCCCTTTGTTGTGCTCTTGGGTGGAATGATGCAAGTCCAGCCCAGCTGACACACCAGAGACCCTGCTTTCGGGAAGAGTGCCAAACACGTTGATACAGTCACCTTCAATCTCTGGAGGCTCGGCTAGTGCCCCTACCTCACTAGCTGCACCACGCACAACAGTTCCATGAAGGTCTGGGGTGAAGGAGGCTTTGTGGGCAGCCAGAAATAACTGTTTTTCCAAGTAGTTCCACTCATTCAAGCAGATTCAAACTGATCTACAAACAAAATGGCCGAATCAGGTAACTTCATAAATGTCATTACTGGAAGTTACGAGTCCCAATCGCTGCAATGTGGGCTAATCCAAAACATGAACACCACCTGAATGAGCATTGGTTGGGGCGAGGTTGACCATTGCAATTCTGACTGTGTACTGCACCTTAATGGCATGAGCTCTAGCAGACAGCTGAACCTGTCTAAATCTAGATCTAATAAAGAGGAAACATATATAATATTGGACAATCATGGGTGTAATATTGGAAACAGACTATGCCTATGTTAGCTGACTCATGTGAACTGCTCATTAACACTCCAGTTTACAGATATCACACAGAACAACTGTATTTGAGATTCTCACTTTCCATGGGGCAAACGCCTTATGTGGCTAGCTCCAGGCTGTGAAACCACTAACAAAGCTCCTTCTTTCTGACCTAGCTACTACAACAGAGTGAATAATGGGCAGGCCTCACAGTCTGGTATCCAGTTGTGGACCTTCTGCCATTCCGCTAGAAAGTGACGAAGCTCTGATGTAGTAACGTCCAAACTTCCCAGGATTAATTTATACTTGAAGTAAACTTCCTCTTCTGGCTGCACCCACTACCATTCTCACTACTAACCTATTCAGCCTGGGCTTAATGTATTCCCTGATCTGCATGAAAATGTGTGAAAAGCTGCAGGGTTGACTACAAGAGGGGTTGTAATCGGAAACAAGTTTTTTTTTTTTTTTTTTTTAAGAGAGCAGGCATACAAGTACCTGGGGCCAGATTCACAAAGGGCATCCACACTCGTGGAGGAGGTCCCGCAGCCACGGGGGAGTCTCTGTTCTCGAGGCGGAACCTCCGCCATGAGAATATCCATGGCGGAGATTCCGCCCCAATTGTGGAGACTCCCCCACGAGTGTGGGGCCTCCGCAACGAGTGTGGAGTCCCTTTGTGAATCATGCCCTCATCTTTAGAGCATTTTTTAAAAATCAGTTGAGGTATACAAGTCAGAGTAAATAATTTATGGAGGTGGGGTGCTTTGGCCATGTGAAGGACTAAGCTTGTTGTGCAAGTTACTCCCTTAATGCCCAAACCACAAATCACAACAGTATGGTTAAAATTCATTATGGCACTGCTGGTTGCAATAGTGTACAGTGTGCCAAATTGCATATAATTAAAGACAATGTAAGGAATAATTCCGCTTTTTGAAACATTGTGTTACCTAAAATCTCACTTTAACAATATGGTCTCCTGCAAAATCAAAAGACCTCCTTCCATTTATCTTGTTGCGATAACCTACCTGTCTTTTCATAATTTATACAGTCACGCTTCACTGGCCTGCTACATGTACATCTTA
This sequence comes from Calotriton arnoldi, assembly GCA_963921515.1. NCBI lineage: Eukaryota > Metazoa > Chordata > Amphibia > Caudata > Salamandridae > Calotriton > Calotriton arnoldi. Next base: position 1,070,194 of record CAWUFW010004145.1, read on the forward strand.
ACATTCATGTTAAAAAAACAAACATACAACACAGTTTAATCTTAACAAATGATGCAACTTTACAACACCTGCCACTTTACATCACATAGATATTGCACCTGGGTTTCTTACAAGGGTTATATTTTTTGCTGGATGCATATCACATTTTATGTACACTTGAGCTATGCTTACCATCTCTTTAATGTAGGGGAAAAGCAAATCTCCAAAGTATTCTGTTGCCTCGAGCGGAAGCTGTGCTGGCAAGTTATCAATTGAACACATAAGAATCCCACAGCCTTCCACACTAAAAAACAAACATAGCAAAATCATCACTTGAAGATATCCCCGCACACCAAATTAAATTTCCAAATTTTTTGAGATAAGGTTTCTGCTTTTAGAAGATTGTTAAATTTACATAAGTTACAGGAATAATCAAGCTTTCCAACCTGTCATGAACGATGTGCTGGTGTGCATCATACATGCAAAATGGTGCGTCAATGGACGTACACACAGTCATGAATTCAATAGATCCGCCGGTATCTGCTGAGATGTCTCCAATAGCTAGTAACCTGGCAAAAAAAAAAATACATGTTGACACCAAATGCACAACTGCCCTTGAAATGTAAGCCTTTCCCTCCACTGAAACATAGCTGTTCAGCATTCTCTGCACAGGAGCCGAAAATGCATCACTATCAGGCCGGGTTTTTGAACCTTCAGAACTCAATGGAAACTGGGCAATTTTTGTAGCAAGTATTGCCTGTGGTCCCTCGAACTTTGAGAACAAAAGATTTGTATGTTCAGTGAGTTCGAATAACCTTCTTTTTAGGTGTTGAATCTCTGCAGGTAGCAACAAATAGCCAAGGCTTACGCTTTTAAGGTGGGACAAAGTTAACAGTATAATGCCACACAACAATGTCAATGCAGCGAGTTGCCCACTATGGCAGAATGGCGAACAAACATGGACTAATGCATGGGGTCAGAGAAAACTGTATATGCTGCCAGAGGGTTCCCGAAAAAGTTTAGAAAGATTTGGCAACCATGGTTAAAGTATTACAACCTAGTGATGGCTGGGGATGAAGTAGACAATATAAGCCCTTATACATTAGATCCATAATTTGTCGGTCGACACCTTTGTTTTCCAAGGAGATGCATCGAGTGCGGATTAAGCTTAACCCACGATGGGGGTGGAGGGAAGGGAGCCAGTCAAGAAACTACCGTAATGTAACCTCTGTATTTTTGAATATTGAAAATATCGGTGATAATGTCGAACTTGTTGCATATATGATTCAATTGCTCCTGTGCTGGCTAATGTTTAAAAATAAAATAAAAACAGTTTAAAAAAAAACGTCAATGCAGCATTAACACTTTTATGAAAAGTATTAGACCTTAATTCACAATGAAGGTTTAGTAGGCTAGTAAAAATGCCTGTCTTTAGTAACCATAAGCTTGCCAGGACAGGGGACCCTATTCAGATCAACACTACCTACAGTTGCAAGATTAGACCTATAGATGATGTCAAACACAAAAGAGGTGATGTGTAACCATTGGCTATCTCTTTGCTTACCATTCCAAACCATTGTTCTTTTGCCCAATTCAGATTAGACCCAGCTATATGCAAATCAACCTTGACCCTGCTCAAATAAGTAGAGTTCAGCCTGAACTTCCAAGTTAGGTTTTCTCTGAACCGGAACACAAGCAACCCAACTCAGATCTTCCCCCAACTGCTCTTCAGGCGGCATAAGAGGGCCTGCGCCACTGGCCCTTGAGAGACCCATCTAGTCCTGGTTGTCAGCCGCAGACAGGGCATCAGGTGGCTTCTCCTTCCAGTTATCCATGATTTTGCAGTTGACACCTCCCAGGTCCAAGGTGTTATTCTCTGTCTCTCTCTAGTACAGAGATTTATGTGGATGGAAAGCTCTAGATGCCAAGCACCCCTGGCCAAACCTAGGATCCGTCCACCACTTCATTCAACTCCTCCATAACATTCTTGGACAATCCAAAATGGCGCCTTCAAGTTTTCTCTGTAAAGAGCTCTTCTGTGACTCTCAGCTCCAACCTTAGCTGACACCACTGCCAAAAATACCTTCCCACTAAAATGTCAAAGGGGAGACAGTCCTGTGTTGGGTCCAGATGTCTGGGCTTCCTACTTTGTTCAGCTAGTTGGTCTGGGCCAGTCCGAGTCCAGGTGCAGTGTGACAGCTAATTATCAGATGCAGATTTGCTTCACGATTCCTTTCTTCTCAGGAACTGAATCAATCACTGATAATTGATCCCTTTGTTTGGGGCGGCATAGTTCACTCTCTTCGGGAGCAGAGTAATTAACTTGGGCCAGCAGGTGGGACAAAGGCCTGGAACCGGATTATGAGCTTAGCCAGAGAAATATGACATTTCTTGATGACCCATTAGATGTATATGTATGTTATTGGAACCTCCAAAATCAAATTCAGTATGCATGTTTTACCCCAGTTTGACACATCGGTGGAGTGTGGAGGCTAAGTGGAGCAAAACCTCACTTTAAGGCAGATTTTACCTATATGTCTAATCACAGTGAAAGCACTACAGATTTTATAGTAAACTCCACAGACCTATCTATGAATGCCCCGTACCTAATATTATAAGAACTACCCCAGGTCAGCACCTATCCTTGCAGAGAATTCTTCTGCGTCAGCATACATGTGCGCAATTACTTGACTGCACACAACAGTAGTCTCACATATGCAGCCTGGACATGTGCGCACACGTGTGTGCAAACAGGCTCACGTGTAACCAGCTCAGTGTCCCTTACCCCACCTGTGCTACAGCGGTCCTCTCTTAAAAAGTGGACACCAGCGGTACACATGCTCTGTTCAATTACAGTGAAATTACAATGAATAAGACTCAGGTAGCGAGACTCACCAACAGCAAAGGTTCAAAAACCGGGTTTTCAAAAGCAAAACATTCTGGCGGCCTAAACGGCCTCCATTCGCAACGATATGTTTCCACCTGTCTCCCCTCAAGCGCAACTCTTGTCTCATCCATGGCTCTGTGTTGCTCTCTCTCGCCCATGTGCTTCTCCACCACTTGACTCCGTGATGGTCTCTCCCTCATGTGTTTCTCTCCCCACACTTTCTCCCCCATATGTATCGTCCCCCAGGTCCACATTGCTATGTCTCTCTCTGCGTCTGTTTGCTTTCCTCCCCTACCCACACTCCACGTCACTCTCTCCCTCGCCCGATTTTCTTTCTCCTCTCCCAAACCGCACTCCCCCATGTTGCTTCTAGTGTCACTTCTCCCACCCACGCCCCTCGTGTTGCTTCCACCTCTTGTACGGCTTCCTTCCATTCACTATATACACACACTTTTTTGTGTTTCTTTTTTTTTTATTTACCGATCTAACTTAGACCAATCATTTTGTAGGCATGCGCTGAGCATACCTTAAAAAATTATGCAGGCTGCTGCGTCACAGCCCTTTTAAAAATGTTTATTCTTCTTTAGCTATGCTGTACCGCATTGCTAAAATATACTGGCAAAGCAATAGATCAGAAAGGAGAGACTTACTGACTTTGACAATGCTTGTTCTTATATATAATCATATGCAAATAAAGTTAAAGTTTTGAAAGTAAAAATAAAAAGTAAACACGAGTACAATAACTCTGTGGGTAAATGCACCTCTATAGAGCTCTGTGAGTATTCTGATGGACACATGTTTGAATCCAAGACAGCTAGTCTGTTGGTTGCAGCTAGATTATGGTCGGAGCGTCAATAAAATGATAACTGTAACTGGCACTACGAGACATAAAAAAAAAGCGTAGAAATCTATTTAAAACACACGTTATTAGTCTTATTTATAAGATACAGACAGGTAAATAACAAATAGGAATATATCATGTAACTATGAAATCATTTTACAGAATAAACAAATGCAGTTTTAAAAGGCTACATTTATGTATGAACCAACACATTGGAAAAAGGACATGCAACGGGATTTTGTGTTGTGTGTTTAAAGAGTTTTATATAGCGCTGGCAAGGCCCAGGGGTATCGGAGCGCTTCACAGACATAATCAAAGCAGTGTAAAAGAGGCAAAGTTACGAAAATTACAGACTTGTTGAGGGTCAGGTCACAGTACAATAGATAATATGGGGAAAAGAGTTGAGTTGTGAGCTATGTGATTAGAGTCCGGAAGGTTGAGGTATCGATCGAGGAGAACATTTTTTGTCTTTTGAAGCTCATAAAGGAAGGGCTCCTCCTGATATGGACTGGGAGGGAGTTCCAGATTTTCGGGGCATTGCCCAAAAAGGAGCTCACAAGGGATTTTTGTTTGTGCTTTTTCGGTGGGATGAGAAGAAGAGTGTTGGTGCTTCTTAGATTTCTTGTTTGGCCTGCCTTTGAGAGTTTGGATGCAGGGTAGGCTGGTTTCCCAGTATGTAGGACTTTATGAGTGAGGCTGGCCGTTTTGAAGGAGCAGTGTCCTTCGATCGAGAGACTCTTAAGATTTTTCAGGGACGTGTAGATGTGATTGTGTCTTGTTACTCCGTAGACCATCTTTGCTGCTGCATTTAGTATGGTTCCCAGGGGGACTAGGTGTGACTTTGCAGTGCCAGTGAGGGTGGTGTTCCCAAAGTCCAATCTAGACAGTACCATCGCTTGTGTGGGAGTTTTTAGGTTGTTCGGGGGAGTGGGTGGGGAGGAAGGGTTTGATTTTGCGTAGGACTTTTAGGTTGTAGAATGCACTCTGAGATGTGTTGTTTTATGCTCAGACTTCGGTCTAGGGTGATTCCCAGAGACTTAACGGATTCAGATGGCGTCAATTTGCAATTCAGAGTGTCAATGGTGTTTATCCACTCTTGG